>MU269989.1:372500-765000 GCA_021432705.1 Caranx ignobilis
CTAGCTGTTTACTCAGCAGTCGAGAGGAAAGGTTGTGAGTTCAGCATCAAACTTGATCCATCTATTGACCAACACATGTTTCCAGCTGTGGGAAACAACACCAGTGCCAGTTCTTGTCTCACAGCTTTCCTTGAATTGATGTTACCGTGTTAGCATACTAGCCACAGCCTGACTCATCACTTTCTGATTGCCACTCACTGTAACCTCCAAACAAGCCTGAAGTTAGCGCTGCAGAGAGGTTGTACTATTGTAACCTCTTGCTTCATAAATGCAACAACAAATGCACACACACACACACACTTCAGGGAAATTGGTGTGTGAGTGTGATACTGATGACATAATTCAATTTATCTAAAGGCAAATGTGTGTGTGCATGTTTGCAGTGAAGTGTGTTATGTGAGTGAGGACGTGTTCTCGTATTATCCCATAATGACTGACTGCTGTTTGTGTGGTTGTCGGTGTGTGTGTGTGTGTGTGTTTATCTTATCTGCCATCACTGATCGTATCGTCATAATTAAAACACACAAACAGGTGGGGAGGTGTTGCTGTTTCCTTAGTGTGGAAAGGTCAAATGTGACCAACAAAGGTCACCAGTTTAATTGTCATCAAGATAGAATGAGAAGTAAAAACAGTGCGTGTGTGACTGTGATGTTAAAGGAAAACTCCTCAACACTTGGTGGTGAATCACCTCCAGTGCTTATCTCAACAACTGTCAGATGGTTTGGTACAAATTGTCGAGTCACGATCCCCAGAGGACGAGCGCACACGTGTTTCATCTAATGAAGCCCCGCCTGGATCGGCTTGTTTCTGTGGACTCCCTCACAAAGGTGAAGCCTGGATCCACATGTCCTCAACTCTGGACTCTGGACAGACTTTTTTCTAAACGTACTGTACAGTGATCTCTTCACTATTGTTGTCTCAGGTCTGCAAAGGTGCAACCTCAAGGCCTCAAGTCCTCAAGACCTCAAGTCCTAGCTGTGTCTTCAGAAAACAGTGGATTCCCCTCTTTCGGTTGGGAAAGGAGTTTCTGACCCAAGTCAAGGAGTTTGAGTGTCCTAGGGGGTTGGGTGTTGAAGAGTGGGTCAGTTTGGCATTGCACCAGTTTGCTGTGGTCTGGAGGTTGCTGAGCTGCAGGTAAAATGCTTGTTTGAGGCCCTCAGCTGTGGTCAAAACCAAAACATGAGGTTCCTCTGCAGGGCTTCTGGGCTCAGGAGTTCTGACATATGGATGAAGCTTCATTTCCAAAGAGAACCAGTCCAGGTAGTTAGGACATCTGGCTTGGATTGGAGATCCTCTGGGTACCTTCTACTGGAGGTCTTCTGGATACTTTCAACTGGTAAAAGGTCATCTGGACTTGGCATAAATCCAGATGACCTCGGAGAGATTATGTACCTCATCTGGCCCGGGAACTCCTCGGGGACCTCCAGGAGGAGAGAAGAACATCTGGACTAACTTCCCTGATCTGATCCATGCTGCATCACTTATATGACCCTGCTCAGTTTATGTACATGTGAAGCCGATGGAGTTGTTCAATCTAGCATTGAAAACAGCCATTGGTAGTGAGCACGCATCTGTGCTGAGCTGCAAGAAGCTCCCTCCTCCCTCCAGCTGCAGAGGTAGCGTGGCCGAGTGGTCTAAGGCGCTGGATTTAGGCTCCAGTCATTTCGATGGCGTGGGTTCAAATCCCACCGCTGCCACAATCCTTTACTTTGACAGCTCTCCCTCATAGGATCAATAAGGTCGACAGATCAAGTTTCTGTTGTGGTAGCAGAGTCCTCCACTGGACTCGTTAGCAACATCATTAACATCAGTACATAACTGCCCCTGAAACTGCACACCTTCACTCAAACAAACAAGCTTTAGAGATGAGCATCAAATGTTTGACAAGAAGCATTATAGCTGTTCCTCTGAGTCTTGACCAGCTGAACCCTGAAGACACATTTCAGGTGCATTCGATTCATCACTGACCAGATTATAAGAAGTTTTCTTCAATTACAGATTCAGGTTTTAAAAACAAGTGATGCGTTTATAAAGTGCATCATGTTTACCCAGTGTTTCCCAGATGTTTTGTCATGAAACCAGTGTCAGAAAGTAGGACTTTTCTTTTGTGATAGAGAATCTTACATTGGTATCTAAACAATCCAGTGGCAGAAACGTGCCACAGCAAGTTACTGAGAATTATGCAAATGCTAAGAAAGGCGAACATCAGGCCTCGAAACCTGGTCCCTGTAAGAAAACATTGGATGAACAGCTTCAAAATAGGATTTTTTTTACTGCTGCTCTCTCTACACGTGTATCAAACTAAAACTAGATCCTTCAAAGTCATGTTGGAGGTTTTCTGCAGATCCCTTCCACTGAAATCCAAAAGTCCAGACCCAAACGGAGCTGGGTCAGGGCGGAGAGTTTGTAGTCCACCTCGGCTCAAACGTCTTTACCTGCAGTCAGGTAAAAGACAACAGAGTGCGGAGAGTGGCGGTAGCTCGAGGTGAGGATAACAACTGGTAAACTGATCTGTGAATGCAGCGATTGTCTGCAGTGAGAACTTCCTCCACCACATCACACAAACCAAAGCAGAGGAGAGACAGTAGCAGTGGGTTGGTGACGGGGACAGTTCATGCCACTGGTCCAAATGGTTTGACATAGAAATACCACAGTTGTTAGTAAATATAATAAATACTCGTCTGTAAAATCTTTTAGCTACGAAATCACCAGCAGCTACAGGACAGTGGTGTTTGTGTGTAAAGTCCTTCCATCTGTGATGATGACAATGATCATATATATTTACTTTACAGTTAAATAATGCAACATGTTGTTGCAGGTTGTCGTCTGGTTCGGAAAAGATTTGAACATGTTTTTCTTTCCTGCTCATGAAAACTTTATGACTTTGTAGAGTTTAATGTTTACAAACTTGTTAAACTTTTCTCTCTATGATGATTTACATCATCATCCATGTTCTTGTTTTGTAGATGCTGTTGCTCTCAGCTCTGCAGACTTTTACCAAATACTTCAGTTTAAAGTCTTTACGAATCCTCCACGGTTTAAACATCAGTTGTTTCTCATCAGACCGACACTCAGATCCTTCAGCAGATCGATAAACTCACATGAAATAAATGAATGAACTTTATTTTGTAGGTTTTCAATAAGACTAGTTTTACCTCACGGGTTGAAACAAACACTTCTCTCTCCCCTCTGACTCTACCTGTATCGATGGCTACAGGTGAGAGGTGGGGGTGTTGTTGGGGGCGTGCGGGTATCGATGTGTGGTGGTGGTGGTGGTGGTGGTGAGGGAGGGGCGGGGGGCGCGTGTCCGGGGCTGTGGGAGGGACCGGGATCGCGCGTGTCAGCATTGGAAGCAGCCTATAAAGTGGATCAGGATCCGGGGAGAGTTTTACCTGTTGTCTCTGCAGCAGAGGGTCAGCAGCATCTCCTCCTCCTCCTCCTCCTCCTGCTGCTCCTGCTGCTCCTCCTGCTCCTCCTGCTCCTGCTGCTCCTCCTGCTGCTCCTCCTGCTCCTCCTGCTCTCACTCCTGACTTTAGTTTCTTTGCAAAACTTTTTAAAACATTTTTGGACACAAGAGAGAAACAGCCACGGGATTTAAAGGGACAGAAAGTCGTTAAATCTGGATTAATTGAAGAGTTTTCCATCAAGAACAAGGACTGAACTCTGGGAACTACAGGTGAGATGTGATGACGTCACTGTCTTTGGTCGTGTCTGCTGTTTGTTTGTTTGTTTGTTTGTTTTTTAAGGATGTGAAAGTTTGAAGTGTGGTGTTTATAAGTCTAAAATGAGGTGCTTTCTCTCCCAGCTGCAGCCATGAGCCGTCAGCTGGTGATGATGACGATGATGTGTCTCGGGCTCGCGCTGCTGTGGTGTTCCCGCGGCGCTGAAGCGCGTATCCGGCTCAACTCCATCAGGACCGTGATACTGAGGGAAGGGCACGCGTTGCCGGTGAACCGGAGCACGTGGGAGCCGAGTCTGGACTTGACGGTACGTAGAAGAACCAGGTTACTTATAGTCTAGTGCAACGTATGGAAGATCAATGATGTTAAAACTGTTTTCATTGTGTTATGCAAATTTTATTTTGAAGGCATTAAATGCAACACAGAAGTAACTAGTTTTACAGTGTAAGATATGACGTATGTGACGGTGTTTCAGATGATGTGTAGAAAAATAATCTCTCTCTCTCTCTCTCCAGCTCTACCAGTGCATGAGCGACCTGGAGTGCAGTGAGGGGAGCTACTGCCACGCCCCCTCCAAAGGCCCCGCCCACTCCCGCTGCCAGACCTGTCGCAAGAGGAAGAGGCGCTGCCATAGACACGGCATGTGTTGCCCGGGCAACCGCTGCAGCAACAGTAAGATTAGCTTTTACGTACACATATCTGAAAAATAAAACAGCAGGATGTCTGATGAAGAGAAAGAAACAGTCGATGTATGGAAGATCACTGCTGCCAGTTCAACCACGACTCATGAACATGAACACAGGTCTTAGTCTTAGACCTTGACCTCTCAGAATTCTGACCTGAAAGCACCTTAAGTTAAAATAAATCTGAATATAGTTCAACTAAACGTAGTCTCTCTCCTGCCCTCAGGTATCTGTGTTCCTGACGTCGAGAGTTTTGTGTCTCAGAGGATCCCGTCCTCAGATGGAGAGATGAGTCCACTGTCGAAAAAGAAGGGATGGAGGAAGAGAGAGAGAATGGACACCAAAGGAGCGACTGGTAAAGGTGACTTTATTGTTCCAGTAAATTTCAGTGGTGGTTGGTTTTATGACTTTCCTGATTGGTCCAGAGGAGGTTCACACAGTTCTTGCCATTAACGTTTGTTTTGTCTCCAGGTCAGGTCGGGGATCCTTGTCTGCGCTCGGCGGACTGTTCGGACAGTCTGTGCTGCGCCCGTCACTTCTGGACTCGCATCTGCAAACCCGTGTTGCAGGAGGGACAGGTTTGCACACGACACCGCCGGAAGGGGAACCATGGTCTGGAGCTGTTCCAGCGCTGCCCATGTGGGGAGGGACTGAGCTGCCGGACGCTGCGAGACCCCAACGCCAAGCCATCACCACCTTCATCATCCTCACCACCATCATCATCATCATCAGCGTCACTCCTGGCAGCGGCGGCAAAGTCCAAGTTTGCGCCGCCCTCTTCCTCATCCCGCCACTCGTCCCCTCACACGTCGTTGCTATCATCTACATCATCTTCATCATTGGCAAAGTCATCATCATCTTTGTCGGCGGTGGCGAAAACGAGACTTCATGTGTGTCAGAAAAACTGAGGGAGGACAAACGGACAGACAGACAGAAGGAAAGACAGACAGGTGGAAGGAGGGGAGGTGAGAGGACAGACCTTCCTCTCTTTGCTCATGATCGACCCCAGAGGGAGCGAGAGGCAGAGACGGAAAGAAGACGAGAGCGAGAGCGAGTGAAAATGACGGGAGGGGTGAATAACCATACCTGTTTACACCCCCCCTCCTCTCCCCTCCCCCTCCTCAAAACTGTCCCAGTGTCTCGATGCTAATTAGCTTCCTGTCAGTCTGCATTCACACACAAACTCTTTGAGGCTCAGCTCTGGTTTCCTCCCGGTGTCTAGACGAACTGAAACCACTTTAAAATCCAGTTTGACTCCATTTACATCAGGACAGGAGGCAGCTGGCTCTGAGGATCATTTCATGTGCTGTTATTTTGAAAAGCCACACTGCAGAAATGGAAAAATAAAAGATATTTTTATTCTTACATCAATCTAAAAAGATGTATTTTCAGTACCAGTTTATTAATAACTCTTTATTCTGTCAAAGGTTCTGAATTGTACTGATATAAGTTGATGGTGTTTGAGTTAGCTAACAAACATGCTAGCACATTAGCAATTTCAGTCACTTGAAATTTTGCCATTTCTCCCACATGTGATGGATTTGATATTCAGTTTTCCATCTTTATCATTTCTTTGAGTAAAATCAAAGAAATGTCGAGGTTGAAGTTGTGATTCTTATTTATTTTTCTCTGATGCTGGAGGAAGACGACGGTGAGAAAGAGCAACACAAACGCCTCAAATCCACTTTCACTCCCTGAAGTGTGACGTTTTACTTTGAGGTTTGCACTGCTTTGATTGTGAGAGTTATTTTTCTATAAGTCGTTCCTGTATATTTTAGATGGATGTTGGTGTAATTATTTGTCTGTTTATGTTGTCGCTCTGCCCGGTTTATTTTATTTCCACGATACTTTTCAGAAGTAATCATCTATAATGTTAGACGGTCTGTAAAATCAATCAAGTGTTTGTGATTAAAAGGATTGGTCATTTCCAACACGTGTCTGTGACTGGTTTTTGTGTCAGATTCTGCAAAAGTAACTTAAGAGTCAGTAAAATATTCTTAAACAACCAGAAGTAAAAGCACTGTTTTTCTTTGAGTGAGTTTAAGAGTATTTCAACTGGTTGAAATTCTCCTGCAGGATTGTACAACATTTTCCACTTTTATGAAAGAAACATTAGAGGGAAAGGAAGACTCCATCTGTTCAGCCCATGTGTCTAAAACCTGGCAGTGAGTGTTTTTCTTAGTAGCTGATGAAAACTGTTGATAAGATTAACAAAGAGGAAAAGACGTCCCCACAGGGAAATGATCCCATCTGAGCAGATAAAAAGTTATTTATGACCACAGAATTAAAGCTCAGCCTCAGATATTTAACTGGTTGCAGATTTAAATATCTGTCAGACGAGTAACAGATGATTTCTGTCTTCATCTTATCATGAAAAAAACATTTACTGGTGCAAATCTTAGAAAAAACAAACATTTAAATTAACTTTCCATTTATCAGCTCTGATTTACTTTTGTCTTAATTACCCAAGTCACTTCAGATGTTTTCTTACCTCAACATTCCTGCTACATCTTTACAATCCCTTCAATCTTTCGTTTTTAAAACAAGTCTCTTTTCCTACATTTCCTCCTTCCGTCCCCATGAACCAACAGATGATGAATGACAAGTTTTACTGACCTTGTCTTCTTTGCAGCTAGCAGCTATTCCACAGTTCCCACAAGTTTTTATCTCATAAATTCTAAGTTTTTTTTCTCATAAATTCTGAGTTTTTTTTCTCAAAAATTCTGAGTTTTTTTTCATAAATTCTGACTTTTTTCTTCAGAAATTCGTAGTTTTTTCTCAAAAATTCTTTGTTTTTTCTCAGAAATTTTCATTTTTTTCCTCAGAGATTCTGACTTTTTTCTTAGAAATTCTGTTTTTTTTTCTCCAAAATTCTGAGTTTTTTCCTCAGAAATTCATAGTTTTTTTTCAGAAATTCTTAGTTTTTTCTTATAACTTCTTAGTTTTTTTTTTAGAAATTCTGAGTTTTTTCTCAGAAATTCTTAGTTTTTTCTTATAAATTCTTAGTTTTTTTTTTTTAGAAATTCTGAATTTTTTTCTCAGAAATTCTGACTTTTTTTTTCTAAGAAATTCTTAGTTTTTTTCTCAGAAATTCTGACTTTTTTCAAAAATTCATACTTTTTTAAATCATAAATTCTGACTTTTGTTCTAAGAAATTCTTATTTTTTCTCTCATAAATTCAATTTTTTTTCTTCAGAAATTCTCTGCTTTTTCCCAGAAATTCTTAGTTTTTTTTCTCATAAATTCAGACTTTTTTCTCAGAAATTCTGACTTTTTTCTCAGAAATTCGTAGTTTTTTCTCAGAAATTCGTAGTTTTTTTCCTCAAAAATCAAAAATTCTGACTGTTTTCTCAGAAATTCTTCATCTCTTTCTCAGAAATTCTTTGTTTTTTCTCGGAAATTCTTTGTTTTTTCTCAGAAATTTTCATTTTTTTCCTCATAAATTCTGACTTTTTTTCTCATAAATTGTGAGTTTTTTCTTAGAAATTCTGATTTTTTTTCTCCAAAATTCTGACTTTTTTTCTAAGAAATTCTTAGTTTCTTTGTCAGAAATTCTAATTTTTTTCTCCAAAATCCATAGTTTTTTTTCTCACAAATTCTGAGTTTTTTCCTCAGAAATTCATAGTTTTTTCTCAGAAATTCTTAGATTTTTCTTATAAATTCTTATTTTTTTTTTTTTTTAGAAATTCTGAATTTTTTTCTCAGAAATTCTGACTTTTTTCAAAAATTCATAGTTTTTTTTCTCACATATTCTTAGTTTTTTCTCAGAAATTCTGACTTTTTTCTCATAAATTCTGTCTTTTTTTCTCATAAATTCTGACTTTTTCCCCCGAAATTCTTATTTTTTCTCTCATAAATTCAATTTTTTTTTCTTCAGAAATTCTCTGCTTTTTCTCAGAAATTCTTAGTTTTTTTCTCAGAAATTCTTAGTTTTTTACTCATAAATTCTGAATTTTAACTCAGATTCTTAAAAAAAAAAAAAAAAAAAAAGTCTCCGTCATTGGCCGTAATGCTTTTCCATGAGTTCAGGTACACTTCCTTCTGTTGACAGCATTAGAGACATGTCTCTGTGGCGCAATCGGTTAGCGCGTTCGGCTGTTAACCGAAAGGTTGGTGGTTCAAGCCCACCCAGGGACGGTTTTTCTCAAGGAGAAATGTAAAATGGGAATTTTAATGTTACATCTTATTTCTATGCAGACAGTGAGGAGTTCAAGAAAATACATGATAAGATAAGAAAAAAGAGATTTACCCAGCAATACAAACACATACTGTGGGTGTAACTCGTGTGAAACACATAGTGTAGTTGTTAGGGTTACATAAGAGATCTCAGCTATAAAACTCAGGCTCAACCTCAGATCATCTGACATATAGAATTGTTATGGTTAATATTTGTTATTTTATATATTTGAATCATACTTGAAAAGAAGGATAAAATGAATATACGCTGATGACGTCCATTTTCTTTTGTTTTGAAACCTTCCTAGAATAGATTTTGATCTTCTGGAGTCTCGCTGAAAACAAGAGAGAATGTGTATGAGTGTTTCCTTTTTGTGGTTGATGGCTGTTGGGCATCACTGTCCTTAGTTTGGCTATGGTTGTTATAAAGATAACACACACACAAACACACACACAAACACACGACTTGTTTCCATGCTTCTGTGCAGTGTGTTCCCCAGCTTCCCTATTAATGCTTGTTCAGTATCAGTCAGTGACACACACACACACACACACTTACTTATCTGCATTATCGTCACTTTGCCATCTGTGTTTCCCGGTTTCCTTGATGTCACAGCTTTATTTCACACTCGCCGTCTTCCTTGTTGTTTACAATGATAATAGAATTACAAAGGTGAAGTACATCAGCGCATACTTTCTGCTCTCTGTCACTGATTGTTCATCTGATGTTGAGGCCTATTACTTCAGTGTATATAAATGTGTGTGTTTAGTCTCAAAAGGAGGACATGCTGTGTGTGTGTGTGTGTGTGTGTGGTGCAGCAGGCAGGTGAGGACATTTCTGCTTTGTGAGGCTGTCACAGTTTTCCTTAGTTGTTTGGCTCATTTTTCCTCACATGTTCAGTACAGTCGTCACACGAGGTCTGTACGTCATCAAGGGTCTGTTAAAGGTTTGAAAAAGGTCAAAAGTCACTCAAAACATTTCTGAGGTTTGTGTCAGTTCATTGTTCAGTGCCACCAAAATAGAAAACTTGTTTTGTTATTGTTCTTTTGAACACTTTATTTATAAAGTTTTTACAGTTTGAACCACATATAAAACAGACAATATATAACAAAACAAGCAGAAAACAAAATGAAACAAAGTGCCAGCCCACAGAAACATAAACATGCGAAGCAATGAATCAAGAGTACAGAAGTGGATTTTAAGGTTTGTTTTGTTATAGTTTGAGCAAAAGTAGTCATAATGTAAAGATGATGTTTCACCATGGTGGTCAAAAATTGATTATGATTGTTGCAAAATTACATCCTTGGGAAATTTGAAATAAAAAAAAAACCAAACATCCCACAACAATGAAAGATTCTGTGGAAGTTTGATTGAAAAAACAAAACAAAACTAAAACCTCCTTCAAAGTCTGATGTGTTCAGAACATTAAACAGCTCGTTCAGAGATTTTAACTCCGTTTTTTATTTTTTTTTTTTTTTTGGAAAATGCTTCTCTCAGTTGAGAACACAACACACACATCATCAGTGCGTCATATTAACTTTTATCTGGTTTCAGACTTGGTCATGATAAGCATTGAGCAGATAATGGTATTTCTTTCTGACTCTAACTTTATTGACACAGTGCTGCTGCACATTCACACTGAGACTTGATCACAAGGTCAAAGCAAAGGTCCCTTTAAATGTAATCTGCAGGGATGTTTGTCACATTTACAACCTAATGAAGCTACAGAGCGACGGACAGATGGGGAAGGACTGGTTATAATTTAACCAGTAACCTACCATATACACACACATGTACAACTGCCCATATAAATTAGACCAGGAAGTGTATCTCTGCTCGCCTCCTCTGGTAAGGTAAAGCAGGTAAGTCTCGCATTTTGAATAGTGAAACTTGATGACAGAGTTGAATTTTAACCTTTTTTTTATTGCAGCAGTTATGTTTTATCATAAAGTGCCAACTTTGATAGAAAATGACATAAAGAGAAAAGAAAGCTCTGGGTTGTTTAACTCCACCAAAAATAAAAAATAGATAAATTTGAAATCCTGTCTCCTTAGATGGATCCTGTCAGTGAACACAGACACCATGGCAACAGCCTTGTTGATATCCTCACTGGGTGGAGTCGTCAACACGTCAACAGCAAGCGGAATGTACTGGCCTTGAATGTGTTGTTGCTAGGTGACAGGCAAAGTGGGAGGAGCTCTGTGGGCAATGCTCTGATTGGTGAGTAGAAATTCTATCTTTAAAACTAAACTCTTACTGAATTAAATCACGTACAGTATCAAAAACAAAATGGAGAGTAAATTTAACAAGGTATGAAGAAAATGTGATTAACTAGCGTTAGTATATTAGCGACATGTTAGCCTGTTAGCTTTTAGCCGCTCCTCTCAGTAGCCCTGTAGACAAGTTAGTTTTTAACACAATCTTTGCACATTCGGCAGGTGGGCATGAATTTCAGACAGGTACCTGCATTTCCGGCCCTCCTGTGACGACAGAGTACCAGGTCCTGAGACGAAATTTCCCCTGGTATTTCAGACGACAGGGGGCGGAGTCTGACCTCCTGTTGAGAGTGATTGACACGCCGCCACTGCCTGCAGAGAGCCCACAGAGTGTGCACGAGCTCTGCCCCGAGGGCGTGCACGTGGGTGTGCTCGTGGTGAGGGCTGATGTGCCGCGGGAAAACACCCACGTCGAGCGGTGTGCGGAGGTGCACATAAACACACACACACACACATACATGAATAATTCAGAGGTGAGGGGCGCACTAGAAAGCTGCAGTTATCAAAATAACCACAGTATTTAAGATAAACAACAAAAGTATCAATAGACTCCACAGAATTAATTGATTAGTATGTAAACAAATAGAAACCCGTCGTTTCGTTCATGTGTCATGTGGATCTCTACAACATCAAAAGCGAAATATTAAGAGTGTCATTAAATATTGATAAATCTAATCCCACAGATTTTTATTCAGACCCATTAGGAGCTGAAGATGTGATGTTCCATCATGAATTATCTATGAAACACACGTGTTCACTTCTTTACCATCTGTAAAGTGTTGTGTTGTGTTTATATGTGTGTGTCCTGGTTTACAGAGTCTTTTCGGTCCAGACTGGTGTCATCACGCCCTCCTCGTCCTCACGCATGCCGACCACCTGAAGAAGGCGGGTCTTAACCCACCTGGTGTCCCAGCAGAGGATGCAGATTGGCTGGGAGCTCTGACCAGTAAGGTGGTGGGTGGAGTCTTGTGCTTGGACAACAGCTGTGATTGGCCGTCGATCACCGGACGACTACTGAGAGACCGACTGCTCTGCCTCTCAGCCAGGAACCATCACAGAGCTCTGAAGGTCCAGACAGAGGTCTCACTCTGACTATTAAGCCCAAAACTTAAAGGCGGGACATGACTGTAAGAGTTGTTTGTAATGTTTTCAGAGTTGTTTAGTGTTGAAATCGGCTCTAACTGTGACTCATTGTGGTTGGAAATGAAAACCAGGTTGATGTAAAAACCCAACGTTAACTTATTGACACTGTGACGTTTAGCAGATGTTTGGTTTCTCTAACAACTGGAATGCTATATGTCAAGATGGCGTCAGCGTTAGGCTCTCCTAACATGAGCTATTTGTTACTGATGATAGTTCAAAGGCGACTTGTGTTGTTGTTGTTGTTATCACAATATAGTGTCTGTACTTTCTTCACGTCTTATGTAAACAGGAAAAGGAAACTGATTGTTGTGGTTTCAAGTGTTTTTAATCAATAAACAACACTGACGCAAAGAAATGTTTTCTTCCTTTGTTTGCTAGCAGCATAGCTCAATGTACAGTTTGCTACACTTCACCCTGGGGCCCTGGGTTTGTCTATCTGATGATGCAGTTGGTGAGGGAGGGGGCCCGACACAGCCCCTTCCCCTTCACCTCGAACCCACACCCTTTGTAGTTGGCCACGCCCCTGCAGTCCACCTGCAGGTCGGGCTGAAGAAGCTCCCAAACCCTCTGCTTGGACTGCAGCTCTCTGTCTGGGTCACCTGAGCACAAAGACAACACAAGGAACGTCCTGTAAGTGTCGGTTATTATTATTTTTACTACAGTTTGATCATCGTAAACCATGGTTACCGGGGTAGTTGAGGAAGGTGACTCTGTCTCCGGGCGCACAGCCCGTGGGCACGGCCAGTAGTTCGACGTGGTCATCAGGAGTGGCGCAGCAGAGGAGGCGGGCCTGAGAGACCACGCCCCTCATCTTACAGGCCTTTACATTGCAGAGCAGCACAGCCAGACCGCCCTGGAGCTGCACAGAGAGAAACACTGTTTATACAGGAGGGAAGGACGGGGGAGGGGAAGACTTCATGCAGACAGGGGTAAAGAAAAACTGAGAACTGGAAAGAAAAGAAGAAAGAAATGAGGACGGAGAATATTTCATTCAAAAGAGTAACATTGAAATATGTTGAGTGTTTGTTAAAATTGTTAATTAATACTTAAATATTTTCAGAGTGAAGTTGTAATCACACGAGAGAAAGTCATGTGTCACCTCCTCCAGGTTGGTTTTCCCTCCCAGCTTGCTGACGACTGTCCGGGGACTGTTTTCTCCCACGTCCACCTCCTGGATGGACATGGTCTCGGCCAGCGGGTGGCGCCGGACGTTCAGGATCCGTCCAACACGCAAGTCGAGACGGGACACGTCGAGCCGAGGCTCCGCCCCCAGAGGGTTAGGATCAGACACGGGACGAACTGTGACAAAGAGACAGAAAGAGTAAGCTTCAGTTCTTCCTTTCCTTCGTTGTAAATTTTTCTTCCTTCCTTCTTTCCTTCCTTCCTTCTTTCCTTCCTCTCACCTTTCCTCTCACCTCTCCTTCTCCTGTTCTGTCTCTCTCTCCGATCATGAGGGGACAGAGAAGGATTGGTTGGAATAGCAGCTATTGCTTCAGCAGGGGAGGCAGGTTGATTGACAGGTGTCGTGGGGGTGGAGCTAAGACTTTGAGGAGGCGGAGCTGGGGAGAACAAGGCCTTGGCTGAGAGAGACAGAGACAGAGAGAGAGAGATGTTACTGTTTATAACTGATGGTGTGTCGACAGAAATTACATGCAAGAATTTATTCTAAATGTTTGTGGCTGCGTTTTATCTTTTGGACGAAACTCATAAAAACTTTTTTTTTTACTTAATAAAGTTCATATTGACTTTAAAAAGAAATCCACTCTGGTTTTCTGTTATTTAAATGTGACCACAGTCAACGCTGAACGAGCCCAGAGGGAAACCAAATCATTTACAGTTGTCTCTGAGTGTGTGTGTGTGTGTGTGTTTTGTACTTGTATCCTTGTGGGGACCAGCTGTATTTTTCAGATATTTTCAAAATAATATGATATTTTATATATTTGTGCAACGTGAGGACATTCAGTGAAAAGTGAGAGTATTTCTTGAATTCAAAAAGGCCAGAACATTTCAGAGTCATGCTTTTTTACCAGTGCGTCTTCTTTGTTTGTCCTGCAGCTGATTTCTCAGCTGTTCGATGTCTTTCTTCAGCTTGGCGTTTTCCACCAGCAGCTTCTTCTGCTCTCTCACCGACGCCTGCAGGACTGAAACACACACACACACATTATTAAGTCTGCAACACTTTGCTTTTGGAGGTTTTGTCTCATTATTACACCTAAATCAAAGTTAGAGGAAACAACGAATGAATCATCAATGAGGTGAAATCAGTTTCTGATCATTTAATTAACTGGCCTGTCTGAATGCTCCGGTGTTCTCCACTAGGGGGCAGCACACCAACCCTCCCCCATCCCAACTGTATTTTCTCTTACGTGCTTTCTCTCTGCTCAGCAGGGCGTGAGTTTTCAAATACTCCATGATCTGCTCGCCATCCTCTGGATCGAGCTTCATGATGGCTGATTCCAGGCTGTAAAGAGACGGAGAGTCTGGTGTTAGGAAACATCGCAGTGGGAAACTTTTCCATTTTCTCAAATTAGAAACTTAAACCAAAATAAAACATCCATCCCAAAACAACAGAACATCAGATGTCTTCCCTCCAAGGTGATATCAGTTCAAGTCTCAACAGATACACTGACCATCTGTGACCAATGACCGAGCAGTGAACGTGACTTAAACATCGACAGACTCCTACATGTTTGACAGTATGCAAATCACACAGGCAATGATGTCACAAACAGAATAATAAAACGTTTATATAGATGGTATCTTAGAGGAAAAGGTGTGAATGAATCTGCCATCGCCAGAGGGCAACACACACACACACACACACACACACACACACACACACACACACACAGACGAAGGAAGAGATGACAAAATGTCAAAATTAATTGAGGGTTGTGTGTTGACGTTGAACATTTTGGTCACCTGAACTTACAACCTTCATTAAATAAACATCAAATGACACTCGTGACCAAGATACTTGTCATTTTCTCCTACTTTATACGTCCGCTCTACATTTCAGGAAGAAAATCTCTCATGATTTGAACCAATTATGTTCAAACAAAAACAACAGGTCGTGCAAAATGAGGTTTTCATCATTCAATTAAATGCGTGTAATGAAATATCTTTATTTAAATGCAGGTTTTTGAGAATGAAACAGCTCGACTCAGAACCAGATGTAAACGCACCGAGGATAATAATAATAATAATATATTACATGCAGCTCTATGAAAACAAAACACGTGCTGCTTGACTTTATATTGTTGCTTTTGGTTTCATATTTTCTTGATTGTTCTTCTACATCAAAAACCACAGAAGATTACGTCCGAAAACCACATGAAGAGGAAACAAGAATTTTACTAAAACTGAGATTGAGACATGAAAGCATAGAAAGAGCTGTCACTGAAGTTTCAATAGATGTTATCTGTGATAAAGGAAAGCTCATAATACCATCAAAGGACTGGCGGGCACACACACACACACACACACACACTCAGAGGCTTATTGAAACCAGGGTATTTGCATAATGATAAACAGACAGCTACTGACGCAGCCTGTAGCTGTAAGTCTGGTTAAGATTTACATAAACAAACACACTCAACCAATCAACTGTCACCGACACAAACTAGTTTAAACTGCAAAATCTAACAGAGAGATTAACAGAGATCAAAATGTGCCGTATACGTTGTTAGCTGTGTGTGATGAACTTCTTTTTGTCACATAAGAGGACACTTATAAACCAAATTTTGTTTTTACAGGGTCGAGGATTTAATGTGATTAAAATTTTACCAAATGTAATATAAAATGTACAAAATGTCCTCATAATGTGATTGAGACGAGCGCAGACACACACACACACACACACACACACACGTGAGCAGCAGCTGCTGAATAAGCCACTGGACGTAGGAGGAGATGTGACAGCTGCACTCAGACCTTGTCCTATAAATAACACGCATCGGTACAACACACACACACACACACACACAGGTCGTCATTTTCACTACATTTGAGGAGACCCATCCTTGTTGTACTTGACACGATGTGTTTTCCAGCCTCATACCACAACAGTCACCTCTGAAGGTCCGACCCCAACCTGAACCTGAATATGACATAACCCTGAATCCTCAAACATCCATTTAAAAACGTGACACAACATCTGAGTCCCCACAAAGCTGCTGGTCCCCAAAAGTACCGCACCCGGTTTATGGTCCCCATGAATACAGCAAAACAAACTACACTTGTATATTTAATATTAATAACAAGAAGAAGAAGAAAGTCATGACTCTATTTTAATCACCATATTGTAAAATCTTATTGTTTTGTACATGTTCATGTCATTTTGTAAAAGTTCAGTTTTTCTGTCTCAACAGCTGTTTTCAATAATCAAATGAGGGGTTTGGACCCAGAAATGATGCACAGGGTGTTTAAATAGAAGATAAAACCACCAAGCAGATTTAACTGTGTTTTTTTTTTTTTTAGAGATTATTATCAGGATGTAAAACTGTGACACACACCTCTCACTTGACATGCATTAAAAGACTGTGGTGAGTTTGTAGAAAATGTTACGAGAATAAACAGATGAACTGAGGTTCACGTGTGTCGTACCTGGGGTGGAAGGGGTTGTCGGCGTTGTCCATGTCGGATGGATGTTTATCGGTCGGCCGCTCGGAGACAGAAAGCCCAGAGCCCGTCTCAAGCCAAGGACAAACTCCCCTGTCAGCTGTCTGCGTCCATCTTCAGCTGGAGTCAACACCACTTGTGGTTGGAGGTCAAAGGTCAAACACCTCCCAGTTAAATGCCAGAGTAAGACTGGGTGAAAGAAGAGCAGAGGAAACTCACAGATTGGCTGAAAGTGAATAAAATATAATGAAATATTTTACATGTTTACACACTTTATTTCACTATAGAAGAAGCTGAAGTCCATCTATGTTCACAGTCTTGTTGCAGAACCCAACCTCTTTTTTTCTGACATTTGTTAAACTGGATTTCCTGAACTTTACTGGAATCTACTAGAAAATCACTTTTACTTTCCTTATGACGGACCACGTACACTTCCAGCTGTGTCGTTAAAGAGTTAAGTATGTAGAGAATGTCCTTATACAGAGGGTGTGGTGGTGTCTCACTGCATTGTGTTTTTCAGTAGATAATCAGCCCCCTCTGGTGGAGAAACACCAGTACTACAATAATACCACACGTTAACCCCTAGATGTCTTTTATTTTGAAATTAAACTCAATAGGAAATAAAATAATTATAATAACATGGTATATTTTCAATTTTTGACATTTTTTTGGGGACAGATCCTCAATATTATTTAAAAAATATGGATGTCACAAGTTGTTATGAAAACTCACTAGTGTTTAATTTCATGATGAGTAATTGCTGAATGTAAACTCAGTACCATTAAAACCCTTCTACATGAGGCCTTCAGCCAATATTTGATTATACAGCCATTTCAGGGAGTGACAGGAAATGAGTTTCATATTGAAACAGCTAACTATAATCCATGAGTCGTTTGGATCAATTATAAATCCTCATCCAGATTTTATTTCTGTTTGATGAGTGACTTACTTCCTCTTCAGTGAATTTCAATAGAAGTCCAGCGGCAGGAGATTACAGAGCTGAGACCGACCCTTAACAAACACAAAGAGTAAGACACATTCAGTGTGAACAACGATTCAGAATTGCTTTATATGGTCATACAACAACCTACATATAATAATAATATTTACAGACAAAATCAAACACAAAGTCACTGAATTTACTCAATATTAGATTTAACTTGATACGTCATAAATTTGAGCTCATGTTTTCTCATAGTCTGGAAGTTAAACCTTTGATTTTTATTATTACTAACTTAGCATTTTACTAACATTTTGACTTATGCCATTGGATAATAAGACATAATAAAAATAATAACTTTTTTTCATTATTTGAATATGCCTTATATGTACACATGTAAGTATAACGTGGTCTGTATAGAGTCATACTAATGACAGATAACAAAATAATTTAAATCAGTCATTGTTGTACTTTGGTCTAAATGTTGTGTCATAATCTTATTTATCTATTTGTTGTAAAATAACTGAATTCAAAGCTAATTTCAATAAGTTAAAAAAAAAAGAAAAAAAAAAAGTGTATATTTCTTTTACCTAAATCGAGATTTATAACTTTAAACGAGCTTATTTCTATGGTTTACCTTCGTTTTTACGGAAACTCACGAGTGGAGAGCCGAACTCAGGTGAGTCATCGTCGTCAGCTTCGGAAGTGAGTCAGCCGGCGAGGGTGTGGCAGCGACGGCGTCGACGGAAACCGCCGAACCATATTTGGATTCTAGACGAGCCACTGGCCGGAGGCGCGAGGTCGGGCGGGCGGGGTTTCCTCATCGATACTGGCGCTCGTGCTTGGAGGGAGAGAGAGAGAGAGAGAGAGAGAGAGAGAGAGCGAGCGGGAGCGCGCTGTCAGTTAATGAGGAGTCGGTGAAAGGAGGAGCAGCAGAGGAAGAAGAAGAAGATTGTTGGAGTCTTAAAAAGTGACGAGAAGTGAGTGAAGAAGTAAAATCCTGCAGACGAAGCGGTGAGTTTGCTTCCGTTCGTGTTCACGAAGTGTTTGTTGTTGGTTTTGTCTTTACCTGTCCGAGGCCTTACATAAAAGGAAACGTGTCACGCACCGTCCGACAGGTGTGTTTATGTCCTGTCTTCCTGCCCGTGTCAAAGGGAAGGACGTGCGCTCAGCACTTTTTTCTTTCTCCACCGTGTTTACAGGCCAAAGAGTCGAAATATACGTCTATCAATAGAATTATCGATACACAGATAATCAATTTAAAGGTCTGAGTGGCTTTAAAAAAAAAGGCCCAGAAACTTTTTTATGTTTATTTATTTATTTATTAGCTTCTTTAAAGTGTGTGCTAAACCAGTTAGCTTACGAGCTGACCAACAGAAGACTCTCGATGTTATTGATCAGGTGAACATTAATCACCACTTCCTTCTTCTCTGGACCGCTTTGAGTTAAAAGTGACTTTTAATGGAATAACTTTCCTTAACGTAACTTTTATTTGGTGCTAAAGTGATTAGCTAACCTGTTAATGCATCCCTCCGTCCGGCACGTGCAGCCATTTTATCAATCAACTCATCAATCAACTCATCAATTAAGTCATTTAAGCTGCTTTGGTCTTTTTTTTTTTTTTTTTTTTTTTTTTTTTATGATGATCCTAGTTGAATATATCTGGAGGTCTGAACAAAGACAGTTTGGGGACGTGGACTCTTTTCCACAGTGTATTGATTCCTGACAAATAAAGGAGCTATAATCAATATTGATAGGGAACCTCGGCTGGAGGCCTGCTCGGCTCTCCGCCTGCCCGGCTGGACCTCTCTAACACTCTCCGCTGTGTCTGTCTTGTGTTGATGAATCAGCACCAGTTTGGGGAAATTGAATTCCCATGGTCTTAAATCTGATTTACGGGTCATTTCAGCCTTTTTCTGACGGCGCTGTCAACAGGATGTGACATCAGAAACCACGCACAGGGCCGTTTACAGAGGATTTAACACGGCGAGGTTCAAAAAAGCTGCTAAAATCAAAACACATGAACACGTGTTGAGCTTTAAAGGGGACGCACGCCAGCGGCGAAACAACCAACAGCATATAGCCATGTGATAAGGTGCGGAGGTTTTCTTCTTCTTTCCTTCAAATGACACAATAAATTTACTCTTTAAAAGCAGGAAATGTCATTAATTCAACAAAAAACTGGCGCCAGCGTCTCCGATGTGGCTCCTCTCTGTTTACATATCATTATAATACACATACATTTTATTTTGAAAAGACTTCAGAGAATCTGAAACGTAGGCAGCTTCAGGGACTGAAACACACACACGCCCGTAATTGCCTCAGTTGGTGCATAACAATGTACAGGACGGCTCCTGGCGGCAATTAACCTGGGGGGGGGGTTTCAAAAACCATGTGGACGGTTTAAGAAGCGGCGCCGACAGACGGTCTGAGACTCGCTTATACATCAGCACACGTTCACTGCTGTGTGAAATGTTGTGGCAGGGAGAGGAGGTATTTAGCAGGGGACAGAGACATGGCTCGATCTGCAGCAGTTTACGTTCATCAGCTCCGTCTCTGTCTGTCCACGGTGCAACGCGACCTCTGCCCTCTCTGGAGTCCGTCCCTCAGCTTCAGTCCGATCTCATGAAGCTCAGTCACAGTTGTACAGATCGAGCCGCTGTAAGCTCAGCTCAGGACGTTGGTAAAACCTCTTTACTTCATTTACCAACGAAGAAGAAGAAGAAGAAGAAGGGAAACAGTGGTTCCATGAAACAGCAGAATAGTTAGAAACCGTCTTCAGCTTCCTGCAACAAGAGCCTGAACCAACCAGAGGTGAAGCTGCGATGGGCTCCAGCAGCTGGAGCAGGGCCGAGGACGTGTGCCTCTGAGCTTTTAAAGTGATCAATAAAATCTGAAAATAGATCCCAGCAGCAACAGGAAGTCGGCGAGGAGACGCTGGGATCTTCGAAACGAGGTCACATTCGCTTGTCGTGACTTGAAACCTCGGCACCGGGAGTTTTATTGAGGATCACGATGAAAGGTGACGCGGCGATGTTCGCGTTGGTTTGACCTACAGATGTAAAAGAAGTGGTTTCAGTGGTGAGTGAGTGAAGAGCGAAGGATGAAGGGCGACGATGTGGAGGAGTCACCGAGGGTTAAAGGTGAAAACAGGCCAGTTTACAAGATACAGATCTTACACACACACACACACACACACGGCTGTTTGAACTGTGTGTGTGTGTGTGTGTGTGTGTGGGTGTGTCTCTTTTCAAAGGGAGTGTCTCCTTCAGGTTACTGAGGGTCAGACACTGAGGCAGGTGAGTGAAGCAGAGCTGATGAGCTGATGAGATAAGTCCTCATTAACAGCTCCTTTGTCTTACAGACGGAGGCGACTGCAGGTAAAACACCTCAGAACGCGACACACACTGCGACACACACTGCGACACACACACACACACACACTGTGACACACACACTGTATATCAAACTTCCAAATATATATGTAAATACATGGAAAGTCAGATTAGCAACTGATGCTACGCTGAAAAACACAAACACATAAATATAACATATGTTTGGACTAAAGCTTTTAACACACACACACACACACACACACTGCGACACACACACACACACACTTCACCAAACCGGTTTCCAGCAGGAATGTGTGAGGCTGGATGAAATGTGATCCGTCCATCAGTGAAACAACAGAGAGCGAAGTTCAGTGAATGAAAGTGACGTTTGTACGAGGAGGTGACATCAGCACAAACCTTCAAGTACCTGTGAGTCACCGGGGCAACCAGCAGCCAATCAGACGACCCGTAAGAGAACAGATGCTGAAGCTGAGTGGCTCTGTCTAAAGATAAGAAACATACAGCGACTGATAATCTTTGTTACTGTGAGACACAACACAAACACACGTGTGACTCAGGCGTCGGCCAATAGAAAGGTGTCTACAGGACGCCAGCAGAGCTCCTGCTGTGAGCTGCTGGCGACTGACAGTCCACAGACAGACGGTCCACTGACAGACGCTCCACTGACAGACGCTCCACAGACAGACAGTCCACAGACAGACAGACGACTGACAGTCCACAGACAGACGGTCCACTGACAGACGCTCCACTGACAGACGCTCCACAGACAGACAGTCCACTGACAGACAGACGACTGACGGTCCACTGACCTCAGAGTCAAGAACGAGCTGAAAACAAACTGAAAATGAAAATGTTTGTTGTTGTTTTTCAGGTTTGTGCCGAGTCGTACCGACCAGACCGGATCGACCAATCACTGTGCTCTGTGACCTCACCTGCCTGACTGCTGCTATCGATCCCAGGCATTGATTCGTATGATCGCTGCCTGACCAGACCGAAGAAATCGATCCCCGCTGCTGGGATACTGACACCTGCCGCTGACCTGTGCTCCGGGATGACCAGTCACTCCTGAACCAGACAGAAGCAGTCGATACTTGATAAAGGGATATTTGCACAACTCGAGCAGCGTTAGTGAGGCTTTGATTGGCTGGCGAACAGCAGCTCTTGCTTATTGATCGGTGATCAGTCAGACCTGCTAAAGGGAAAACAAACCAACAGACGGATCAATGGCAGCATCGGACTTGATCCAGGACAGCGACGACATCCGGCCTCATGTGGAGGCGTCCGTGACCACCATGAACCCCTCCACCCCCAGTCATCCTCCGAGGGTCGCTAATGGTAACCCGACTCGCCACGTGTCCTCACCGTCGACGCAGCCCACCGACGCCCACGATGGCAAAAACAAACACGAGCGCAGCCGACTGAGCCACCTGCTGCAACAGAACCAGCTGATCCACTCGCTGAGCAACGGGCTGCGGCGACACTGCGACTACGTCAAGATCGCCGTGCCGGAGGAGCGGGCGAACCGCCTCCCAAAGGAGTGGTGGAAGACGGGCGTGGCCTTCCTCTACGCCCTGTTCAACCTCGTCTTCACCACCGTCGTCATCACCATCGTCCACGAGAGGGTGCCAGACAAGTCGGTGAGTCCGCCGCTGCCCGACAAGTTCTTCGACTACGTGGACCGGGTGCCATGGGCCTTCACCGTCACTGAGGTCAACGGGCTGATCCTGGTCGGACTCTGGTTCGTCCAGTGGCTCTTCCTCAAACACAAGTACGATCCAACGTTTCAGTTATTTCCAATAATTATTGTATCATTGATTAATTTTGATGACCTGCCAGCAGAAAGCGAAGAGTTTGAGTCCGTCACAGTCACGGCTCGGCTGAAGTAAATCTTCTCCTGGTCGCTGGCTGTGTGGTGAAAGTAACGTGTGACTTCCTGCCTGCAGAGCCATCGTGGGCCGGCGCTGCTTCTTCCTGATCGGGACTCTCTACATGTATCGCTGCATCACCATGTACATCACCACGCTGCCTGTGCCGGGGAAACACATGGTCTGCGCTCCAAAGGTACGAACACACCTGCTCAGCTCACACACGCTTCACTGTTGTTGAAGCCTGTTGTAACTCGTCTTTGTTTGTTGTTTGTTTGTTTGTTTGTTTGTTTGTAGCTGTACAACGACTCTACAGGGAAAATCTGGAGGATTTTGCGGCTGATCTCAGGAGGAGGTAAAACACCACACCTCACCTGTGTTTACCTGAGATTCACTTCCTGTACAAACACTGTCTGTCAACACTGCTTCATATTGTGTGTGTGTGTGTGTGTGTGTGTGTGTGTGTTCAGGTTTGTCCATGACGGGCTCTCACCTGATGTGTGGAGACTTCCTGTACAGCGGTCACACGGTCATGTTGACTCTGTCCTACCTGTTCATCAACGAGTGTGAGCGTCAACACACACACATTGACTCAGATTTAACAGCCAGTTGCTTTGGTCACGAATTAATGTTCAGTTTATAAACAACAAATTTAACTGTTTACACTGTGTGTGTGTGTGTGTGTGTGTGTGTGTTCAGACTCCCCTCGCTGGATGTGGTGGTATCGCTGGATCTGCTGGCTGCTCAGCGTCTCAGGCGTCGTCTGCATCCTTATTGGCCACGAGCACTACAGCATCGACGTGGTCATCGCCTACGCCGTCACCACCAGGATCTTCTGGTGGTACCACACCATGGCCAACTCACATGTAAGTGGACACACACACACACATATACACACACACATACACACACACACAGGTGTGTCCTCATGCTGCCCCTGCTGGCAGCACAGCCCCAGTGTAAAGCAGAAACTCCCCGTCACTGACCCTGTGTTTGTTTCTGCTCAGTCGCTGCGTCAGGCTCCAAACAACTACCTGTCGAGGACGTGGTGGAACATCATCTTCAACTTCCTGGAGAGGAACGTCCAGACGACGGTTCCCATCGTGTTCTCGTGGCCGGTGGCGCTGCCGTCGTTCTGCAGGCAGAGGTACAGGATGGTGGAGGGGGGGAGGGACGAGTGAGGGCGGAGGCTGAGGACGAACGTGGTGTGAGATGAGTGACCTGAGCTGATGAAACGAAAGACTCCTGTGCGAGAGAGGGGGCGGAGCTTTGACATCAGTTTATTTATCAGAAGCAACATTTCCAGCTCCTTCCTGGTTACTGAGGAAGAGGAGGCGCCGACGAGGCGTCGCTACGTTTACACTGATTAGAGTCACATCAAAGGACAAACAGGAACCGATCGACCAGCTGAAGACGTGGATCATAAAGAGTCACTGACCTGTGGAAACAAAAATATTCTCTTTATGTCGCGTTTATTTAATAAATGAAGCTCAAATCAATATTTTCTAGAACTAACGTTAAAATGAAACGCATCTGATCAAATGGTGATAATAAGAGATTTTACACAGTTTACACGAGTTACGCCAACAACGCTAAACTGTAACAGAGGCTGAACTGCAAGCTGTTTAACATTGTCAAAGCTAACATCAGAACGAATGGTTAGTTAGCCACATGCTAGGTAGTTGCACTAGAAAGCTATGTTGATGAGAAATGCCAAGAAAGCTAACATAACTAAAGAGTTGGGGACAAAGCTACAATGCTAACTGTTTAACATCAGTATAAGAAGAAAAGTGTTGTTGTTGAGAGTTTGGTTTGTTAGCCACTGTGCTAATGAGAATAAGCTAGCAGGAGATTCAAAACCAAAGCTAAAGCTATAGCCACTTAGCCTTCCTTGTGGTAAGACAACATGAGCAGGAGCTACATGCTAGCTCGCTACCCTATAGAATATATAATAAAAACACGTTCCACACACACTGAGACCATTTTACCACCATTTTACCACCTGTATGTCTGAAACGTCACGTGCTATGGTTTCGCTAACAAAGCCAACAGCTTAGCATCCACAGTGCTGACTGTCCATGACTGTTGTGTACATTTACCTAAAGTTGATGATTGTTAAGTTATATTTTCAAGTAAAGTGTAAAAAGTATTTTTCATCTGTGTTTATTGTTTTTTTTTTTTTTTACTGAAACAAAAAACTGCCTGTTTTCAATTCAACCCAAAAAAATGCTGCTGAATTTAAGTCGGATAAATGAAGGTTGTTGTTGCGTTGAAGTGTTAATTTTGTAAACATGATGACCTGATGTTCAACACGGCAACGCTCACATCTGTCCACGTGTCCAGTCCAGATGTTTGTTTCTGTAATAAAAGGTGTATTTTCAGTCGAGAGCTTCTTTTCTCCGTTTCTTTCACTTTTTCACACAGAATCGACTTTTACTTTGACAACACGTGTCTGACCGTCCTGAAGGAACCAAAACACCAAAATAATATTGATGTAGATGTCGTTTTTTTTTTTTTTTTATTTCTTCAGCAAATACAACACATGGAGTAAAACTTAAAAGATTAAAGATGGAGAGACGTTTTGTTTTTTTTCCATCTAACTGAACCTGGAGTGTTTCCCTGAGGCCGGCTGGCTGCGCTTCCTCTTCCTCTTCCCCTGCAGAAACAGGAAAACCATTAAAAACTGAGACAAACTGCCCCCCCCCCCAGCATTTACACAGGGTGATGGACCAACTGCACATACGTAGTTATCTCTGGCCGACCATCCAGGGTAAAGCTGCATGTGGAGCAGCCTCTCCTTCTGGGCCAGGTCGTAGTATTTGGACTGTTCAGAGTGTGACAGAGCGTGCCACTGACAGCAACAACACAGCACAAGGAATTAGCTGTTAGCATGTTAGCAGCGCACTCAGCGTCACAGTGAGGTCACAGTGAGGTCAGAGTGACATCATGAGGGTCATGTTTGCTTGTCTCACCCTGCGTCCCAGGATGCGGTTGATGGCGGCGCTCTCTCTCTCTCGTCCCTCCTGCAGCACTTTGTGTCTCATCTCCTTCATGTAGAGCATGAAGGCGTTCAGAGGCTTCTTCACCACCTGCCGGCCGCTGAGGGACGAGAGACATACAGGACGCATGAGGACACAGAGAGAGAGAGAAAGATGGCAAGAAAGAAAGTTCAAGAGAAGAAGGAAAGAAAAGGAACACACCTGGAGACGCCGTTGCCCTGGTAACAGGGGTGCGTTCCAGGATGGGCGTCACCGGGGTGAGTGGCAGAAGATGTGCTGATTGGCTGAGTGAGCGGAGAGGACGGTGGGAAATGTCTGTCACTGTAGAGGAGGAGAGGAACGAGAGGATGGATGGACGACTGTAGAGAGAGAGAGAGGAGATAAAGACCAAAACAAACATGAACATAAGAATCAATTTGGTTATTGATTATTGTTTATGGTATTTTGATACGATAAAGATGTCGAGTTCAAACTTGATTTATACTTTATATTGTTAATATATATGTTGTTTAAGTCATATGAGCTTTAGTTTAGTCAGTTTCTTGACTTTCGTTCATTTTTCCCATGAAAACGACACAGATTCATATAAAAACGTTACGTCATAAAGAAACTGCGTTAAAACTGTAATAATTTCACAAAGTCATAAATAAAGAACTAAATCAGTGACATGCTGTATTTTTCACATCCTGTTTGTTTCTTCGTACACTTTGCTTTGGTTGTAACACACACACACACACACACACACACACAGTCATGTAGGTTTTTTTTTCCTTGCAGCTGTTTTTGTTGTTTTTTTCCTGACACCACTTGAAGGCAACATTACACCCCGTACGGTCGACGACACATTAGACACAAAGCTCGGAGGAAGTGAAGCCCTCTGACTCTCTGGGTTACATGTGACACTGATTGTGTTAGAAGGGGAGCATATTGCCTTAAAGGGAGAGTTTGACCACACACACACACACACACACACACACACACAGATATATACACTCACAGCAGCAGTGGTCTGAGTCTGTGTGGTGTTGTTTCGCCCCCAGCTGGTCAGATTGAGGTACTGCTGCTGTGGCGCTGGACACCAGTCGATCACCTCAGGTTTACCTGAAGTGTAATAAATGAAAACAGAAGAATTCATAATTATAATAATAATAAAAATCTGATTTCATTTCACTTCAGGTTGTTTTCAGTTTTAATCCGCTGTGAGACTCACCGCAGGTCGGCGCTGCAGGGTTTTGACTCGGGCCACTCATCAGTCCAATCTCCTGGAAGAGGATCAATACGATCAATAAATCAGTTTAATTACACTCAGAAATGAGTTCTGTGTGTTTTTAAAATGAATAAACTAATAAAGAACTGATAAAGGTGTATTTGTAATGAACGTTACTCATGTGCAGAAAACATGGATTTACACAATAACATACTAAACTCCACTCATTTTACTTCAATCATTGATTCACAAACACTAAATGCAAACGGTTTATAAACAGAGCAAATGTCAGTCATGTGAATAATAAATGTTCAGTTAGGAGGAGGAGAAAGGTAGGAATAATACTGAACACATACGGACATTACTCATCGTGATGTCAATGTGTTTTCTTTTAAACATGTTCAACATTTGAAGAGACATTGAACATGAAATAATTACAATAATGATGGTGATGATGATGATGATGATGATGATGGTGATGATGATGATGATCAGTACGTACCCTCTGCTGGACATCTGCTCCGTCCTGAGTAAAGAAACAGAAGAAGTTGTGATTTACAATTTTTTACAGAAATGTTAAAGCTGAGAGGATTCGACAGTCGGATCATGTGCAGACTGGTGGGACGAGATCATGTTCATGATGCTTTTATAAACACCCCCCCCCCCCAATAGAACATCAACCACCCCCCCAACACTCAGACTCACACGCACTCATTGTAGCCTCGGGTTCTTCCACTGACGTCGCTCATATTCTTGTTTGCGACAGTTTCATTAATGAACTCAACTGTTTACGAGGACGTAAATATTCTGGTACCTGAGGACGTGGGTGAAAAACGTCGTGTGATGCTCACAGTGTTAAAAAATGACATTTGAATCATTTTCCAACAGCTGCTGCTGCTGCTGCATCTGACGACGTCCATGTTTCTCCACTCTGACCTTTGACCTCTGCTGCTTTCCCTCTCCTCGGGTTCAGGGTTTTAAGTCAGGGGTGATTTTTCCCCTGTGGCTCCGCCTGCACAGCAGCTGTCACAAACATTTGTCGTCTGTGAACAGAAAACAGTGAAAATATATAAAAACATGAAGATGTGACTTTTGTCAGATTCTTCTGCCGAACAACACGTGTGTAGATCTGAAATATTATTTTGTTATGGTAAAGTATCTGGAACATAATCAGATGCTGAAACACCTCTGATTTTGTTGTTAATGTAAAATGAGATTATTTTAAAAGTGTAATTTGTATTTTTTTTTATATTGTATTGTATTTTCTATATATTTTTAAAGAAAATCTAAAAAAAATAAATAAAACAAAATAAAAAAAAAAAATGTATAAGTATTTATTTAAACATACATTAATTCAATAAAGTACTGTATAATATATATGAAGAAGATGGTGTTAATATTGTTGTCACAGAAGAAGAAGTAGAGAAACTTGTGTATAATGTAAAGGTAAATAAAATATTACAATAAAATACTAATTATTTTACAAATAATATCAAACTCACAACAGAAACCGTGTGATAATCAACATGAAGTGGATCAATATTTAACATTGTTCTATCGAAGCTCACGGCGCCTCATGTTTCCAGTCGGACAGTTTTGGCGCCTGCACCAACATCCGCTCGAATCATTCCCCGCCAGTTTCTGTCCGTGTGTCGGTGGGAGAAACCAGCCTGGACCCGCGGTACCGACATGGAGCCGGAGGCCGCGGACCGTGTCGGCTTCATGTCCAAAGCCGAGATCCTGAGAGTGATCATCACCGAGAGGCTGACCGCGGCCGCGCAGGAGATCTTCGCCGTGGTGGAGAGGACCTTAGCCGGGTACGAGGAGGAGGTGTCGGGCTGCAGGCAGGAGATCGACCTGCAGAGGAACCAGCTGGGGGTTCTGCTGCACCCGCCGGTCAAACTGGAGACAGAGGGTCGGTGGACGAGACTTTAACTTGCAGAGTGTGATGTTTGTTAGTTTGTTGGGGAAACTGGTCCAGTGACGCTGATCCCGTTAATGTAAACATCTGGCGGTGACAACAGCGACATCTGGAAACTTCACACCACAGCTGCTCTTACTTCTGTCATCTTGTTGTTTCACTCCTCACTTCGGCCTCTGCAAAAGTTAAACTGCACCAAACACATTTATAGTGTCAACAATGCACATTACGTCACCATCTGTTATCAGCTGGACTTGTTTTTGTCTGGGGGGGGGGGGGGGGGGGCTTCATCATCGGTCTGACTGGTCCTCACTGGCCTGGAAGACCCGGTGTTCACAAAGCATGTGATGCCTCTGGTGAACGACAGCAGTCGTTGTGAGGTTGTTTACTCTCCTGGGTGCAGATGAAAGAGCAGCATTATAAATGGGAGATAGATGGTGTCGCAGCCCCCCCCCCCAGGAGTTGGGCCTCCTGTGTCGGGCCATACGTTTGCTTAAAGTCCTTGCGTTCCTCGCTGCCCTGGACGGCATACATCAGGTCGCCGCTCTGAGTGTGTGGCACCCTGTCTTTTAGGTGTACCAGCCTGTGTGTGTCACTGGGTAGTTGTGCAGCTCTAGGTTTGAAGGAAATGATCTAAAGTGAGACCTCTCCTCTGATCCAGATGACGACTATATGATCCCCATCTCTGAGCCGACAGCAGAGGAGGCATCTGAAGGAGGAGGTGGAGGAGATGAAGATGTCCTCCACGCAGAGGAGCAGCAGCAGCAGAAGTTTGAGCTGAGTAAGAAAAAAAAAACTGACGAGTTTCTGTTTCTCAGTCTCAGTGAAAACAAGATGATTAACATGTGAGTTTTTTGTCCAGGTGTGGAGGATGATGGGAGTATGGCTCTCCTCTGCTACACTGGAGTGGAGACGCATGATGAAGAGGAGGAGGAGGAGGACGAGGAGGAGGAGGAGGGGCGAGGACGAGTTCTCTGAGCAGCTGGGGCTGACCCCCGTAGAGGATCAGGATGAGACCACAGAGCTGGATTATGAAGAGGTCTCCAGGTCAGTCTCAGTGCGTGGACACCTCGCTCTGGTCCGTGATGTTCCTCATTCAGATGCTGATGTTTATTTTTTTTCAGGTCATTGTCTCCCACAGTTCAGACTGACAGGAGGAGCGTCGGCAGACCTCGGGTCAGTGACCTCCGCAGCCACGTGGACCTCAGGATCTGCATCCTGGAGAACTCTCACATTGAAATCCTGTCGACCAGAGGTTTGTTTGCAACGCCTCCGAGACCCAGAGAGATATCAAACTGGTTCCAGTGAAGGTCCAGTTGAACGTTCGCTCTTTGCTCCAGTGTTTCAGACATACCCGATGAGGGAGTTGAGGTGTCCTTGTGGACTACAGGAGGCCGACTTCCTGGACCTGCTCAGATCCACCTTCCCTCAGCTGGCAGCCAACGAACCCTTCGACATCTTCTGGTCGGACAGAAGCCGGTTGCTGAAGCCTCTGAAAGTGAAGGCTCTGACGCCAGAGGAGATCTCCAGCACCATCAAGTCCACCGGCGCAGGAAAGTCACCTCTCTACATCCGCCTGAAGGTACCAAGTCTTTTCACGTGGCACTAGTTTGTGAAATACATCTGAAGGTGTCCTGAAGCAAACATCTGTCGTCTGATTTATCTTTGATGTTGTTTCAGACAATGTCCGTTTCTACGACGTCTCCTCCATCTGCTGCGGACTCACCACACAACTATGTGCATCTCAGGATCTGCATCCTGAAAAACCCCAAGATAAACGTTATCTTACCCCGGGGTACGTTCTGTGGGTTCTTCTTCTGATTCAGTGTTGGTGTTGGACCAGAACTGAACATGTTTTGAATGTGGTCTCCAGGGTTTAAGAACTGTCCGGTGCAGGAGCTGAAGTGTCCTCGTGGACTACCGGAGGCCGACTTCCTGGACCTGCTCAGGTCCACCTTCCCTCAGCTGGCGGGCGATAAACCCTTCGACCTCTTCACGACCGACAGAAGCCGGATGCTGAGGCCTCTGAGGGTGGAGACTCTGACACCAGAGAAGATCGCCAAGACCATCAAGTCCACTGGGGCAGGAAAGTCGGCTCTGTACATCCGCCTGAAGGTACCGATTCTTTTCATGTGACACTAGTTAGTCCAGGACATATGAAGGTGTCCTAAAGCAAACGTCTGTGATCTGATTGAACTTTGATATTGTTTCAGACTCTGTCAGCTCCTACAAAGTCTCATCCATCTGCTGCTAATTCATCACACAACCATGTGACTCTCAGGATCTGCATCCTGGACAACCCCAAGATTAACGTTATCTTACCCAGGGGTACGTTCTGTGGGTTCTCTCTGATTTAATATTGGTTTACCAGAGGTGAACATTTCTTGAATGTGGTCTCTGTGCTCCAGCGTTTAAGAAGTGGCCTGTGCAGGAGCTGAAGTGTCCTCGAGGACTACAGGAGGCCGACTTCCTGGACCTGCTCAGGTCCACCTTCCCTCAACTGGAGGGCAAGAAACCCTTCGACGTCTTCACGATCGACAGAAACCGGACGTTGAAGCCTCTGAGGGTGGAGGCTCTGACACCAGAGAAGATCGGCAAGACCATCAAGTCCAGGGGAAAATCGGCCCTGTACATCCGCTTGAAGGTACCGAGTCTGATCTGCTTCAGGATTTCTGAATGATCTTGGTCTGTTTGTTCTGGTTCTGATCAGAAATCACATGTGGTGAATTGACATCAATGAATTTCCAGTCTGTTGTTAGAAGATCATTCTGTTTCGTCTCTCTATGACCACCTAACAGCAACTGTTTATTTACTTGTTGTTTTTGTTTCTTTTTAGCCTTTTGACAAAGAGATGAAGCCAATTCGTCCTCCACAAAGAAAAGATGCTGCTGCTGAAAACTCTCACAGCAAACTGGACACCAGGTAACAAACACAACGAACAGTTACTGACAATGACGCTGACGTCAAAACAATCGCTCATCTCTAAGGTTGTTGTTTCCCAGTGCTCAGTCTGGCAGGAGGAGGCCAGGCAGACCTCGGAGAAGTGACCCACAGAGCTACGTGGATCTCAGCTTGAGGCTTCTGGAGGACCCGCAGGTCAACGTACTCTCGGACAGAGGTAAACAGGAAGTGGCGGTGTGCCGCTGGGATATGGGCTCAACAGTTGAATATTTGCAGTAAATATCTTACATCTTAGTTGAAAGTCAGCAAGTTTAGTGCTGGACATGTCCACGGATGTTACAGTCATAGAGTGACATGTTTGGGTTCGTCCCAGAAGATACTCTGGAGTTTGGGAATTGCTGGTCTAGAGGAACGATATCAGATCAATCCTTCTTGACCTTCTGTGTGAGACCAGGATCAGGGGCTGTGGTCCTCGCTTTGACCAACTCGCTCTTCTCTCAGTGTTCAGGGATTATCCACTGCAGGAGCTGAAGTGTCCTTGTGGACTACAGGAGCCCGACTTTGTGGACCTGCTCAGATCCACCTTCCCTCAGCTGGCCGGGGACAAACCGTTTGACATTTTAACATCCGACAGAAGTCGGACGCTGTACCCTCTGAGGATGAAGAACCTGACGCCAGAGGGCGTCTACAGGACCATGAGGTCGCTCAGGCATTCTGGCATCTACATCCGCCTGAAGGTATCTCATCTGTTCTTTGTTTTCCTGCTGTGATAGAGTTATGACTATGTCTTACCTGAACCTTGACTGAAATTTAATTTGGTAACACAACTGTTCCAGGCGCCAGAGAAAAAGCCAAACACTGCTGCTGCTAAGGATTCACCGTCCACCTCTGATCCAGGCCGACGTCGTACCAGGTGAGTCCAGCTGAAAGAACAAACAGAGGAGCAGAGATTCAGAAACGTGTCCTAACTCTGTGTTGTGTGATCCATGCAGCCCTGTTCAGCAACAGGAGAGAAACGGAGTCGACTTCCCGTTCATTTTCTCAGCATCAGAACAGCGAGGCAAATACACAGAGAAGGCTGATGATGGCAATGAAGACCATGAGTGGTTGGAGTCTCCCAGTCTGTGGTCTCTGCCTCTGTCTGAGACTGATCAGGATGAAGAGGAAGTAGACGGCAGAGGTGACAACTGGAAACCACCCAAAGCTGATGAGAACCTGAGGAATAAAAAGCCAGAGAAGAGGAAGAGTCAACAGATCGATGACTCGGCCGTCCAAACGAAGAGGAGACGGATCCGGTCGTCTCTGCAGGTGCTGACGGGCAGGAACAACAACGGCCCTCTGACATGTAGAGTGTGCGGCATCGTGCGACGGTCAACCAGGATGTTGATCAAACACTCCTGGAGACATGTGGATGATGCAGGGCGGCTGTGTGGAGTGTGTGGAGAACAGTCGACATCTGCGGAGCTCCTCAGGGTTCACCTCCAGAGCCACCAGAAAACGCACAGCTGTAATATCTGTGGGAAGTCCCTCCTGTCCATCTCTGGCCTCAGCGGACACCTTGCTCGGCACCGAGGAGAGAAACCACACAAATGTAAGATTTGCCATAAAGCATTTGCAGAGAAGTGGACGCTCAACAACCACATGTGGATCCACGTCAAAGACAAACCACACAAATGTGACATCTGCCAAACGTCATACGCATCGAAGCAGAAGCTCAGACTTCACAGGGTGAAGCACGTGGAAGAGAAACCGTACAGCTGCAGCACATGCACCTCTTCGTTTAGCACATTGAAGACTTTATCCAAACACATGTTGACTCACTCGAGTTCTTCTGGAGAGAAACCGTACGCCTGTGACATCTGCAGCAAAAGGTATTCCTTGAACAAGAGGTTGCAGTCACACCTGAGGAGTCACACCAGCCAGTGGCCCAACGGCTGCAGCACCTGCAACAAACAGTTCACGTGCAAAGCAAAGCTGGTGATGCACATGAGGAACCACACCTCATAAAGAGTGGGCGGAGCCTGCCGAGCCTACTGTGTCCACACACTTCACATCATTGGTGATTAGTTTAATCTGATCAGTATTTAAGTAACAATGTTTTCTTCAAGGTTCAGTTCAGTTAACGTGACCTAGACTGAATGACCAGGGGCGGAGCCTCTGCGTGAAGCATCTAAAAACCTTTTTATTTTTAAAAGTTTCTTTTCAGTGCTTATTTTTTAGACTTTTTTATGACTCACTTTGACCAGAGTTGTTAAAGTTTGGCTTATATTTCACAGCATATGCTGCAAAACTCTGTTGAACCGTTGATCAGTTTCGATAAACATTTCGATACTCTGTCAATCGACTGAAAGACGTTTCTCATCTCCGCTCAGATTCTGTCTCAAAGAACTTCTGCAGACGTTATTAAAGTGATGTTTTTTTTAAAAAAAATCTTTTCTGTGTTTGCACAGTTTGTTGGCGAAGATGTTGACGTTGCACCACGGTGCCTGATGATGCTACAAAAATCAAAAGAGACAGAAGAGTTTGCGCAGCAACGTGGACTGTAAGTGTTAGTGACTCCTGTAGCTGCGATTTAAACACTGAAAAACACTGTTGCTGGCATCAAATGTAGATTTATGAAAACTGACAAAGTGAATGATTAAATCTGTAGTTGGCTTGTTTTACTAAAAGATTCCTACGTCCAGTGTTTGTGGCATTTTGCTCTTCAGGGACTCTCAGGTCAGAGCGATTAACTAGATGTACCAATTAAAAAAAAGAGAAGAAGAAGAGGAAGTATTACTTACTGAAGGTTCAAGGACAAAGAAATGCTGATGGAAAAGTTTACACAGTTTAAAAGTGTTAACATTTGAACTGTTTTTGATTTTCTGTTTGTTTCTTCCAAAACTTTTACACTTGTTTTTAATGATGTTTTATTTGGGTTTCATTCATAAAAAAAAAAAAAGCTGGTGTTCCTAATAAAGTGCTCCCTCAGTGAGAAGAGATAAAGTTCACAATGCAGTGATTGTAAACTCACCTGGACCTGGTTTTCACGTCTCTGTGGTCACCTGGTTCGGACGTATTCACACTTCCTGGTTCCAGGTGATTTCAAACAAAGATGGAGGCCGTTGGTTCTGAATGTTGTCGTCTGGTTTTGTTTATTTGAGCTCGTGAACGTCTCAAACTGCTCGACCTGTTGTGTTTGGTCACTTTTAATGTTTGGATTAAATTTATTTTTCCACAGACTCAGTTTTACCGTGTGTTTTTATATACTAACCACACCACAAAACAGAGGGACGTTTTTCCTTCTTACAGAATATAATCAATTGTTTAAATACACTTTTATATATAATTTGAGCTACTTATATTGAGCTAAGTATAAAGATATTCATAAAAGTACAGCTATATACTCCTTATGACTCAGGACATTATCACTAGCTTTGGTTCCGCGCTCTCTGTTGTGTGTTTCCCGTCGGACAGTTTTCGAGGCTGCACCAAAACCTGGAACCACTCGCTGCGCTCCAATGTGAGAAGCTGCTGTGCATCGATCAGCCTCGTGAAAAACACAGCAGCATGTTTTACTGGATGAAGCGGAGCAGCGCGGCCCCTGAGGGCCTCGGCGGCCTGGACACCATGTCCAAAGCCGAGATACTGAGAGGGATCGTCACCGAGAAACTCACCACGGCCGCGCAGGAGATCCTGGCGGTGGTGGAGAGGACTGTAGCCGGGTACGAGGAGGAGGCGTCGGGCTTCAGGCAGGAGCTCGCCCGGCAGAGGAGGCAGCTGGAGGTTCTGCTGCAGCCGCGGGTCAAACTGGAGAGAAGAGGTGAGTCAGAACAAACAAACACAAACATCGACATGGACTCACAAACGCTGCGTCTTTAACACGTGACCTGTTAAAAGTAAACAACACAAAACAGCCCATGTGAAGTTGCCGTGTTGACGGACACACCTCCTCAGCCCTGAGGACTACACACACACGCACAACGTGTGTGTGTGTGTTTTACAACATTAACACACATCATTCAGATCATGTGATAATCAGAGCATTAAATGAGCTGCTCCATGTGAACAGTGCTGAAGTTGTGCTTCGTTTGTTTCTGCTGTAAAAACTGTCACTGTTGGTTTGAGGATCTGAACTAACTCTAAATAACTTTGTGACGTTACGTCTGATTGAAACCTCAAAGCGCTGATCCCAGGTCTGGAGAGTCATGACGTGGTTGTTGTAAGTGAAGGTGAAGAGGAGGAGCAGCAGCAGACAGGTGTGTGAAGAAAGATGTACTTTCCTCCTTGATTTCTATGTTGACAATGTGCTGCTGCTCGTGCGCATCTGGACTTTCCATTTCTGTCCAGATGTGGGGGACACTGGGAGTCTGGGCCTCCTGTGGTTCGACGATGACGATGAAGAGGAGCAGCCTTCGATGCAACAAGCGACGAGCTGCAGACAGAAGAGAGAAGATCTGCGGGACCCCGATTATCAAATATCGTCAAGGTGACAGCAAGACACCTTTTACTGGTTTGGTCCCTCGGGTCCAGTGAAGCCACATCTGAATGCAACACTTTTCTATAACCTTGATTTACTTTCATTTTTCTTGGATGAAATATAAAGTAGCTCACATCAACATCCGGCTGATCTTCTTCCTCCCCCAGGACTTTTTCCCCCAGAGTTCGGTCGAACAAGAGGAAGCGTGGCAGACCTCGGATCAGCGACGCTCAGGCCCATCTGGATCTGAGGATCTGCATCCTGGAGGACATGCAGAGTGACATGCTCTCGAACAGCAGTCTGTTTTCCAAACACTAGAGTCAAACTGTGAAATCAGATCAGTCTATAAGTTCATTTAACCTCAAGCTGAGTTTCCCTCTGTGCCCTAGTGTTTAAGAAGTGTCCGGTGCGGGAGCTGCAGTGTCCTCGCGGTCTCCGGGAGTCGGACTTCCTGGACCTGCTAAGGTCCACTTTCCCCCAGCTGACGGGCGATAAACCCTTCGATGTCTTCACCTCCGACAGAAGCCGGAGACTTCATCCTCTGCAGGTCAAGACCCTGACGCCAGAGGAGATCGACAGGAGCATCAGAGCCACCGGAGCGGGAAAGTCGGCGCTCTACATTCGCCTCAAGGTTCCGTCTTCTTCCGCTGACCGAACCTCTGTAGATCTATCTGCTGTACCAAACTTAGCACCGTCCACAGGTTGACGAGTAGCTCAGGTGTAAATTTAGTCATGTGGATCTTTGTCAGACAGGAGAGCATCCTCAGACCAGCAGTGATGACCTTCGTCCTCCACAGAGACCAGATGATGCAGATGGAGATTCTCCGTCCAGCTCCGCCTCCATGATGCCCGATCAAACCGACTCACCGACGAGGTTTGTTTTCTCAGAGTGAGGAAGCTCTGAATTAAAGATGTTTTTAATCTGATCTGCTCACAAACCACATTTAAAACCACCTGTTCTCTTTCAGTTCGTCTCCTAAAGATCAGTCTGAGAGGAGGAGGCGTGGTCGACCCAGACTTGGCGAGGAGCCGACTCACCACTCGCTGAAGATCTGCATACTGGAGGACTCCCAGTCAGACGTGCTCCCAAAGAATGGTAAACATCAAAACAACAGAAACTCACCAGTCCTGAAATGTTCATTTCAAGATGTCGAACGAAGTCGTGACCTCCATCCTCTGCTTCAGTGTTCACGAAATCCTCCATCCATGAGCTGCAGTGTCCTCGAGGTCTACGGGAGGCCGACTTCCTGGACCTGCTCCGGTCCACGTTCCCTCAGCTGGCGGGAGAAAACAAACAGTTCAACGTCTTCAAGTCAGACAGAAGCCGGAGACTCCAGAGGCTCCGAGTGAAAACCATCACACCAGAGGAGATCTACAGGAGCATGAAGTCCACCGGGGTCTCCAAGACCCTGGTCTACATCAGACTGAAGGTGCCACAGTGTTTGTGTTAAAGCTCCACACAGTATAAAGACAGACATTTGTCTTAAAGCCAAGTTTATTAACTGAACATTAATTTAGTTAAATGATCAAACTCTTGTAGAAAGGTGAGGAAGAGGAGGAGGAGGAAGAGCTCAACCTTTTACCAACAAACGATGCCACAGTCCATGACGACGGTGACGATGGTGACGATGGTGATGACGACGACGACGACGACGATGATTCTCCATCCGCTGTTGCCGTGGTGATAAAAAGCGACGACTCCGGACCAGGTTCAAGGTGAGTTATAAAAAGACAGAGAGTCAGTGTTCAAGCGTTGAACCATATCGTTTATTCAGTCTTCACTCTGGATCCACATCAGCCACGAACAAGGCAGCAGCCTGTGTCCCTGGTGAACACGACCTCAGCAGGTGAAACAATAACTTAAACTAAAGTCAGAGACAAAAGAGGAACAAACTGTGAAACTAACAACAACAACGACAAGTTGTATCACACAGCATCTAGTAGGTGTTGTTACCCACATGTAGCTGATGAACTGGAAACCAAGTGAATATTACAGACAAAAAAAACAAAAACAAAACATAAATATTTTACATTTGTGAATATTTTTTTAATGATGATGTGTTTGTCGTTGGTTCTAGTCCCAGCCCTAATCAAACCCTCTACATCTTGAGAATCTGAATTTTAGGCTGGAGTGTGTCTGCAGCACCGCGACACTAATGATGTTAATGCTAATGTTGTTTGAGGTGGTGTCAGGTGGAGGTTGAGCTTCATACAGGTCAGGAAATGGTTACATTAAAACACGTAGTACACCAAGTCAACAAAGTGACGTTTGACTTTCCCTCCACAGCAGCTCAGTTCGTCCCAGCAGCTCGACGTCACAACGCGACATAGAGACTGACATTGAAGACGTCGCCAAGAGCGCCAACAAAGATGAAGACCAGGCGCTCAACAGGGACGACGACCGGAAACCAGATCCTGACCAGCGTTTGCCAAAGAGGACGTTGATTCGCAGGCGAGGGCGTCGAGTTGGGGACATGGAGAGGAGGAAGACGCCCTGTAAGGTCTGTGGAGTCTGGTACAGGATGCGAGGCAGCTTGATCAAACACGCCTGGAGTCACATGGACGAAGTGCAGGGCGTCTGCGGAGTGTGCGGCGAGCGTTTTGAATCTGTGGAAGAGTTAAAGAAACATCTTAGAAACTACCAACAAAGTCACTGCTGCTCGTTCTGTGGGAAATCTTTCTCCACCGTCTCCGGACTCAACTGCCACGTCACCCTCCACACAGGAAACCAACCGTTCAAATGTGACGTCTGCAGCAAAGCCTTTGCCCGCAAGTCCAGCCTGAGCATCCACCGCTGGATCCACGTGACCGACAAACCTCACAAGTGCGATGTTTGCCCCAAAGCGTTCGGCCTGAAGGCGCAGCTCAAAGCTCACAGCAAGGCGCACACGGGCAGAGATCGGTACCTGTGCAACATCTGCGGTAAGTCCGTCTACGACCTCCGGTCCTTAACCCGACACAAGGCGACGCACTCGGGTGAGAGGCGCTACGGCTGCGAAGTTTGCGGGAAGCGCTTCAAAATCCTGGGCACGTTGAAGTCGCACGAGAAGATCCACACGGTGCGAGACCGGCCTTACCTCTGCGACATCTGCTGCAAGACCTTCGTGTCAAACTGCGGCCTGATGGCGCACATGAAGACGCACAGCGACGAGAGGCCGTTCATCTGCATCATGTGCAGCAAGGGCTTCATATCCAACGGCGAGCTGAAGGCCCACATGCGGGTCCACACCGGCGAGGCGCCGTACGGATGCTCCGAGTGCGGACGCTACTTTAAACGCAAGACTCACCTGAACAACCACGTCCGGAGCCACCTGGGCATCAAACTGTTCGTGTGCGGGGTTTGCGGTAAGGCGTGTTCTCGCCAAGAGCACCTGACCGTCCACATGAGGACTCACAACGGAGAGAGACCGTACCAGTGCTCGCTGTGCGATAAGGCGTTCACGCAGAGCCACTGTCTGAAGACGCACATGAAAAGTCACCAGGCAGAAGAAAACCCGTTGTACCCGCTGCACCCGTCCACGTCCTGAAGGACTCGTGTCTGAGGAACCTGTTGGTCCAAGTGCTGAGAACTGACTTCAGACTTTTCTCTTTCGCAATCTTTGCACCTTTCTTCCTTCTGTGCTTCATGTTGACAAAGTTCAAACGTAAGCTGCTCAGATTTTTATATATATATGATCAAGTTTCCTGCCAAAATGACATCACTCGTCTGACGTGTGCTGACCCGCGTCTCTCAGCTGTACAGACTGTCGCTGCTCTCGCTGTTGTGTTTACTGCTCGTGTGAAAAATCAGTCACTCAGACACTTGTGTGTGTGGAAGGTGAAGTTCAGCTCTGAACCTGAACAGCTGATGTTTTTATTCAGTGCTGCTTTTGGACTGATTCGTTCTTATTCCACTGGAACTAATGTTGCATTCAGGGTGAGTGGGGAAAGAGACGCTTTCTCCAACCACGTGGGTTAAATTCACTTTATCAGCTTTTAAACATTGATTTCTTGCATATAAACGTATTTTTCTCGAGCATTGCCAAATCCCACGTGGTCCTGAATGCAGCATGTGGTGCCTTCAAGTGCATGTTGTTTCTCACGGTGTTATTCAGCTTTTATCTTCACAATGTCCTGGTTTTTATATGTTGTTGTTGTTTTTTACATCTGCAGCTAACTGACAAGCTAAGCGCTAACATGTACAAAATATTAACCTGCTTTGTTGCCATGGCGAATGTTACAACATTAAACTACAGTCTGTAAAAAGGTCAAAGTTCAGTCATTGTATTTTATAAAGCAACATGCAGTTAACAACCTGTTTGTTTCCTCTGACCACGTACCGTCATGTTGATGATGTCAGGGAAGCTCCAACATGTCGTGTTCAGCCAGGATCCGTTGAGTCCGTGTGTGAACCAGCGTCAGGGCGTGGATGATGATGCGGAGGACGGGCGCCGCCTCGTGCTCATCTTCAACACAAACCAGCTGCAGGAAATACTGTCGGTCCGGGAGGGCGAGGAAGACGAACTCAGCAGCCTGACGCAGCACCCAGGGGTGATGGGGGGCCAACGCCACCTGGTAGGCGTCTCTGAGGGGGAGGGGGGGGGGGGAGACAAAAAATGAACTGACTGAAGGTTTGATGCTTCAACTGGGCGTGTGGTGTGGTGTCGTTACCTGCTGAGCTCGCCGGGCGTTTTGAAGCGTCCGTCGGCGTCAGGTCCTTCAGCCAAACCCTCCAACATCAGCTTCAACCACAGCAGAGACCGATGCAGCCTCAGCAGCGTCCTGCAGCCCGAATCTGTTCGATGGGAGAAGTTGACCACGCCCTCTTCAAGCTCCGCCTTCACCATGGACCGAAGCGACCGATACACCTTCAGAGGAAAAAGTTGAAAACATCAAACCAAATCTTTGGCCTGTTTAGTGGTTATGTCTCTTGTTTTTGTCTCACCCCGGTCTTCAGTCCAAAAGATGGCGGCGTCTGTAGTTTCATGAGCCTCTGCGGCGTGTTTGAGTGACAGCTCTCGTATCAGTACGACCTTTTCCCTCACCTTCTGAGAGAAGAAACTGACCATCGTCCCCAGAGACTCCATGAAACTGGAAACACAAGGAGGCAAATGAGATTCAATGAAAAATCCATCTTTTAAAAGAGTTTTTAAAACAAAACTGAAAGCATCTATGATGATGTAACGTATGCATGTGAGTACTTGAGGAGCTGATCCCAGCTCTGCAGGTACGGCTCCAGCAGGACGTCGTCCTCCTCCGTCAGACTGGACTTTAAATGCTGCAGCAGACGCCATGCCTGAAACGACTGGCCGGGGCACTCTTTTATGAGAGGCGGGGCTCCGCCAGGCTCCGCCCACTTTTCAGGGACCAATGGAGGCTCATCCTTAAAGAGAGGTGACACAGATGATGTCAAATGTAACAGCTTTTAACTTTCACTTTTGAAACAATAACAGAGATGAAAAGTGGAGAGCGGTGCGTTCAAGGACCTTTTAGGGAAATAAGGACATTCAGATTTGGTTTTATAGCTGAACTTAGGTTTAAGTTACAGCTCCTACATCTGACTAAGTACATGTGTGCTTCACCTACATGTTACTGTTTATACAGTTACTTTGTAATGTTGTGTGTGTGTGAGTGTCCTACTGTTTGGCGGTAAACATTCAAACATGGCTGCCAGGCGCTGCCACAGTCTCTGACTCCACCTTGAGCTGGAGAGAAAGAGAAACCAAATGAGTCAGACTTTGATTATCAATAATTGATATATATATGATTTATTCAACAACCTGTTACAACTACAGACCTTTGATGGTCTGATGGGTTTATTTTAACTCCTCCAGCGCTCGTTAGTGATGATAATAGTTATATATATATGACATGAATAATGACAGTTTAATATTTAATGCAAAGCTTTGTGTGTGTGCTGTACAGTAAATGTGAAATGTTACCTTTATTGATTTTATTGTATTAACTATAATTTCAGTAGAAGCAGCGTTAACCCTTTAATTAACTCATCTCTTACTCAGAGAATCAACATTTCCAAAGTCTGGATTAATTGTACTTTGTAAAAGTTTTTATTTACATTTGTCCGATCAAAGTGGTGGAGTGGAAGTACAGAGCTCGTACCTTAAGTACCTTAAAGCTGTAGTTGAGTAAAAGTACTCAGTTACTTTCCTCCACTGATACTAACGAGAGGTGGAGTCAAAATGTTTCACTCACGGAGCCAGAAGGAGCTGACGAAGAGAAGCAGCGCCAACATGGCCGACAGCAGCAGGTACCGAGGCAGCATCGTCCGTCTGAGGAAAACCATGGCGACCACAGGGTGCACAACAACAACAACAACAACAACAACAACAACACACAAGTACAACACACACTTTCCCTCAGAGCGCCTCACTCACACTTAAACACACACATACACACACAAGTTCAAGCAATCGCATTGTTTACAAGCCGTCACTGGTCACTACATGCTCGCTCGTTCACTCACTCTCTCTCTGGTTGGGGTTAAAGGTTGTTTGCTTGCTCACTCCCACAGGCCCACACACACACACACACACACACACAGGACGACCTTTGCACTTGACCTTCATTCAGCAGGAAGCTGCACTCAGCCTGTTTTATCTGTGTGACTGTAACCAGACGTGTTGAAGCTCTGGGTGTGTTCAGGGTGCGTTCAGGAACATCTGGACTTGGGAAAGCACAATGCTGCACACTTTTTGTTTTATATTAAGTTGTCAAGTCCACAGGTGAGCAGGGAATAAGACCATAACTCCAGGTGGTGAATACTGTTGAGGACGGTGTCTGCAGCTCCATCTAGTGGACGGTGGAGGAACTGAAGCACCACATGATCTGTTTGTCTGGATCCACCTGGTGTGTTTTTATTTCACCGTCCCTCAGCCAAACGTTTCTGAAGCTCATCAACCAAACAGAAAAGTGTCCAAACACTGATGAGAACATGGTTTATTGATGGTAAAATGACACACGTAGCACCTGCAGGTTCAAAAAGACGTTCAAAGACACACGATGGATCCATCAACAACTCCAAAACACTTGCAACTGACTGATCGATGTCTTTAAGAAAAGGAGTCGATGTGTTTTGTGCTTGTGCAAAAATACTTGTGCATACTCGTGCTTGTGCTTATTATCAAGATAAAGCTGAAGAAAACAGATTTATAATAAAACTAAAGGTTTCTATGACACGAGGTAAAAGGTTTTTAAGGTACAACAAGGATCTTTTTTAAAATCCTCATCGTCAATGTTGTTGGAAAACGACTGAAAGGTCGGTGCATGAAAGTAAAAGCTATGACTTAAGGGTTTGTTGGTGATATTTCTAAAAGGGGAGATTGAGCTTTCTTTAAATCCTAAGGGAGTCTGGGGGGGGGGGCTCCTGGGGGGGGGGGGCGTTCTCTGGTAACAAGAATACTTCAGTAACTCAACAACTCACTCGTTCAAGTTTCTCCTCCAGCTTTAAAAGTCGCTGAAAAGATCTTCAACATTATTGCCATGACAACCAGAGACGTCCTGAGTGACGGAAACATCAGAGCGCGAAGTGATGGGCGAACAGAAGAACTGCCGGCTCTGGGTTTTGGAGTCATTAATAATAACATTGTGATGTTTGATCACCGTTAATCAATCGATGGTCTTTTTAAGCATCAGAGAATATCGTGTGACGTCGTCAAACAGCGACTTGTTCAAGCAACAAAGACGGTAACTTCTGACAAGACAATTAATCCAACTAACTGTCTGAGCCTTAGCGTCACTTGTACAAGTTGATCAATGAGATGGTCCGACTTTTATCATTACTATTGATTATAGGTATTGATTGTGCCATCGACAAACCACTGATTAGAACTCAGGTGAGTCTGAATGAGCTTCGATGAACCTCCACATGCTTGAGGTCTTAACGGGCACTTGGAAAATTATGGCAGTTATCGGAAACACGCTGCACCAGGAAGTGACCTGACGCTGACTCGGCGCCATCGCGTCATCGCGTCAGTGCGGGTCCTCACAGGTGCAGGAGTCTGTGATGTCGTCTCTGCGAGGACCGATGTCCGTTTTTTAAACCAACCGAGGACGAGGTCGTCGTTTCTTCACAGTTCAAAGGTTCGGGTCAGAGGTGTGTGTGTGTGTGTGTGGAGGTCAACAGAAACCTTCAGCTTTGACCTGCAGGACGTCGCTCAGGCCGGGACGACTCTGAAGGACCTGGAGAAGAAAGAGGAAGAACGTTATTGATCAGAAACGATCAGTTCAGGGTGATCGGTGTTTACATTGGTTGACACCTCACCTTTAACGTGCTGAGAATCTCTCCAAACAGGTGCTGAGCTTCCTGAGTGTCCGGCTCCTCGAAGTAATCCGACACCGAGACCTCGACCACAATGGACCTGATGTTGTCACACACACCTACACACACACACACACACACACACAGAGGAGGCTGCATTAGTCATGTGTGTGATGGAAGTTGAACTGTGTCCACGTGAAGGCTTTTGTTTGTGGCGTCTCACTGTGGAAGTGCAGGATGGCCTGACCGCTCACAGGCGTGTGCGTCAGGATCAGAGTCTGCAGGTCCTTCAGTCCCACCCGACACAGCTCTGTCGCCGCCTGCAGGCCGAGGTCGGTGATGCGCTCCAGCTCCAACACCTGCAGGTGAGCACAGGTGCGCACTGCACGAAAAACACCAGGTCTGAATGTGTCCCTCACGTCTGCCGTTGTACTCACTGATATGGTTATTAACTCTTAACTGTCACTCACCAACAGCAGCCAATCCCTGAGTCCCACAGCCGGCCCCGCCCACACTGAGTGAGCGGAGGTGTGGCCAGCACCGACCAATCGTCTGCAGGCAGCGGTTTCCGAAGCGAGTTGGTTGTTGACTGAAGGAGAGAAAAACAGATTTTAAAAATCAGATAATTATATTTTCACACGTTCAAACAGCTCAGCAGTGACATCACTGACCAGGGGTGAGCCGGCGCCACCTGCAGGCTGCTGATGCTCCTGCAGCCCGCACCCAGGGCCCAGAGAACCTCCTGACCAATGGGATCTGACGAGCTCCTGCAGGTACAGACAGGTGATCAGACAGACATCAGATCAGACAGGTGATCAGTCAGGTGATCAGTCACAGGTGATCAGACAGACAGGTAAGCAGACTCACCTGTATGTGAGAGTCTGCAGGTTCCTGCAGTAGCAGCTGGCCAACCACAGCGTCCTGTCGGTGAGGATGTGAGGACACTGAGACACTGACAGGTGGAGCAGACTGCCCCCTGCTGAGCGCAGCAGGGCCTCCACCCCCGGCTCCACGCTGCCCCTGAGACACACACACACAGAACAACTACAATACCCACAATGCACTCAGGCTGCATGTTCCTCTGTCAGCGTCTTCAGATGACAACACTTGACTCTTGCTTAAATCAGATACTGTTACCATGGCAACATGCACATTATAAGTGTGTAAGTGTATGGGGTTGTCGACGAGTCGACGCAAACAGGTTTAAAAATATCGATTCTTTTTTTCAGATGACACATGTCGTCGACAGGAGCGATGGTGACGGTGGTTGTCGTAGCGACAGTACCACCGACCGTCACCCCCGGCCTGGTGGAAGGAGTCAGAGGTCACCTGGTGTTCCTGTGGTAATCCTCTCGTGTCTCGTCGGCCCGTCGGCTCCGAGGCTTCAGGTTGTTCAGAACCACAGATTGAGTCTGAGTGCACCACTGGGACAGAGTGGTCAGGAACTACACACACACACACACACACACACACACACACACAGGTTTAATGGATCCATAATGGAGTGTGTTTTTGTCTCCAAACAGACAAACGTGCAAAGTGAAGCCAAGCTAATAACCACAGGAGGAGCTCCTTCGCTCACTGCTCTCGCTGATCCAAATAAAACGATCATTAGAATAATCGACGGCGATGATTGGCTACCTCGGTCGACACTCTGGCGTTCTCCAGACGGAGGCGTGTCCAAACCGCCGGGTGCCTGGCAACGAACCTCCAATCGGAGCACACCTCGGCCGCGTGCAGCAACGAGCGCACGTCCAAATACGGGAAGACGCAGAAGAGCCCCGCCCTCAGCCTCAAGCTCTCCGCCCCCAAGTGTCTGTCACCATGACGACGTGAGGGGGTGGAGCGGACGGAGGAGGGGACGTCTGCGAGAAAACAAAACACTAAGCAACAACAACAACAACAACAACAACAAGAGGAAAACAGACGTGACAACAGCGTACCTGACCCAGGTGTGTGAGTCCTGGAGAAGACGAGTCGTCTCATCTCGATGCTGCTCCAACACCCCTCCTCTTCATCTCCCTCCTCCTCCTCCTCCTCCTCCTCCTCCTCAGTGCTGTGATGACGACGGTGTCTTTTGTTCCACGTTCTCCCCCACCCTCCCTCCCCCGCCCTGCAAACACAGCACAACAGGAACAGAACGATCACACTGTGTTAATCCAGCGTGTTTATGTTGCTCTGGTGTCGACGTCAGAGCTTCAATCATCAGACGTCGACAAACCAAAAACTCAACTGTCAATAAAAACAAACAACAAGTCGACAGGTAAATAAATAAAGTCTGGACTGGACACATCCATACCAGAGCCTCTCTCTTCTACCATCTCCTCCTCCTCCTCCTCCTCCTCTGTCTAGTCGGGTCCAGGGTGGAGGGTAGCTGGGCGGGTGGAGATGGACCAACCCGCTCTCACAGTCCCACCCCCCGGAGCCCAGAGACAAAGTCCTCATACGCCCCGTCAGACCGCTGCGAGAGGCCAAGAGACACACATCAAGAGTTTCTAACCAGATGTCCAGATCCAATACGTCACTACGTCACAGTCAGCAGAATCAATACTTATCATGGATCAATAACGTTTCCTACCTGTAGAGATGGTCACTGTACAGCTGCTCCCCCAGTCCACACGAGCCTGAAACACTGTAGCTCCTCTGGAGGAGGAGGAGAGGAGGAGTGAACAGGTGTATTGTTACATTTACTGTTGTAAATAAAGTTTTTTCAGAGTCCAGACACACATGTGACCAGGTGTGTCTCCTCCTCACCCGGTTGCCAATGGTTCCCTGCATCTTGCTCATCATGTCGTCGGTGCTTCCGTCCAGACTGCGTCCTCCGCGGCCCAGGACGGGCGCGTAAACGTGTGTGCGCGCGTACGGGTCGGCGGCGTACACGTCCGCGTGTGTGTATCTGTTGTTCTCCTCGTCGTCGTCGTCGTCGCCGTTGCTGTGGTGATGGTGCACGAAGCTGTCGTGATGCGTGTGCGAGCTGAGCTGCAGTAACTGTCTCTCTGCGCGGTCGGCTCGGTCCAACAGGTCTCGATGAACAGCTGGAAAAACAAGAACCAAACTGATCAATCGATCGATCGATCACATCATCAGCTATTGATCCATATTATTCTTTTGGATTGTAACATCAATCTTTAATCTAAGGCTGTCAGTGCCACCTGTAGTCGGGTTTTGGCCTCTGCTTCTTTTTCTGCCGTCTCCCTCAGAAAACGCTCGATGTCGACCATCTCCCTGCACACGCACACACACACACACACACACACACACACACACACACACACACACACACGTTTCAAAATGATTGATAATGAAGAACAACAGATTAAACAATGATGTGAATCAGCTGCAGCCCTGACAGCATATGCTGTGAGGCTGCTGTATCTGTTTGACTGCGTCCGTTACATAATGTTGTCGTGTTGTATTGTTTTTATCTCCGACCCCCTGACGGCGATCTGGATGCAGATAATCACGTCACATAAAAAACACACACACACACACACACACACACACACAGAGACACAAAAACAGCATAAAAAAATAAATCACAGCATGTGCAGACAAATGAAGCTGCATAAATGCACACACACCCTCAGGGATGCAATGTCTCACTGTCATCTTATATTAATCATCACAGCTGAGTGTGTGTGTGTGTGTGTGTGTGTGTGTGTCCAGTGAGGCAGAGTAAACGTGACGTGTCCTCTGTCTGTGCATCGTGTTGTTGTGTTTCTCTGTTTTCCGGTACACTGTGTGCCGCGCTCGGCTCAGACACACGGGTCCAGGAACAATCATCAGTTTTTACAGAATAAAAAGAAACATGGAAAAATGTAACGGTCAGTTTCTGCTGTGTTTAAACATGGCTGCACCACGTCCTCTGCACCATGTCCTCTGTCCTCTGCACGCAGCTCACCTCACTGCTTCCTTACCTTAACGCAGCCGACTCTGTTTAACCTGCTGATCCTCATTTTGTTTGTTTATGGCGATTTAACCATCAGTACTTCCTGTCTGCGGTGTGGTCACAGACGTGTGCCGCGGGTTCACTGTGAAACTGAAACTGACTTTAAAACCTGGTGATTCTCAGGCTGTGATTTCTAAGCCGATTCATGGAAGTTGATGATAAAGATATAATGACATCATCAGAAAGTCAGAGTCACACTGAACCCACGTGTTCATGTCCATCAGGTTTGACCAAGTTAAACTGACGTTTCTCGTTCTGACGGACCATCAGACGATCAGAAGGAAACAAACCCCAGAGATACTGACTGTTGTCGTTCGTTCAGCTCCCTCTCTTTTCCGTGCAGCTCTCTCTTGAGTCGCTCCATCATCTCCATGGCAGCTGAGATCTGAGATAAAGACACACACCTCTTCAAAGTCCAATAATTCATTTACAGTGAATGTGAAACCTTACGTTTTACGTCATAAAGCTTTTTGGTATCGTCGTGGCAGCTCCGCCCACCTGTCTGGACAGGTACGCCGCCTTCTCCTCCACTTCCTTCTTCTCACATTTCAGTCGCTCCCCCTCCCACCTCTCCCGCTCAAGCTCCACCTCCCTCCTCTGCAGCGCCACCCTCAGTCGGCCCACGCGGCGGTTCACCCTCTCCTCCACCTCCGCAAACGTCCGGGCGATCTTACAGTCCAGCCCCAGCCCCAGTCGCTCCTCCAGCCCGATCCCCACCGACAGCCCGAACTCCAGGACCCCGACTTCACCTGCCTCCTTCCTGGGGAAGGGCTCCAGAGAGCCGGGCAGGGCCAGAGCGGTGGAGGGGATCTCTGCGGGTCCCCTGGAGGCGGGAAGAAGTCGATCCGAAGAGCCAAACATGTCCCTGAGCAGCTGCATGGAGGCGGACGACGAGGCGAGATCCAGGCAGGCCAGCTGCAAGGGGAAGCTGTGGGGCTCCGTGCCCAGAGAAGGGCTCTGTCTTTGGGGTACAGCAGGGCTCGGCAGTGGGAGAACACCAGGTCTGGAGCTTCTGACGCGAGCCTGAAAGGTAAGATGCAGTTAAGGCTGGTGTGACGGTGTGTGGTCAGATTAAGGTCCAGCTCAAAGCCCACTCACCGGCCACTTCATTAGGTACACCTGTTCACCTGCTTGTTCATGCAACTATCTAAAAGGCCAGTCCACATGGGAACCAACAGTGGACTGGTGACAGTCAGATGCTTGGGTCAGACTTTGGTGTAAACAACACTGAAAGCCTGCCGACCACAGTGGACCTGGATCTTCTGATGCTGCTTCTTGCAGGATAACGCTCCAGGTCACAAAGCTCAGATCATCTCACACTGGTTTCTAGAAAATGACGACGAGTTGACTGGACACAGACGGCCTCCACAGGCTCCAGGTCTCAGTCCAACGTTATCGTATGGACCAAAACCTCCAAGGATCGTTTCCTTGTTGAATCTTAGCAAGGTGTACCTAATAAAGTGACCAGTGTTCAATGTCTTGTTTTGTCCAACCTTCGAGAGCAAAGCGACAGTAAACTGAGCATCTCTGGGTTTTGTGTTGTTGGTTGAGCAAAACCAGACATTTGAGGACGTGACATCATTTTTCATGGTTTAAAAAAAAAAAAAAAAAAAAATGCACCAATTAGCGTCAAAAACAACCATCATGACGTGTGAATCACCTGCGACAGCACCAGCAGGGTCTCGTAGGTGTGTCGGCTGACCAGGTGAGCCTGGAGTTCAGGGACGGACACGAAACGAAACTTGTCGCCACAGCGAGGACAAAAGTAGGGCATCTCCGAGGAGGAAGAGGAGGAGGCAGAGGAAGACATGATTCACCGGGGAGGTGCAGACCTGGAAGATGAGAAAAAAAAAAAAAAAAAGAAAGGGGGACACGTCAGAACAGAAAGAGACAGCGGCTGGTTGTAGGACACGATAAGACGGGAACAATTCAGATGTTTTTCCCTTCATGCACACAAAGAAGGAGAGTGAGTAAACCTGAGGAGAAACTGGGTCAGTGTGCGTACGTGTGTGCGTGCGTGCGTTCGTGCTCCATAATTGATTTTTTTTTCTTGGAGATAAAAATTTAATGAGGTTGAAATCTGAAAAAATACCTCCACACATGTCCACATGTCCCACTAATGTCAGATCCAACAGGCGAGGACAACCTCGCCTGTTGGATCTGACATTAGTGGGACATGTGTGTGAATTGCTAAGTGAACCGTTGCATCCTCCACACACACCCCCGCCCCCCCCCGGCCTCCCGCTGACTGCATCCTCCGGTCAACCCCATGCAGGGGAATTTTAAATATGGATGAATGAGCAGGAAGAAAGAAATGTCTGGGGCGTGGACTCCGTCTCCGTCTCTCTGTCTCTGTCTCCACACACACAACATCCAGTCGATCCTTAAAAACCTCGGTGTGTGTGTCATCGATCTGTCACTTCACAGAGCTCGGACTCAGCTTCTTCATCATGGGAGGGGGGAATTAACCGTGACGACAAAACACAGAAACCAAAGTCAGACTTGTGTCTGGATGTAAACAAACAAGCTCATATCTATAGGATCACAGCTTTTATTGTTCAGTACGAACTATTTCTGCGTCGCAGACTCTGGGAAGTTACAATAAAAAGTCCAAAGCATTTGTAACTGATCAATTATTTAACCTCAAGAAAATCCAAAAAGCAAAATTGTCAGGTTTTTTTTGCCGAAAATGTATTTTTGTTTATGAGAATCACTTCATCTTTAAACTCAACATTTCAATGAACTGAACCACAAAGACAATTGATAAATGGATAAAATAAGCCTTTTAACCATGAAAAGGAAAAGGCTGTGTTTTGAGAAATGATCCATAAAATGCTAAATTAGCAGCAACAAAGTATTAGCATTGCTAACACTTTGTTGTGATGGTGCAACAGCGTCACTATATCGGTGCTGTACTTGGTTAACTAAAGAGAAAACATCAGTGTTTGACTGGAGGTGAAAGGATTTGGTGTTTTTTGGTGAAATGTGATCAGATTTAAACACAGTGTGATTAGTTTTAAGCTAACAGCTAATATTCATGTTAAACAGTTCAGCCACTGTGTGAAATAACACTGAAGCTACAACTGTAAACATGGACGAAGCAACACATTTGACTGGACTACAGAAACGTACACAGGTTTTTTTTTTTTTTTTTTTTGTCTTCTTACATTTTATCTATGAACTGATGAATCAATAAATCAACACAATCATCCTAAAATTAATCAATAATGTAAATAATCATCGACAAAGTCCCAGCTGACGCCGAGCCCCCTGAACCCTTCAGTGAACAGCTGAACTCCTACCTGTGCTGGAGGCTAATCTGCTGTCACAACTTCATCATGCTGAAAAACCCGTTGCCATGGTTTCCCGGCTTCCCGCCCCGGATTTCATTCCGTGCTCGTGCGGTGGCGGAGGATCGATCCTCTCAGTCCGGTACCGTCAACGGTCTCCTGCAGGAAGAGCAGCGGCGGGAAACGCTGACCCATGTGTGTGTGTGTGTGTGTGTGTTGTGAATGTGTCGAGGCTTGTGTGTGTACGTGTGTGTGTGTGTGTGTATAGCTCCAACCGCCGCCCCGCGCGCACACTCCCAGCGTCTCGGTGTGCCGCTGCCGCGTTCTACTGCTGACGTAAGAGCCCCGTGACGTGTCGGCGTTGATGTGGAGATGATGATGATGATGGCGGACGGGTTTTTACTAATTAATTAATGATTCGTGTTTTTAAAACGGTAAAACACAACATCTGCGGTTTACACCTTCACGGTCCCCTGGGAAAACACACCACTGTCTGACAGCTGGCCTGTGGAAACGTAACGTCCGGCGTTCCTCAGGAAAAACGACCCAACTTTACGTAACACCGTCATTTCATTAGTTAGATAATATTTTACATTTAAACATTTTATCAGGCACGAATCTCTGAACACTAAAAAAAGGCATCAAGTAAACAGATGACATTAATCCAGTATAATAATGTTGGTTTAACTTCATTTAACTGGGAGAACATCACAGAAAACTGCTCTAACAGTGACTCATTGAATCGCTGACCTGGGAACCACTGCATTAATATGTTACTGTCTCATTGTAGTACCCGTATATACACAAAGGAGCTTGTTTTGGTTGTCAAGGGAAGGGAAACAACAATATTACTGATAATGTAATTTATGAAATCATGATCAGTTCTCATACATAAATAAAGATTTGCACATGTTATTTGTAGGCACAGTGATAACAAAGGTGAAAACTTACTTGTAGACCCCGGTGGTGGTGACAGGTAGAATATTTGTAGTTCTGGCTCTTGCCCACTGGAGGGCGCCAAAGGCCTGCAGAGGAAAGTGTAGTCCATGTCAAACACATCATCTCTGACTGGTGAACAGTATGTTCTTCCTCTGAGCCACTGTCTCCAAAAACTACTAAAACACATGAATACATTAAAGACGACACGAAGCAGCTCGAGACATTTTAAACATGAAATAATATGAAGTCTGCAAAGATTTACACCTTCAGTGGAGCCAAAGGGTCAGAGGTCAGAGACATGGACAGAGCCATGCGGTTTGGTCTGTACATCGAGGGGTAAAGGTGACAGTAGTGACAATGATGGTGGTGATAGCAGTGACAGTAGTGATAGTGACAGGAATCACAGGAGTGCCAGTTGTGATAGTGGCAGTAATGATATTGATATGTATATATGTATATGTCAGTAGTGATAGTGATGACAATTACAGCAGAAATGATAGTGACAGTACCAGTAGTGATAGTAGTGACAGTAGTGACAGTACCAGTAGTGATAGTGGTGACAGTGGTGACAGTAGTGATAGTAGTGACAGTGTGACAGTACCAGTAGTGATAGTGGTGACAGTGGTGACAGTAGTGATAGTAGTGACAGTACCAGTAGTGATATTGGTGACAGTACCAGTAGTGATAGTACAGTACCAGTAGTGATAGTGGTGACAGTGGTGACAGTAGTGATAACCGTGGCTGCTTGTGTTCTGGTGGATAAAGTGACAGAGAGCTGTTTGTCTGTCCGTCGTCACTGTGAAAATAAAAAACTGGATGAAACTTGAGTCTCTGGGCTGCTGTTACCGTGGCAACGGAGCCTTCACATTTCATAAAACTGGACAAACTGTTGAACTGACAGCGCTAATGGGACCATTTGTTGCCTGGCAACAGCAGCCTGTTGATGATGAATGGCACAGGAAGTACAGAAAAGTCTGTGATGGTGATGATGGTGATGATGATGATGATGATGATGATGCTGGAGGCTATATACAGAATGATGATGAAGATGAGGACGACAACAGTGTCATTTATCCTGATTATTGACGGTTATTGTGGTGACACTGAGGATGAGGATGATGAAGGAGTGGATGATGAAGATGATGAAGTACACTGGGCTCTGTATAGATGACAATGATGATGATGATGATGATGATGATGAGGATGATGATGATGATGATAGACGATGACGGGATGAAGTTGACTCTCTGTTTGTTTATATCATGATGATGATGATGATGATGATGATGATGATGAAGTACTGATAGATGATGATGATGAAGACGAAGATGATGATGAAGGAAACATGACTCTCTGGCGTTTGTTTATGGTGATCAGGAAGACGAAGATGACGAAGATGATGATGATGATGATGATGGAGATGATGACGAAGGAGAACACCGGACTCTCTGGAGTTGTTTGTTTGTTTGTTTATTGACAGCAGCAGCCTCCATGCAGAACGAGGGAACAGTTAAAACCTGCACAGCCATGTGTGCTACTGAGAGCTCAGCTCACACTGAGCAGGTGTGTGTTTGGTCTTCACACCTGGACGTCGAGCCCCGCCCGCCAGCTCCGACTCATCAGAATGAAAATTATAGAACAAAGTTCATTCAGCGTCCGTTAAAGAGACGGATTTACAGTCGTTTCATAGAAAAGTGACATCACATTAAATCTCTTGTCTCGTCTACAAATATACAATCTGGTTGTAAAACGGCGGCACAGGAAGAGGTAGACAAACCCATCTAGAAAAATAGATTCATATTACAAACATAGAGCTCCTCAGGTTGTCAAATATAAAGCAGTTTGACATAAAAATATCTGAGAGAAACAGGAAACGAAGCACGACGACATTCTGACGTCAACATTCACAGAGTTTCTTCACTGTTCACATCCTCATGCAGAGAAGAAGAAATTCATATGTTACAGTGGAATCTTTCTGGACTGCTCCTTTAAAGACCTCCTCAGACCTCCTCAGACCTCCTCAGTCCACATCAGACCTCCTCAGACCACCTCAGTCCTCCTCAGTCCACATCAGACCTCCTCAGACCTCCTCAGTCCACCTCAGAGACCAAAAACATTGGAGACATCCAGAGTCACAACAGCAAGAAGCTTTTTAATAAACAGCCTGTTAGAGTTCAGAGCACCGTGATGATCAGGAGGTAAACCAGCTGGTCCAGGATCAGACCTGAACCTGGGCAGGAAGTCCTTCTTGAACCCCCTCCTCCCCCCACAGTCCAGCAGTGGACCGTGATGTCCACGTGCACCTTCAGAGCGACCATAACTCGGACTAAAGTCCTCTGAACACCTGTAAACACCTGTCAACTCTTCTTTTGCCTTCAATGTGACGTCACGTGAAACGTCACTATGACGCTTTTCCGGTTGACGAGTCAAAAATCCATCCACGGCAGCCTCACCGGGCCACGTTCACGCCGCCGCTTTAGACGCCAGGCGCGTTCAGGGCCAGGGAGTAGGCGGCCATCATCTGAGCGCGCAGCTGCTGCTTGACGTGCACGCGGCCGTGCCTCTTCCTCTCGTCGCTGCGCGCGAACCGCTTGCCGCACACGTCGCACGAGAAGGGCTTCTCTCCGGTGTGCGTGCGCGTGTGCGTTGTCAGGTGGTCGCTGCGGCTGAAGCTGCGCGCGCAGATGGTGCACTGGAAGGGCTTCTGGCCCGTGTGGATGCGCACGTGCCTGTTCAGCTCATCCGAGCGCGAGAAGCGGCGCTCGCACCCCTGCACGGAGCACGGGAACGGTTTCGCCTTCAGGCCGCTCTTGGCGGACGCTCTTCTGCCCCCGCGTGACGCTTTGGGGGTTCCGGGCGCGTGTCCGTTATTGATGTTGACTATCGGGAACGCGCCCTGCAGGAGGGAGGAGAGGAGATGTGCATCCAGGGTGGAGGGGAGGGGAGGTGGGGGGAAGTGGAGGTCGCTCCCGCTCTGCACGAGCTCCGTCTTGACTACCGGTCTGCTGATGACGTAGCTGCTAGAATCTCCCCCGGTAACCGGAGCAGCCGTCAGGCTCTTCAGCCACTCCTCCAGCCCCATCGGCTCCTGTTTCACCTCACAGACCGGCTTCAGCTCGCCCTGCGCGGCCTCGGAGCTCAGCAGAGACTCGATGAAGTCAGCCACGTCCACCTGTTGCTCCAGAGCCGACAGCGGCAGGAGAGAGTCGGCGCTGCACGGGAACAGAGCCTCGTTCCCGGCGACGGAAGACTGTGCGCAGCCGCTGCTGCAGCTGGAGGTCCCAAACTCGCTCTTCACCACCACTGGCTGAGAGACGGTGGCGGGGGCCAGCTGCGGAGCTGCAGCCAGAGGGGGGGCGCTCACGTCAGGGCTGGGAGCCGGAGCGAAGAGCTGGGGAGAAGGGGAGGCTGCGGCCGGGGAAGGTGCTGCAGGAGATGGGGCGGACTCCCGGAGAGAGCCGGCGTCGCCCTGCTGCTCCATGTCGGTGCAGATCCCGACGATCTCGGTGATCATGTTGAGGATCGCGTCCGCGGTGCTGCTCAGTCCCGCCGCCGCAGGTGACGGCACCGGCTCCGGCTCCGGCTCGGGGAAGAAGCTGCCGCTGTAGCCGAGGGAAGGCGAGAGCGAGTCCGAGGAGCAGTCGCTGAAGTCGGAGAAGAAATCTGAGTCAGAGGCGTCAGTTCCCGGAGAGAAAACTGGAGAGAGGGAGGAGGGAGGAGAGAGGAGGGGGTGTTATTGTCATTGCATAATGTGAGCTCAGTGGGCAGCTGATCAGCCCACACACAAAAATCAATACGAAGATGCACGAACTATCAGCAGCTATGATACGTGATTCAACAAGGCTGCTGCTCCGTAGCTATGGCAACAGGTGGACGTTCCACCAATCAATAAACACACATTTATAATCTATTGCTTGTGATGAACATGCACACACACCTTGGCAGAAAGGTGACCCCACAGAGTCAGAGTCGGTCCCGTCGCTGGGGCTCGAGCCCACACTGTCCACCCACGCGCTGCACGCGTCCTCAAACTCTGACATGAAGCTGTCCTCGCGCTCCAGAAGCATTGCGTTAGAAGTTGCTTGCGGTGGTTGTTCTGTGTGAAAAGCCTCAGTAAACCCACAACAGTGTCAGGTGTGATGAAGCGGCTCCAGCGGCTCGGTGTCGGGGATTCCCTCTGTGCCGGTTATTAATCCGTTAGATGAGCCGCCGGTGTTGATCCGTTAGTCGGTGATGCTGAAGATGCTGGGCTCCCTCCGTTCGCAGCCCGTTTTATACTCCCCGTCTCCTAGGTAACTCCCGGCCCGAGCTGATTGGACGGTGCCGGCGCGAGGGATTCCCCCCGCCGCGCCGCTGCGCAGCTGCCCAAACATGGGCAGCATCCGGTGGTGACGGCGGGTATCCCCATACCATATAAGGACAGGCGGGAAAGCAACGTAGAGCGGAGAGGGGGTTTCCTTCACTGCGGCAACAGAGAGATTATACAACCAGGAGGGAGGGAGGGATGGAGGGATGGAGAGGAATGGATGGTGTCTGAAAGAGGGATGATGGAGGGAGTCAGAGAGAGATGTAGAGGAATGCACGGAGGGATGAAGGGATGGAGGAAGTCTGTGAGAGAGGGGGCTGCAGAAGGAGGGGTGGAGGGAGTCGGATGGAGGGATGCAGAGGCATGGATGGCGTCTGACAAAAGGGATGCAGATGGAGGGATGAATGGAGAGAGTCTGATGGAGGGAAGAATGAACGCAAGGAGGCGGATGAAAAGATGAAAGGGAGTCAGAGAGGGATGTAGAGGGGTGGATGCAGAGAGGGAAGGAGTGTGATGGAGGGATGCAGCAAAGGACAGACGGACGACTGGAAACACAAGCAGATTGATTAAAGATGTTATTGACGAGTTTATAAAGAAACTGGAACATGAGAGAGAGAGAGAGAGGTTCACCCTGAGTTTAGTCTCACAGGCAAATCACTGATAATCAATGATAATCAATGAGGTTTGACAAACGGGCCGCAGTTCTCTTATCTGCAGTCACCGTAGAAACAGAAGAAAAAGAAGAAAAGGTTAAAGTGGCCACGTTGATGCGAACGTCTCTTAATGATGCAGAGGAACAAACACTACAGGTGGGGGGGTGGGGGGGGGGCGTACAGACAGATGTGGGAGAAACATCTGGGGGCGTCTCTGTGACTTCCTACAGAGAAAACAAACAAACGAGTGAACAAACGCCGTTTCTGCATCGCACTGAGGAGCTGGTTTCAGCACCACGGACAGCTCTGCAGTGCTGCAGAGGGGCCGGGCGACATAGAGACACAACTACAAGAGAGAGAGAGAGAGAGAGAGGGAGGGAGATTATCACATATTACTGCCCCACATGTGACATTCCTGCACATCGATGTTCAGCCCGTCGCCACGATGCTGTCGCCATGGTAACAGCAGGAGGAAGCGGTGGGGGGGGGGGGGGGTGTTTGTGTGAAAAGATGGAGTCAGGAATAGAAACTGCAGGGTTCACCTTTAATTTTAATTATCGTTATTATCTGTGTTGATGATGATGATGATGATGATGATGATGATGATGATGATGATGATGATGATGATGATGATAGCGGCGTTGGTTCTGACATGAATCACACGTGTGACGAACATTTAGTCACAGTGTCACGTCTGAAGTTGAAATCTACAGTTGGTGTCTCTGGAGGCAGAGAAACAATGACACGTGTTAGAGTTTTTAAAGGTACTTGTACTTCAGAGTATCGCAGTACTTTCACAGTACTTTGCTGAAGAAGTGCTTCCACAACATCTCTGGTTAAAGTCCCACTAACGTAAAGCTAAGAGTAAATGTCGCAGCTGGTTCTGATGCTTCCTGTTGCTACACGTGGAGCTGGTTCAACTTCTTCTTTAAAGACAGTTAGCAGCAGGCTCGATCCAACCTGAAGCTCCGCCCCCTCCCACAGGTCACATGATAAATCTTATCTGCACTAATCTCATCTGTTTTTTTGTATAATATACTGTTATAGTAGCCACAGGTAACCAGAGCATGCTAGCAACCATGCTAACAAGCTAATGCATAAGCAACCATGCTAACAAGCTAATGCTGAAGCTTGACGTCATGAGGACGCATCCTCAGCTGTTTGTCAAACATCAAAGTCCAGTCACGTGACTGGATGCAGTTTTAATCAGCGCTGCCCCCCGCTGGTCAGGAGAGGAACTGCACTGAGTTATGCTTGTTATGAATAAACCCTGGCAGGACAGTTTACTGGTCGTTACTGAAACTATAAGGGGCCTCATAGGGGACAGGCTCAGGGGCCCGAGAAGGACCAGAGGGGCCCGAACATAAAAACAACCACAAAGAGCCACTAAACGATGAGGATGCCTCACTCCCACCTGTTTTTCAGACGCAGCTCGTTGTTTGCGTTTGCGATCACGCAGACAGAAATAGCGCCCGACATGTTGGTCTCAGACTAATCATCATGACATGTGTGTGTGACCAATCAGAGGCCATGGCTGTAATGTGAACAGTCAGGTGACCATGGCGACGCAGAGAAGAGATAGAGAGAGAGAAACCCCTCTCACACATGAACGTGTGAGGACTAAATCAAGAAGCAAAGATGATGGAAGTGAATATAAATATATATACAGAGAGAGAAATATGTGTGTGTGTGGGTGAGAGAAGAGAGACTGTTGCCATGGCGCTGTGCCACCTTCTGTTCCCTCCACCTGTTAGAGATACCATACACACACACACACACACACAGCCACATTACTGCGCTCGCAGCCTCGTGGCGTCAGAAGCTCTTTGGCCTTCAGCTCCTGTCATCAACAACCACTGACTCACACTTTATATCAGACACATCAGCCAGTCGCCCAGGAGCTCAACCAGTACAACCAGTACAACCAGTACAACCAGTACAACCAGTCACCACAGGAGAAACCAGACCTAATGTTAAAGCTCCACACAGTACAAACAGTGCACACGGTCTGTATTCAGACACTGAGCCTCAAAACCAGCCGTCAGGACTTCCTGTCACTTTGTGATGTCACAACACAGCAGTCAATATCATCACCTGTTTAAAAATATAAAATATGAGGTTTTTAAAGCCAGATCTTACTGTGTATAATGAGGTCATGTGACGTGATGATGATGATGATGATGATGATGATGATGATGATGAAGGAGACCTGGTCTCCAGTTTAGAGTCGCAGCTGCAGCCTGATAACATCAAGGTTGTCTGACCAAGATAAACACACACGCACATACACACAATCAGGGGAAGGCCAGCCCCACACACACACACACACACACACACACACACACGACCTCTGACCTCTCCAAGGTTTCTCCCTGAGGATAAATCCAGCTCTCGCAGCCTCTCTCTTCATTCTCTCCTCGTCAGCCATGTTCACTGGTCTCCTCTCTTCTCTTCACTCCTTCACCTTCCTCCCTCTCTCCTCCTCCTCCTCCTCCGGTCCACCTGTCCTCCTCATCCTCCTCGTTACCGTGGCAGCAGCTGTCCTCCTGTACCTGATCAGACGTCCTCGTCCGGCTCGAGGCTCCATCCCCTGCCTGCCTCGGCTCCCCGGCCTGGGCAGCCTCCCCTGGCTGGGAGGGGGCCTCCCCCCACACCTCCTCTTCTCCCAGCTGGGCCGCAGGTAGGAGGCTTCTTCTCGTCATGGGAGGTCTGGATTTAAACATAACTAATCAATACAAAGTCATCTGGACACAACAGGACATATGCACCAGATGTATCTCAGTGTCTGAGTCACTGTCAAAACTTTTATAGTCGATCAGCTTCATTTACATAAAACTAAACCTTGAGTTTTAGTTCAAAGAAAAAAAAAGAAAACTCATTATATTAATCGTAGCTACAATCAGAGGAAGGTGTTGATGGATTATCAGACGTACACGTCAAGGTTTAGTCAGGACACGTCAGTCTGTGACCTGAAAGTTTCACTCAGGACAATTAAAGCAAACGTTATAAAACCTGAATCAATCACCACAATCCAATGAACAGTGACGGTGATCAATTAATTACATTAGTGAGGAACCAGTCAGGTTATGTTGGGGGAGGTATGTGACAGAAAACCTGAGTTCAGACATGAAAAACTTTTGTGAACGGCTCAAATTTGATCCAAAAATAATGTTGATGTTGTTAAAAGTTAAAGTTTCATCACTGAGCTTCACACGTTTGATACGAACCTGCATCAGTGAGTCAACAGACTGTGGTGTGTGTGTGTGTGTGTGTGTGTGTGTGTGTGTAGGTACGGGCCTCTGTTCGCCCTCTACCTCGGCCCTCACTACACTGTGGTGATAAATGACCACCAACACGCCAGAGAGGTGCTGCTGCAGAGAGGGAGAGAGTTCGCCGGGCGGCCGAGCATGGTGACACTTCATCTCCACCTTCACCTCTGTGACTTTCTCTCCACCTCCTCTGACGTTTACCTGTGCTCCGCAGGTGACCACCAACCTGCTGACAAGAGGAGGTAAAGACATCGCCTTCGCAGACTACTCTCCTCTCTGGAAGCTGCACCGCCGCCTCGTCCACGACTCCTTCACTCTGTTTGGAGAAGGAACCAGTCGACTGCAGGACATCGGTACAACCCGCCATCATTTTAACTTGTACAATCCTGTCAATGGAAAACATGGAGGAGATCTGACATTTGTCTACATCTGAGTATTGTGTTAAACTCAATGTTAACATGACTACAAATATAGTGGAGTAAAAACTACAACTTCCCTTTGAAATGTTTAAAAGTATAAAAAAGCTAAAAGTAGCAGTAAACTCACGTGTTCAGTATTCAATGTGCTAGCTTGATTAAGCTATATTTAATGTTAGCTTTTCATGCTAAACAAAACAAACAGCTAAACCACATTAATTCAAACAGAGTGAAGTCTCTTCCCATTAAACCATCTTTGTCTGAGTCTTGGTGTTTACCTCGGCGTCTGTGGACGATGAGGTCGGTCTGAGTCTGTCGCTGAGGCCGCTGTTAGCATCGCGCCGGATCGGCCGGTTAGCAAAAACCAACGTAGCTCCGAGAACCAGGCGAACGCCATCGGCGCCATTTTAACTGGACACGACGCTGCGCGCGGGGGGCGGGGCTTTAACGAGCCCGGGTGAATCGGTGGGCGTGGCCGCAACGTTTTTTGTTCCGTAACGCTGTTTGTTTAACAGTTAGCAAGATTGACTGTCTGGTGTATGCCGTTTGGCCTTGTCACAGGCCTCTTTAGTTTTGTCATTTTTCCTTGATTACTATTCAGATAAGAAACTAATGGAGATGAAATATTAACAGGGATGCAGCTATATATATACTTTTTCTTTCTTTATTACTATAAAACTTTCTTTATCCTTGTATGTGTGAAAATGGGAACCAAATGAGATTCAGTTTGAGGTCAGACTTCCCCGTAGACGAGTTTCAGGTGTTTTGTTCACCACAGTTCTTCACTTATTTGCTGGAAAACAGTTCACAAGCGAAATATTCTGTCAATAACCCTTTCAGAGAAAAGTCTATAGGTTGTTAAACATCAAAGTTAAACCATTGTTTTAAATCACCATTCACCAGATGAACCAGTGGAACCAGTGTTAAAAACTCTTAATGTCAATATCATGTGATGTTTCTCCTCCAGTTCTGAGCTCGGTGGACAGTCTGTGTGTCGAGTTGTTGTCTGGTGGGAAGCATGGCTTCGACCCGTCTCCAGCTGTGACCAGGGCTGTCACCAATGTTGTGTGCACGCTGGTGTTCAGCGCCACCTATCGCCATGGTGACCCAGAGCTACAGGAGGTGATCAAATACAATGACGGCATTGTGCAGACAATCGCCAGGGGAGGACTGGTGGACATTTACCCTTGGTTGAAGGTATCCACACCTAAACCTGGAAAACACTGATAACGTTTAAAATTTCCAAAAATATGTTGTCACTGTGTGTTGACGACCCCAAAGGTCAAACGCCTGTAACTGCTCATTAATCAGTTAGAATTTAAGGAGACTTTCAGATGAGGCGTCAGGACCAGTCACCTTCATACAGCTCTTAGAGAAACTGTTTTCACTTGCCAAAATGTTCTCACATTTAAAACCATCCCCAGACTGAAGGTTTGAACCTATAACTGTTCATTTCAACGACACAGGTACAGATCCCTCACAGAAAGACTTAACAATCCATATCTGTCCCTCAGGTGTTTCCTAACAAGTCTCTGAGGAAACTGAAGGACAGTATCACTGTCAGAGACCGACTGCTGACGGCCAAACTGGAGGAGCACAAGGTGACGAATAAAACTCACATAAGTCTAGTCCACATTTAAAGTCCTCACTCGAGTCTGGCCTAAAATAAAAATCTGCTTCTCCTCCTCTATGGCTCATGTCCAGGCATCACTGAGTGACGGTGAGCCCCGGGACCTCCTGGATGCCTTGCTGAAGGGCCAGACAGGCAGTGGGCAGGGTCAAAGGTCATCCAGATCCGAAGATGAGGGGATAACAGATGATCACGTCCTGATGACAGCGGCTGAGGCCTTTGGAGCTGGAGTGGAAACGACATCCACCACGCTGCTGTGGATCCTGGCCTACCTACTGCACCACCCAGAGGTACAGAACACCACTAACACCGATACTCATGATGCTGCCACCCTAAAGATTTTGATCCAGTCCTGTATTTCTTCAGTATGAACTGTTACCACGGTCCCTCCAGGTACAGGATCGTGTGCAGAAAGAGCTGGATGAGCAGGTAGGCAGCGACCGAGTGGTATGCATGTCGGACCGCGGCCGGCTGCCATACCTGGACTGTGTCATCAATGAGGGCATGAGGATCCGACCGGTCAGCCCTGTACTGATCCCACACACGGCCATGACCCACAGCAGGTAGACCTACACTCAGACACTAGACCTTAAGCACATGTTTATTGTGAAGTATTTTAATAATGAACTAATACTCAAGAATGCATGAACTCTATTAAACAACCAATAAAAGTCGCTCTTCTTCTACTACTTACACCACAAAACTTGCTCAACTCACTCAACAGCTCCACCTGGTGGTGGAAGCAGTTTAGCACATTCACTACTTCAGGCTCAGGGCTACAAATTCCCACAGCTCTGGGAAATTATGATGTGTGGATTTTATTGATATGACTAACCAATTAAAAGAGAAGACTAATAACAGACTAATCAAGGATGAAAACAATCAGTAGGTAAACCCATTTGGTCTGGACACCCTCCCTCTTTCTTTCCTGTAGTATTGGAGGTCACTCTGTCAGCCGTGGGACTCGTGTTTTGGTCAACATGTGGTCGATCCACCATGATCCACAACAGTGGGACAAACCCGACCTTTTCAACCCAGGTAATCACACAAACAACCTGGTTCACCTTCTCCTGTCAATAGAGCAACCCCAAAGACTCAAACTTAGTATTTTCCTGCCTTTCCAGACCGTTTCCTAGACGATAGGGGTCAGCGGGTTGCACCCTCCTGCTTTCTGCCGTTTGGGGCGGGACCTCGGGTTTGTGTCGGTGAATCATTGGCCCGGTTGGAGCTCTTTCTCTTTTTGTCTTCTCTACTCCAGCGGATGAGCTTCAGGTTGCCAGATGGGGCTCCCCCACCCAACCTGCAGGGGCGGCTGGGTGTGGTCCTCCAACCATTACCTTATATGGTCGTCGTTACTCCAAGGGCAGGGTGGGAGAATGGAGCAAAATAAAATAAAGAAAGAACATTTGTTGCTTTGTCAAAATTAGTCTTGAATATGTTGGGCTTCATTTGCTGTTATGTATCATTGTCATTGTGTTAATCAATAAATGATGATTGATCCTCAGTATGTCGATGGTGTACTGCATGAAAACAGACAGACTGGTGGTAGATTTGACAGTTTTATTCAGTATATCGTCACACACTGTTAGAACAGGCTGGTTTAGTTAGGTCACACACATACATACGTCCACACATACACACTCACTATTAATTAGATAATACTAATAATTAGCATCGTTATCATCATAATATTTAGGGACTTTAAAGGCCGATCTCTTCTCTGCTTCCTTCGACTCCTCTGACAGAAACCTCATGCAAAAACAGGAAGGACAGCAGAGAAGAGATAAGAGGAAGAGAAAAATGTCCTTTAGACAGAGGGGGGAGGGGCTCTACGAGAGAACAGACCGACATTTTAGTGAATTTAATAATTGGTGGAGTTGCTTCAAATCTTGTCATGGAACTAGTGAAAGTTGATCAAAGGCCCAAAATGGTAAAAAATAAGAATAATAATGAGGCCAAAAACCAGAGTTGTCAGAAACCTTGACTGGATTCACGTTTCAGGGTCAGTGCAGGACTTTGAATGACTGATTATTAGACTCATGTAATGAGTCAATGAATCTGACAAAAAAAAAAACTCTAGTTGAAAGTTTAGCCTTCACCTTGAGTTTGTTTGGCTTCTGAATCAAACTGGGCTCAGCTCTGTCCTGTTTCTCATAACTACAGTTCACAGGAGGCCCAAACTATTAACGTTGGCAGAGTTTCTAAAAATCGAACCAAACAGCTCGGGGTCTGATGATGGATTTCCATTTATATTCTGGATACCTGCAGAGTGATGCACCACGAGCAACTGTGATCAGAGCCTGTGATGCTGTTATTTCCACATGAAAAGCTGTTGCTTTTCACCTGCCAATGATAATGTGTCTGAAATTCACCCAAAGTGCAATAATCACCTGCAGCCTCCATGTCTTCATGCACCCAGCTGACTCGTGTCTTTGTAGTTTTTGTTTTCCACCAACAATCTTGTGACTGCATTGCAGAAAAAAGTCAGTCTTCGTGACTAATTTTGCATTTTCTGTAGCTGCTTCCAATTAAAACAGTATTGGGGTGAGAAGACAAGGGCACAAACCTGACTAGAAACCTTGACTAGTAGAAGTAGAGTAGTAGTTGATACGTCAACTTATCAGATTTGCAAATTCATAAAGAAGTCCAGAACATATAGTCAATTGCATCTTTTAAGAAATCATGCTAAGGTTAATTTTTGATTGAAACCAAATCTGACCCATCTGTGTGAATCCAGTCACGGTGAAACTCTGAGAGGGAAGTACTGTTCAATGTGTCTGTCCACTGACATTTGATGAAAAACTACAAAAACGCAACAAAAAGAGAGACAGGTTTCCAAAAGGTTGCTCAGCCCTGATATCAGCCTCATGTACCTGAAGATCATTTAAGATTTCGTTGGACAATCTGTAGAACAAGTAAAAGCACTCACTGTTTCTTTGTCAACAACTGATGCTGTGAGATCAATTCGACGAAATCCTCGATGAGATGCCAGATATCACATCAGGAGCAGGTGCTTTCCCGTCATGAGGCTGATCTGAGAGCCAAGAGCCTTTGGGAAACCTGAGCTAGAGACACACTTCAGACACCGCTTCTCCAGTCATTCTGGTTGAAAGTCCACACCCACACAAGAGCAAGAACAACTCTATCTAATGCTAAGTAGTAACAGTTGTCAAGTAGAAATGGCACTCTGTAACCATGGAGATATATAACCTTATTAGTTCAGGTAAACAAAAAACACCATCAACCACAACATCAACCACAACATCAATGGCTCGGTGGCACCTTGGAGCTTTCTCAAGGAGGTCGTTCATCCTCTACAAACTCTCAGTCCACAGGCGCAAAATTTGGCCTGGATTCAATCGAACCAGATTGCGTTCTAGACCTCAGTCTAAGACGAGCCAAAGACCTAATCTGAGAATCTCCTTGACTTTACTCCAAAGTCTAGATCGACACGAACCCAGATCTCTACGTCTGTGAATTCACCTACAGAGGTTTAGAAAAGGAAGATTGGATCATTTTTTTCCATCCATGTGTGAATCCAATCTCGTACACATTGGTTTCCTAAGCAGTCCAGAAAACATCCAGCCACCAAGCAGTTTGAAAAAACTGTCCACTCCATCACATCCTTTCCATGGCAGGACATTGCTTTTGTCATAGTGAAGTCCAACATAGCTTTGTCCATCATGATCATCAGTTATGGGTACCTCTGTCAACAAAGACATACCCATTGTCCATCTTGCGACCAGTTTGTGTTGTAATGCAGCATGGACACAGGGTTCAAGGATCAGTCAAACAGACTCGAGGTCTTTCAATCGAAGAAGGCTGAATTAATGATTCAGGTGACAGACACAATCATCAGGTGACACAGGGAGCCTGAGAACATCACTTTCCTCCTAAATGATATTGCCTCAAGATGCCGTGTCTTTACTTCGTAGAGCCTCATTCAGATGGGATTAGAATTAGAGAGGAGGTGGTGATTTCATCCAATAGGGTTTTGTGATGGACATGGACATTCAGCGGGACCAAAATCACATTTGTTCTCAGAGTCACAACACAGTCAAACCTTATTTTCTAGTAAGGAAACATTGACTCTCGTGTCCCAACAATATGTCCATCACAAATAAAAGTCCATAAATCTGCTTTTAGATCACAGGACGACCCAGCAGCTCCCAAGAAGACACTGGGTCATTGCGACTCTAATTATTACTGGGGTGGGAGTGATATATTACCCACGTACGTGTTCCAGATGGAATTCAAATCACTGACAGAGGAGGTATGGAGAAATCGCCCCTCCCCTCCCCTAGAGGCATAAATCCAGTCTGAATGAGACGTCATTTGAACATTCCCACGATGAAGAGTTCTGGTTCGATCTATCATCTGCCAGTACAATCTGATAACGCTCACTGCCTACCTGTTGGTTTGCTATGGTGTCCTTTCCAACACACTTTCAACATTTGGTTTGGATCAACACACATTTGCGAAACTTATTAACACAGCTGTCACAACAAGCTGCAAAAACAAGTGCACTTTGTGGAAGCAGGTGTAAGAAAAAGTTAAGACACGTCCACCTCTGACAAACTTCTAGGTTCAACCTTTAGTCCGTGTGTGAGACAGAGTGGAGAGCATCTTGCCTAAACAAAATATCTGTCAGCGTGTTGTTGATCAGGTTATTATCACAATGTGGACAAAGATAGCATTTAGCACAATTAAAAAGTATTACAAATGTGTGATGTCATACCCTTGTCAAGCAGGTTGGAAATGACTCTTATCTCTTTTCAAAACTGTCCTCACGATCATCGTACCGCTGCTGTTGGGTGAAAACTGCACATCTGCAATGTGTTCACTGTTTCCCTCTTGACCCTGATCTATTTTCTCTGGATTGTTTAGGAGATGTTTTTATCGGCTTAATTAGCGTAACAATTGCCTAAACCACAGGGGCCAATCATGTAAACTGTGGTAACAGTGTTTTCACCCAACAATGACGATGTGTTTCCGTGCTCTCAACCCTTCCTGAAGCAGCTGTCCTGAATTTTCTGGAGGGAGTTATTTACACACTACAGACTCTTGCTGATGAAAAATATTGCTCTTCACTAATTTCAGATGGTGGTTATAAATACACCAGCATGTACAATACAAATGTTACTAACACTCTGTCATTGACAAAATATACTCTACCTTTAAGTCTTTCTGTCACAAAATATCAATATTGACACGCCTATCAATCTGACAGTGTACAAATACATTAATATGTAATATACAACAATGGCCTAAAAATAAATTCTAATGACTCAGCTTCCACGTCTTTTACCAATTTACTGATTGAGGTTACTGTCATTTTTAAAGGCCCTGAAAAAGCTCGTCTTGTTTGGTGATTTTTGTAGAATGAAGTAGATTTATTAAGGACTCTGAATGACATAAAGGAGAGGTGTCTATGAATTGAGAGATGCACAAAAGTAATTTTAGCATTTTGACAGGGACTGAGAGTAGCTTCTGTTGCAACCGTGTTTTTGCCTCTGACCTCAAATTCAGAGAAAGAGACAAAGACTGGAACGATGACGTGCTCCCATCCCTGTTCTGTTTGGCGCTTTGTTTCTGTCTAACAGCACCCATTGTTTATTCCTATTTATGCAAAAGCTTTTCTCTGCTGAAAGGCCGATGCACAGGAAGCCAACCGATCTCTCCGCCCTGAAACCTTCAATATAGGATCAAGTTGCTATGGACGCATCAAATCTGAGAAGCTGTCTCTCTTGTTTCATAAACTACCCACCTAATTCCGCTTTCCTGACAGACTTCTCCATCAAATCATTCCCTCTAATGAATGAATCAGTCTTCCCTCTGTCAGTCGGAGTGAATCATCCTCCTACATCAGTCTCTTCATTTCCAAAACAGCCAATTTGTCCCTGGCACGTTTCCAAACCCCTGTCACTGCCCAAGATAAGTGAGGTGTCTTCTGCTAAATCTTCAACTATTTAAAGTTGTTCTTTTCTTGTTGGTGACAGATGGACGTAAGAAAAACGATATACTTTCTGTCAGAGGCATAAAGCGCCCATAGGCAACCATATTCACAGCCTTTATGTGGGACGGGAGGCGGAGATGGCAGCAATTCTGACGTTTACAACTTGTAAGCATGGACCACTCAACAATGAACTGGTCGTGTGAGGGTTAAAATCCTGTGCCACGGTCAATAGAGCATTACATCCATTTAGCTACATGAATGACAGATTTTGGATGCTGCATTATTCATTGTAAAGTTAATTCAATCAGAGCTTTAATTAACAATTGGATGCTGATGTGATCGCTATTTACAAGTTGGTAAGTTACGGTACCTCCCATGGACACAGGGTTGGCTTTATGATTAACAGCCTGTGTTCATTTCTGTCACCAGATCGGAAAAGTGAATGTTTGATGAGCAGTTTTCATCTTGTGGTCCTCACTGATTTTATTTTCAGTGTTCATCTAGTTAGCTAAGCATAGCCTCCCTTTAAATCTGCTGCTGGCTAGTTGACAAGCCTTCGGTGACTAGTAGTTCAGTTTGAAGGTACCCTGTGGATCCTTGACGTCTACAATGTCCATAGACATGATTTTGCACCTGGTAAATATTGTTTATGCAAACTCCACTGGTCAACTGTTGGAGGTCACTAGTGAATTGTGGGGGTATCTAACTTCCCATAATGCAACTTCTTTGGCATCTTTCAGTAGACCTTTCCTACCTGGTAAACACCTGCTGTGGTTTGTTTTGAAAATTTGAAGCCTGTGTAAAATTTGGAACATGTCTTTATGAATAACACTGTTATCGTTTCATGAGGGAGGGAATTGACTCAACATATATTTCAAGCTTCAAGGATACACTTTAGAGACAGACTGAATGTCACTCCACAGGGTACCTCTTACTGACTCCACTGAGGCGCAAACTAGAGCTAGAGATAAGACAGTTAACTGTGTCACCTCAACCTTCACAAACAAATCTATGTTACTAGACTGTTCACTCCGACCAACAACATAAATGATATGATCTATGGTCACATTGCAGCAAGCTGTGTCAGGTAGTTCTGTGGTAGAGATTTAGACATTCCTCATAAATAGACAACTCTCCGATGTCACTCTGTTGGGATCAAAGTGGAAAGCAGGGGTCCTGACCTTTCTTGACATCTCACAAATATAGCTGACAACAGTTCTACAGTGGTTCTATAGAGGTTGTAAACTTTATCAACCTTGGATGCAATTTGAGTAACTGCTTCTCCTCCAATTTTAACAACCCCAGTACTCACCATGCAGAAACTTGGAACCATGGTCAATTAATATTCCAACTCGCAGTTGGACTTGAGCAAATGCTTCCTGTTGAATCTCCTCCTGTGACACATCTGGTACCTGTGCTGGTCTAACTGACAGCTGCTGAACAAGCAACATGTTGTATGTAATGTGATGTGACTCATCATCTGTGTTGAAATTCCCAGTTACAGAATGATCTCCTAAAACAGTTTTATGGTTGGACGCCATAGTTTACTTCTCTTCATCCCTTCTTTAGATGATGAATGGTTTGATTTGCCCATTTCTGTCGATCACACAGTCTCCATGACAATGACGACTTCACCACTGTCCTCTGATGTTGGTGTTGTGGTGGAGGTGGGGTTACACAGCGTGAGTCCTTCACCTGTGGTTATCTGACCTCTGGCAGGGCAGTCCACACTATCATGGAGATCAGTGTTTCCACCTCCCTTTTTATCCCTCTCTCCTCCTCCTCTTCTGCCTTCTTCCTTTCTTTCCACTGCTTCCTCCTCCTCCTCCTCCTCATCGTCTTCATCCTCTACCCGACACCTGCACACCTCAATCCCAGAGTCACCAGTCAGCCGTCGATGCCTGTACTGGCTCTCATCGGCTCCCATGTCGTCATCCTCATCATCATCATTGTCCTCCTCCTCTTGCTCCTCCTCTCCATCCTCCCAATTGGGGGGTCCTGGCTCAAAGACGTCCACACAGGGGGAGAAGAGAGTCTGTTTCGGAGGGGACTGAGTGGCACGAGGTGAGGGGGAAAGTGAGGAGGCATGGCCAGAAGATGATGATCCGCCTTTGTCGGACTGGTGCAGAGCTGTGAGTGGGTCCAAGAGTAAAGCTGGGGCAGGGAGGGAGGTGGAGGGCAGAGCTGGAGGGGAGGGGAGAAAAGGTGAACAGGGAAGGGATGAGGGTGAGGATGGGGAAAGGACTGAATAGGGTGACTGAATAGGAGCAAAATTTGACTCTGACTCTATGGTTATGGCTGGGCAGGAAGTAGGAGCAGAGGAGGATGTAGGTGTTGGGAGGGTAATCACCGGGCCAGGAGAGGACAGCGTACCTGATCTGGAACCAACACCAGAGCCAGATCCAGAGCTAAAACCATCTGGATCTAGACAAGATTCAAGAACAGCTAGAGCTCCTGGCTGTTGGGGTGAATCTGTCATAGGGCTGGGAGGAACCAGGGTAAAACCCGACCCTGGCGACAGTTCTGGGTTCTGGCAATGAGTTAATGTGGGTGACGTGGGTGCTACATCTGTAGCTAGGGCAAGATTTGAATGAGTAGGAGTTAGAACATGGTTAAGTGAGGACTCAGGAGAGATGGTTTTAGTTTGTGGATCTTGTGCCGGGGTAAGGTTTGAAGGTACTGGCTCTGGAGCTTGGGTAAAATTTGGCAATACTGGTTCTGGAGAGGGGGTCGGGTGTGAAGGAACTAACTGTGGAGCTTGGGTCGGGTTTGGTATTTGGTCTGGAGAAGTGTGATGGGTTGTGGACACTGCTTCTAAAGATTGGGTAATGTTTGCAGTTAATGTGTCTGCAGCTTTGTTAAGATTTGTAGGCACTGGGTCTGGAGCTTGGGTAAGCTTTGAAGGTACTGCTATTGAAGTTTGGGGTAGGTCTGAAGGAACTGGGTCTGGAGCTTGGGTAGGGTTTGAAGGTGCCAAGATTGGCACAAGGCTAAGACTGGGGTCTGAGGTTGGGAGGCCAGCAGAACCTGTTATCAGGGCCAAAGTTCTTCCAACATCTGGGGACAGTACTGAGGTTGGGCTACCAAGAACATTGGCTGTATCAAAAGTTCTTGTGGGATTGAGGGTTTCTAGGGTCAAGTTGGCTGTGGGTCTGTCAGAAGTGCTATCTGTTGGGGTAGAGGTGCCTGAAGTGATTTTCAGGGCAGGGATAGTTTCAGGGTCCTCGATACTGATTATTTGAATAGAGGGGAGTGCTGTGTCAACAATGCTGGGACTAGGGAGTGTACTAGAGCTACAGGTGCTAACTATTGGGGCACATGGGGTTTGATCAAGCTGTTGATTTATAGGGGTTTTAGTCCCAACAGGAAGATCCACCTCAGAACCAGGGGAGGGCAGAGGCTGAGGGGAGGCCGCCCTGGTAACGACGGCCACAGTAACAGTCTGGTTGGGAACCGGTGAGTCCGTGGCAACAGGTTCCTGAGCCCTGGCAGCATCTGCTTCGCTGATGTCAATGGCCACCGCGGCAACCATCCTCTCGTTTACCTCTAAGCAGTTAGCCACATTAGTGATGGTTTCCAGGGTGACATCGAGAGCGAGGGGTGCAGCCTCGCTGGGTGTGGAGGCGTGGCTTGTGTCAGTCTCATACGTGACAGGTGCAGATAGGGAGGAGCTACACGGAGAGGAGGGGCAGCAGGAGTCACAGGAACAGCTAGAGCTACGGGAAAGATTGAAGTGTTCCAGTTACTTCAATAATCAGTTCAATGCATGTAGTGGCAGTAGTGGGATGGTAACAGTAGTAGGGGTAGATACAACAATGGCAGTATAAGTATTAATAATAGCAATACTAGGAGTTTTAATGGTGCTATCTGTAATCACTAGTATCCACAGGAGTAGAAGCAGTCAGTAGTACTGGGTCCAGTGGGTAACACATCAGTAACCTCAGTGCTCCCAGCATTGTTACCTGTTATCAGAGCTGAGTGAGGAGGGACCATCACTGAGCGGCCGGTGCAGCAGTGGACCATGCTGCGTGAGCAGGTGGGGGTCAACAGTGCGGGGGGGCTGCGGGTATCGAGGGGTGGTAAACACTGAGCTGTAAGGTGGAGGGGGGGTTGACGGCTGAGCAGCCACCTCCTCATAGGAGGGTAACTTCAGAGACGCCAGGAAACCTGAAAACAGTGAGGGAGTGAACTCAGAGCAAAATCGACGATGCTTGTTTGGAATTTCCTGTTACTGAATGTTTTCATTTCTAAGTGGTTCTGGAGCATTTTTTTTTTTGCCTTCATTTGATAGTAGTCGGTAGAGAGGTGACAGGAAAGTAGGGGATAGAGGCAGAGTGTGGCTTGTCAGCAAGGTCCCTGGCCAGATTTAGGTGTGGTCACATTACACCAAAACTGGACCTTTAACATTTACATCTCCACACATCCACTCAGGCAAAGCTGAACAAAGGTAGAGTCTGAACTGTGAGTCCAACAGAGCTGGTTGGTTGTACTAAAACAGGACTCACATGCTTGAATTCCTCTATCGTGCTGCCTTCAATAGCTTTGAATGGGAGTCAGAGCCAGCATTTGTAGGACGGAGGTGTAATGTGACCATACCTTAACACCCCGAGGCCACTGGGGCGTTCCCAGTTTGGGATGAATTTGACAGCTGCAAATAAGTACTTAAATAACACAGTGACATCATGTCCTCATGTTCGTCGCAGCTCCAGAGGAGACTGACAGTACGGTTATATCATACATATGTCTATATTCATTTTCTACGCTCTATATACATTTAAACTTCTTCCAAGAACATTCAAACATCTGAAATATTCAGGGGACTTCCCCGTTAAGACTGAAGCTGTATTGTAGATTTTCCACAGTTTGAAAGTTTGAAAAAACAAAGCTGAAAAAACAAAACAAAACAAAACAAGGAAAAGCAAGTTTTTACAAATCAATAAATAATGAGCTGTGCTTTCGCTTCAGCAAAAAATTCTGATCAAATCAGTGAAGACCTTCCACAGGACATTACTGGAATAAACCAGTCCCAGTGGAAAAATCCACTGGTCTCAGAGTGGTAAATTTCCACTGAGTCGTCAAGGCGATGGATTAGGAAAGCAGTGTGTCACTTGACAGCTGAGCGTCAAACACACACAAAAACAAACAAACAAACAAACAAAACAAGAACTGGCTTCATTGTTTTTGATGCTGAGAGTGGAGTTTGGCAGTGACAGACGGATGGACGGACGGTCTTACTGAGGTCCAGCATGGAGGAGGGGTAGGAGCTGGCTCCATGGTAGGCCAGAAGGCTGATCTCCCTCTGTCTCTGCTGCTGTTGGACTCTCAACTTGGCTCGACGGTGGCGGTAGGCACAGCAGCAGCTGAACAGGATGAGGACGGTCCACAGCAGCCAGAACCCTGAGCGTAAAATCAAAGATGTTACCAAAAACAAAAACATTGCTGTGAATTAATTATCAGCTGTGAAATATCTGTAGATTCACTGTTAACAAGATACAAACAAGCCTGCCGTTAGCAACGTTAGCTCTGTCGTTTGATTCAGTAAGCTACACCCATTTACACCTGAGTTTTAATATTTAATAACAACTTATCTCTACAGATTCTTGTTTTCATTTGCCGATGTGCTAACTACGCTATCAGGGAATGCAAGTACAACCAACTTACACCAAAGTTCGTAGTAGTAGGTGCAGCAGCCGGTCTCTCCGCAGCAGTGTCCCGTCTCACACAGGTATCCTCCATTAGCGTTGGCCCCGGGGCAGTACCGTGGTCTCCCCAGCAGGGGCAGGCTGCCACCGGAGTGGTACTCCATCGCACCCCTGCTCTGCCCGGACTTAGCCCCACGCCACCGCTACCTGCTCACAACTAGCTGCTAACTAGCTGTTAGCAACTGAAGACGTGATCCTGGTTGGGGTCCAACTACATTTTTAGCTAATATGTTTTCTGAATGAGTTAGACGTGTGGAGGGGGGGGGGGCTCAGTGTGTTTGTTGTGCTAGCTCTTAGCTGCTAACCACAAGTAGCCTCAGAGTGAAGCTAATCTACATTTTCAGAGCAGGTGAAATGCTTGTTTTTTTGTTTGTGCTGCAGCCAAGACGAGCTCACAGTGAAGCAGCTGTTAGCCCGGCAGCCTCAGAGTCATTTTTGTTTATACGACCAGAAGCTCTTGAACACATAACCAGAAAGATTACGACAAGGAAACAACAATTCAGGCGACTTTGGTCGTCCTTCGGGAACTGTTAGCAATTGAGAAATTTTAGAGATTAGCGCCCATTTACAGCCGCAGACTGTTTGATGGTTCAGTGAATAACAACTAGCAAATACAGGTAACGGTGCTGACGACCAACTCTAAACACCACAAGTGCTGCAGCTGTGATAGAGGACCGGCTGGTGGAGGGAGACAGGATGACGGCCGATGGGAGGGCCTGAACTGGAGAGAGAAAGAGAGAAAATACAATAGTTTATTGATGAACAGCTCGACGGTACGTCACACACACACACACACACAGCTGAAATGTCCACTACTACAGGCCTATTTGATATTCAACACTGCACCAGCTCAAACCACAAGCCGACACAATGCTCCCTCTCTGTCCATGTCACACACACACACACACACACACGTTTGTACGTCTATACTTGTGAGGACGACTGATTTAACGCGTTCTCCTGCCTCTGACCTTTAAGGATAAGTTCACGTTTTGCTCTGACTCAAAATGATACTCACAAACCACACGCTGCTGTTTTATATGATGCTTCTACTTTCAAAATCTGACCAATATTTAACGACCAAAAAAGTTTGTGTACATCTGTAAAAAAACAACAACAACAACATTGTTTTCATGATCAATACTCATTTTTTTCTGTGTACATTTCTTCAAAAAGTCAAGTTTAAATAATGGAGAATATAACAAAGCTTTACTTTGCCAGTTTACATACGTGGTAGTTAGCTAGCTGGTAACTTATGCAACATTAATATGATGTTATCGGTGATAAATATCTCAAATAAATATTCACATTTTACATCAGTCACCAAATATTTTTACAATTGAATGAAATGTTAAACTGTGTGATTAACTGCTCTTTATGGTACGTTATGGTGTAAACATATCCAACATATTCAATCACAGTTTATACTTTAAAATATGATTAATTAACATGTAAAGACAATAATTGTGAGAAGCCTCCAGATTCTGATCAATTATCCATCAACCACTAAACCCTGCTGTTAAATCTTAAAACCAAGTCCTGACACACAAACAGATGTTTGTTCAGCCCAGAGCAAGGACCTGCCAAAACCTCCTCCACACCATAGTCCTCACAATGACAGACAGATGAGTGTACACACACACACATACACACACACACACACTGCTGCAGAGTCAAAACAGTTGTGTTAGACTCACAGGAAACGTTGGTGGTCTGTAAAGAGTTTCTTACAGGGCCAAGTTCTGCCTGCATGCTGCAGTGCTGCACGCGCGCACACACACACACACACACACACACACAGACACACACACTCACGCACACAAAATGGGGAAACTGCTATGAAATAACTGCCTTTGCAGTGTGGTAAACATGATGGCTTATGGTCAGCGAACGCAACACACACAAATATACAACATTACATATAGAGGCCATAGTGAACATGCTGTACGTGTGTGTGTGTGTGTGTGTGTGTGTGTATATACTCAGAATTTACACACATACATAGGCTATGTATATATACACACACACACACACATACACACACACACAATGGTATGAATGCAGTGTGTGTGTGTTTTCAGTGTGTGTGTTCTCAGCCTGCAGACGATCCCTCCAGCTGTTGTTAACGGTAAAATCTCCCGGTAGCTAATAAACAAAAACAACCGTACCACTCGGTCCTTCCGTCCATCCTCCTCCGTGTCAGTCCGCGGGCCTCGCTGCTGCTGTTGTCGGGGTGATTACTGCTCGTCCGTCGGTGTGTCGGTGCTCGGTACCGCCGGGGCCTCCTCCTCTCTCTTGTCTCTCCGGTTCCCCGCCTCCTCGCTCTCCCTCCTCGGTGCGACCCTCCGCCAGCCCCGCCGCCATCAGCGCCAGCGGCACGTCAAGTCCCCGCGGCGAGAGACCACTCACTTCCGCCTTGTCGCTTATGTTGCTTTCAAAATAAAAGCCCTCAAAGACCGGAACGTTGACTGACTATGGAAAGTCAAACGGGTCATAATTCATCTCCTTCACAGGGAGTCTGACATGTTGTCAAACTCATCTAAACATGTGTCTAGTGAATTGAAGCAAATAACTGTACACTATAGTGAATATAAATCTATTATTACAAGATAAAACTCTGTCCAACCTTTGATTAATATTGTGTGTAACGGTTAGTAATTACACAGACACAACACTTGTTGTGCTGAAATCATTATGTCCTGTTTCGCTGTTTCTTTACTGATCCCAGATAGAAGAAATTAACTTTTTTCATAGCAGCATAAAATAACTGTACAAGTGGAAAATGTGATATGAAAAGAATAAGATTAGAAACTTTATATGAAATAAAAGACATAATAAAAATACTATACTCTTCTGGCTAAAATACTATCCAAAAAAAAAAAAAAAAAAAAAACTCTAACTGGTGTCACATAAAAAGTGTTGAACTTTTATTTTGTAAAGAAGAGTTGACTCTTCCTGAAAGCGGAAGTTCAGCGCCTCTGTGTTTTCCCAGCTCGACAGACCCGCCATTACAGCCGCCAGGACCAGCACCGAGTCCTGCAGAGGAGACGGCCGAGCCTGAAACCAGCGGAGGGAACCACCGCCGTCTGGTTCATGTCTCTGTTTCACGTCCACACCGACGACACACCGACGTGTTCACGTTATTTAACGAACACGAGTGTTTGTGTCGTGGAGGTGGATGAAAAGCTCCGCAGACGGAAACAGCCACACGTTCATATTAACGTGGTGTCGATAATAAATCGTAGTAGTGATGAAGAAAAAAAACAGGGACGATGGATTCTCATGGCGGACGCACTGGCGTCTGATTGGCCCGAGGTGACAGGCTGCGGGCCAATCAGAGAGCACGCTGGGAGAAGCTGCCGCTCGTAGCAACAAGAGGCAACTTTTTTTTTTTTTTTTTTTTTTTAAATCACAGCTGCAGAAAAAAAAGTTAGAAAACTTCCTGTTGAGCAACATGTAACTTTCCCAACTCTGTAAAAACTGCACGTCCTTCATGTTAAGTGGGTAAATATGAGATTTTCACATTAAGAGTCATCACATACTCACTGTTATTGGTTTTTACTGAAGAGGTTCATCCTAAAACTAGGATCAATACTTTATTATCATTCAATACAGAAACTAAAGTTGTGATCTTTTGTATTATCACAATGCATGAGACTGAAAAAAGAACATGACTCCTCCTTCTGTCATGTGATTTAACATTGATCAACTTATTATTGATGTAATTCACAGTTAATAAAAGGCCTGATTACCCAGATGTGTTTCCATCATAACAGATTGTTTTAATTATATGTAGAAAGATGTGGTTATAAAAACTAGAAAATGTCAGATTTACCACGTCCTGATGAGAAGAAACTTTACTGAAGCCACAAAAGGGAAGTTCACTCATCGCTGCAGCACTGAGACAAGAAGAAGAAGAACAAACAGTATTAAGTGGAAAAAAACATCAAATGAAACCATATCATTCACATGTATCGTGTTAATTTACTAATCAATTCCACTTTTACATACAAAGGTACGAGGGCACTGTGGAATATTCAGACTGAATAATGAAGATATTTTATGACATTTTGTGCAGTTTCCAGGTGAATCTCAAAACTTCCCAGGACTTTCCAGACCAGCAGGGACCAGGAGACCTGCAGGATGAATCTGGACCATGAAGCCCTGACTTCCTCCCACACTGCTGCCCCCTGGTGGAGACTCTGTTCACAACAACATGGAGGATTAACACTGTAAGGTGTAAGTCAATGAAACCACCAGTCCACGGTGTAATGTGTTTATGTCGTGCTCTCGCTGCCGTGTCGTGTTTACAGCAGTGACTGTGAGGAACCCACGCTGCTCTCGCCGGTCACGTGACTCTGACCGGACACGGGACCCCCGGAGCATCATGGCGGACCTGCCAGTGATGAGAGGACGAGAATCAGAGAGAACAGGTGACGTATCGGGTTTTTTCCCGCGGTGTCCGTGTCTCGCGGTTAGTGACGCTGTCCGGGTTCAACCCGCGGCGCGCGGACACAGGAAGCGGGACACTGTGGTATTAATGAGGACAACAGTTTGAATAAAAATGTCAGTTTACGGCGGGAAATTTAACGGAAACTGAAAAGACAGCACATGATCTCAGTTTGTTTTCAGTGTCTGTTGGTGTTGAAGATTCAATCACATCTGGATCACGTGAGACCAGGTCCAACATTAAAACCACAACACCTAGTCTGCGGATGGTCAAGACCAGGTCCAGGTCCTGATCTTCACCAACAGGTCGAAACTTTCAGAGTAAAAGTCTCTGGTATTTGATCTGGATCAACCAAAGAGGAGGCAGCATGAGTTCCTCCGACCAGGTGAGTCTCACTGTACCTGTGGCGCTGTTAATGCCAGTCTGATGAAGTTGTGTGTTTCTGCTTTGGTAACAAAATGGCAGGTAGTGAAGGTCAAAGGTTACGACACTGAACACTGATGATAAAACCCGTATCTTACAGTCACACCTGGTTGAATGCAAATGATCCGACAGGTGGACCACCTGTTTCACCAGTGCCCTGTGTGGGCGGAGCTTTGTCCATTACTCCTCCTACACCGTCCACCGGGGGGGGGGGGGGGTCCACACCGGAGAGAGACCCTTCCGGTGTCGCTTCTGTGACAAGACCTTCACCTCGTCCACCAACCACTGCGAACACGAGGGACAGGACCTGGTACTGTGTTTGGGTGTTGCGTTCACTGTCACCTGGGAATAAAGGACGTCCCGTTAACATGTTCCACGTCTTTACATTTACTGATTCATCAATAACATGAATTTAAGGAAAACGATGAAGAAATGGTTGCTGTTGCCGTTGGTGACCAGCAGGAGGCAGAAGACTGGAGCTGAGTGCAGAGAGAGTTGAGAGGTTATTGTGGTAATGACAGGGTTAACAAGCAGCTGTACACACACACACGCACACACACACACACACACACACACACACACACACACACGGGAACAGGAAGCTAAACCACAGGTTTTACTCTTCATGTTCATGTTGTGTCTGTAAACTGAGGAATCTGTTGAGTTCAACCACCAATCAGTACTGACTGCCCCGCCCACCTGTGTGTGTGTGTGTGTGTGTGTGTGTGTGTGTCTCCTCTAAAACAGATGTTGAACACACAAATCACTAGACAGATCACTGTCCTCCTCTCCTCCCCGCAGGTGAAGTCAAAGGTTGATTATGGAGGTGGAGCTAAGGCAGTCGAAGACTATTATCAATTAATATGATCATTGATTATTGATTCTTGTTCCTATAAGACTATGGTGAAAAATACACACTGATGTGACAGAGACACTTTAGAAGCTCAGTATCTGCCTCAAACAACTATTTAATGATCAAAATAACTATTGATTAATAACCTTCATTTATTTCCTGTTATTGATTTTGCTCCTCAGCAGATAAGCATCGTAACCACGTGTGTAAATAACGTCACATCAGAGAGAAAAGACTTGTTTAATATCCGTTAATGATCCCGAAGGTTTCTCAGTTGAATATTTGATCAGTTATCAAACTTTGATTGATTAAAGGATCTGAGATGTTCCTGAGGGAAACGCTGCTGCTCTGATGTTTATAACTTCTACTCTGAGACTTTCTGATCAATCAATTAGAAAAGCGTCTGATTAAACAGCTGGTTAAACGTGTCAGTCTTCTTCTCTGTTGTAAATAACAGGAGCAAATGAAGAAGCTCAGTGGTTTGTTTAAATTAATCAATAAGTTTATCAATACAAATGATACATATCAGTAAAGACGACATGACGATCATGTACACGAGACATTAAAAGGGTCACTGATCAGTGTTTCGCAGTAACTTGTGGTCACTGACGCTCAGGTGTTTCTTGTCCAGGTGAGATCAGACGTGTTTCTGACAGTAGAAGAAGTCGTCGTCCTCGTCCTCCAGCTCAGTCAGTCCACGACCACAGGGGTCAGAGGTCACCTGTGGTTTGATTAATGTACTGACACTGAGTCTGTGTCGGTGATTCCACAGTTAACTTGATCTGATGACATCACGGTGATGTCACTGTCTCTGACAAATGACATCACAACGAGTCACTGAGATCAGAAAGTCCATTTTTTCACCTGTTTGAGGTTAAAGAAGAAAAAACAAAGGTTCAAAGTTCAGTTTGCAAACGTTCGACTCCGTCCGCTGCTTCACTTCCATTGGCTGAAGGACAGTGTCCAGGTCAAAGGTCACGGGGTTGTTGACCCTCCCCCCGCCCGCGTGTTTATCACCTGTCAGTTTGACGAGTCGACACGAGGTTCACAGGATTTATGGGTAATCCTCCTTCACCTGTTTAAAGTTGAGTCAGTGATGTCATCGACACGCCCCCTGTCTCAGTGTGACATCATCAACAGCAATCTGTCCCCGACGTCCACGCCTCCGTTCGGCCTTCAACACCACCTACACACACACACACACACACACCTGTCATCACCATGACACAGACGATCACACAAAATGTGTGTGTGTGTGTGTTGTGTGTCTCACCCTGTCCAGAGAGTGTGTCGTCAAGGTAACCTGTGTGTGTCTCCAACCGTGTCCACCCGTCCTGCTCCAGAGGGCGGGGCCGTACTGCAACAGCCAATCAGGAGGCAGGATTTGACACAGAGGTCATTTTATTGTAACGATGAGGTGATGTGACGGTGAAGCTCTGGTACCTCTGGTCTCGTCCTCTCTTCCTGGTGAACAGCTGCATCACGCCCACCTGATGCCCCGTCAGCCAATGGGAGAAGGAGAAGCACAGGTCGCCACGGCTCCAAGGCGGCACAATCTGGACGGCCAGTCGGGCGCCACGGACGCTCCTCTGTCCCGCCTTCAGCTCTGGGACAGACAGGTACCGTCCACCTGGGACGAAACTCATCAATGTTATCAACCCTGATTATTGATTAATGATCAGATCAACAGATGACGTCACATGTTGCTGTTTCTCACCTGAAGAGCTCAGAGACGTTTCCCAGTGAAGATCTCCCTCTCTGTCCGACAACCAATCACACACTCCGTGATCGAAGGTGCAGTGGAGCACGCCGGCCGCTGCAACACACACACACACACACACACACATAAATAACAACACGTTGAACAGTCAGCACACACACACACACACACACACACACTGACCTGGATCGTCTCTGGCGTCCTCGGCTGTGTTTCCCAACTCAATGTCAAACTCCCACACGTGGTTGTGATTGGGATGTCGAGGGACTGCAACACACACACACACACACACACACACACACACACACTCGTCCATCAATTAATCCACGACTCATTTAATCATTGCAGCTCTACTGTGTGTGTGTGTGTGTGTGTGTGTGTGTGTGTGTGTGTCCTCACTGTGCACGTCTCCTCTCTGTTTGAGAGTCACGTCCTTGTTGTTCACTGTGGTCGTTACCATGGTGGTGGTCGTGGGCAGCACTGTGGTTGTCAGGGCAACCGTGGTAGGAGTTGTTGTTGTCATTGTCGTCGTTGGAGTAGTAGCAGGTGTTGTACTTGGAACAGCAGGGGTAGAAGAAGTCGTAGTAATAATAGGTGTAGTAGTAGTAATAATGGTGGTGGTAGTTGTAGTCGGAAGTGTTGTAGTTGGAGTGGTCGTGGGAGCAGCAGTAGTAGTAGTAGTAGTAGTAGTAGTAGTAGTAGTATAGTAGTAGTAGTAGTAGGTACAGTAGTAGGAGTAGTAGTGGTGGTAGGAGCAGGAGTGGTAGGAGGAACAGTAGTGGTTGTAGTGGGAGCTGTAGTAGTAGTAGTAGTAGTAGTAGTTGTAGGAACAGTAGTAGTTGCTATAGTAGTAGAAGTAGTAGTCAGTAGAGTGGTGGTGGGAGCAGGAGTAGTTACAGTAGTAGCTGTAGGGGTTGTTGTAGCAGCTGTAGAAATGGGTGGAGCAGTTATTGTGATGGTTGTCGTGGTAACAGGCTGAGATGTAGTAGTAATAGTAGTAGTAGTAGTAGTAGGTAGGGAGGTGTAGTAGCAGTGGTGGTGATGGGAGTTGTAGTTCTTGGTCTCTGTGGCTCCACAGTGACTTTGGGAACAGCTGAGAGAAAACAGACACAGACTCATGAGATAAACTCACTGACCGACCGATCGATCGATCAATCTATCTGTCTGTCTGTCTGTCTGTGCTAAGGTCCAGCTAATGCTAACATCTAATAAGCTAACTACTAGCTACTGTTATATCATGTTGTTGTTACCTTTACAGCTGCCACTTTTACACCTGCACTTTGGAGAGGACGGGTTCAGGGAGCAGAACGACCGTGTGTCTTTATCTAGTGACAAAACCAATTAGACGTGATCAGTCGATCAGTTATTGATCAGATACTGCGTCGTCAGCTCTCGGCCCTCACCGATGCACGTGTAGCGCCCGTTGATGTACGTGAGTTTGAAGCCGAAGTGACATTTACACACAAAGCTCCCGAACGTGTTCACACACTTCCTGCGGCGAGGACACACACCTCCTCCGCCCGACACACACTCATCGATGTCTGTAGAGAGAGAGAGAGAGAGAGAGAGATGAGCGACACTTCAGCCTTTCATCAAACAGCAGCACAGAGAAACTGACTGACCGACACAGGTGCGTCTATCTGGTCCCAGTCGTAACCCTGGCGATGGACAGGTGCACCGGACCGCCCCCTTAGATACCTCACAGCCGTACTGACAGTTGGCATGGTAACAGGTTCGAGCATCTGTAAGCACACACAAACAAACTCAATCCGACGTTCAAACCTGGAAATCTTTATTTAAAATCTTAACCATAACAGTAGTATAAGTGTGTGTGTGTGTGTGTGTGTGTGTGTGTGTGTGTGTGTGCACTCACTCCTGCAGCTGCCGTCTGGCTGCAGTGTGTATCCATCCAGACAGTAACACTTGTAGCTGCCCAGTGTGTTCATGCAGCGATGCTTACAGGGCCGAGGCTTCAGGCCGCACTCATTCAGGTCTGAGACACACACACACACACACACACACACACACACACACACAGAGGGGAGAGGTCAGGTAATCAAACATTAAACCGAGAGCACATCTTCACCCTGTTTTCACTCTTCACGTCAACCTCTGGGATTAACCTTTGACCTCCAGCCTCTCAGCCACAAAGAGCATTTTAAGCTTGTGTGTGTGTGTGTGTGTGTGTGTGTGTGTGTGTGTGTGTGTGTGTGTGTGTGTTATATTACAGACTCTGTGTGAAGCCTCAGTTTGAAGCCAGATGTTGTTTTATAGTCAGGATATGACTCATAATGTAGCCTCTAATCAGCAGATTACCAGTGTGTGTGTGTGTGTGTGTGTGTGTGTGTGTGGAGCTCACCAGAGTGTGTTGTTGTGTGTGTGTGTGTGTGTGTTGGTCTAAGTTTAGAAACAGCAGTCTGTGTGTGTGTGTTTTGAGGGTGTTCAGGTAAAACGTGCCTTCACGGCTTCAGATAAGCACGACAGGAATGTGTCTCTCACTTTTGTTAGTCAGAGGCATGATGGGAAATCAAATGTCTGAGAAACACACACACACACACACACACACACACATATATGATTACCTTGGTTGCAGGCCTTGCCACTGTATCCTGGGTGACATTTGCATCTGTCTGCTCCGACACATTCTCCATGTTTACAGCCCTGCTGACAGTGAGCTACACACACACACACACACACACACACACACACACACACACACACACACACACACACACACACACATTGTTTTATACATTACACATATATTCAGCAGACCCTGAACAACCTCATGATCCTGTAAAGTTTTACACATTTCAGCTTCTCCTCCTTGTTGCTAGGCAGCGGTCAGCGTCGGCTCACTACAGTCGATGCACCACAGGAAGTGTGAGGCCGTCAAACTTTACAACTTGTGTGTCAGTGTGTCAGACGTGTGCGGTCAAAAGACCTGTTTCACTTCAGACGAGTGTGTTTTCACACACCTCCGTCCATCGTCACACGTCTGGAGCCTGTTTATGTTTGTTCTGTGTCACAGTGTGTTTCCTCACGTTGACATCGTCCTCGATCCGTCTGTCTCCAGCCCCAGCAACACTCCACGCTGTTTCCATAGCGACAGAGACCGGTGGACAACAGCTCCTGGTCGGCCCAGCTGCAACACACACACACACACAGATCGTATGAACATCCAGAGGAACCAGACCAGTGTCAGAGTCCTGATCCCTGTCTCCGTACTGGTTCAGACCGGCTGAAGTGTCTATACGTTCTTGACATCTCCTGTTTCCATGTGCCTGTCTGAACATGAATTATATCAGCGACAGGAGGAGGGGGCAGGAGACCACTCCCCCCCACATACTTTCTCTGCACCACTGCTCAGTTTTATGTGAATCATTATTTCTCCTCTTTATGTTTAACGCACGTTAACTTCTCCTCCTGTGTATAAATACATTTCAGATTCAGTTTCACAACAGTTTATAAGTTAATACATGAATTACACCCCCCCCCCCCCACACACACACACACACTACCCCCCCACCCTTGCAACTTCATCTGCTCTCTTTAAACTCTAATCTACTTTATTCAGAACAGAACGTGTGCAGCAGTTTTTCTCTGAGCTGAAACCAGCACCATGTTAATGAGTCCAAACTATAACACGTTCACTTCAACAGCAGTTTAAAAGTCAATAGATAAAAGAGAATAAACATCAAAGACTGGAGGTGATGATTACATTGGATATTTACTAATGTTTTCATGGGTGTAATGTTTCTGTGCACCTTAAAGACACCAGACATGAGGTCATGTTATTACTGATGGGATAATCAGCATGTGTAAAGGAACAAACCTTTATTCTGAAAGGACAAAACCAAAACATGTGATTCTATAAGATCAAATATTCAGACACAGTTCAAAGTTAAAATCAACCTTCATTCACAGACGTTTGATCAAAGAGATTGTTTCCTGACCTCTCATCATCCAGGATCTGACCCCGGCCCCCTATGAAGAACCAGGACACCAGGACCAGGCTGATCCGGGTCAGCATCTTACTCCTTAGCCGTGAAGAGAGCACGACCCGCTCCGGCCCTGGTCCGGTCTAATACCCACCGGACTGAACCCGCATCTCAGCGCAGCACGACGACCTCTGAACCGGCACCGGCACCGACGGGGAAAAATGTCGTTCAACCGCAAAGAACAAGTGAAAAATAAAAACAGATCGATTTTTTTGGAAAGGTGTGATTAAATGAGTTTGAGGTGCCAATGGCCGGTGACTCTTCCTCCTCTGACGGTAAATCCGCTAAATGTCGATCAAACTCTCTTCATCTGACTTTTAAAACGCGCGAAAATCAACGCACGGTTGTTACAGGAGCGCAAAAACCGTCCTGATTCAAGCCTCTCGGTTCCCGTACGCGAACGTCCGCGCGCGTTCGAACGTTGAGCGAGTTCTAAAAACGTGTCCTCGCGCGGTCCGCCACTGGTGGCTCGAGCTCAGACGGTGGGTGTCGCGTGCCGGCAGAATCCGATATACCCGAGGGAGAGAGAGAGAGAGAGAGAGAGAGAGGAGGAGGGAGGGGGGGGGGGGGGGGGGGGGGGGGGGGGGGGGGGGGGGGGGGGGTGGGGGGGGGGAAGTTTGTTGTGAGATTTAAACAAAGACAAAAGTTTCTTTTTCATCTTCATCTTGTGACGTAAACACATCTGGGACGTTGGCGTGCGTGTCGCGTGCCTTCGTGCGTGTTGACTGTAAACACGCGGAGCTCATTTGTCAGTGAATTAACAAACAGGTGAAGCCAACAACCTGTAACCTGTCTGTGTGTTTCCGCTCCACTTGTACCTGACATTCCTCACTGACATCTTCACTGTAAAACACCTCTACACGTCATGACGTCATGTTTATACGAAGCCCCCAGGACACTAACCTACTGGGGGGGGGAGTCAGTGGGTGCATAAAACTAACACGGTGTTCACACAGCAGCGGAACAAGAGCAGAAACAACCTACACACCATGCACTTCATTGATTTAAAACATTGGCCCTTTGTTTTATGTTTTACTGACGTGTAGTTTAAGAGTGACGTCACAGAGACGTTAAACTGCACTGAGATGGATTCAAAACATTTCATGTATCTTTCTATGGATCAACGCTATAAAATCTATGAAACGAAGAAGAGTGGGGCATTTAAAAAACACAGAGGTGCAGAACCTGCTTCCTCCACCAGAGGGCAGTGAGTAGGATCAGTTCAACACAGTGCGTCAGGTTTGAACAGCAGGGTGCAAATGTCTGGATCTCTCTCTCTCTCTCTCTCTCCAGTCTGTCCTACCTTTCTCGACCACCCCCACCTCTCTCTCCTTCAGCTCTATCCATCACTCAGTCCACATTCAGCAGCTCAGACGCTGCAGATGTCCACGACCCCCCGTCCATCTCTCCATCCTCAGACGACACCATGGGGAATCAGAGGTGTTGGTTTCTGCTCTGGGTAAGAGATCATGAACGTCTAGAACTGTTAACGAGAAAGAAAAAGATCCAAATGTCTGATCAATTTTCTGATTAAATCCAAGAGGATTAACGAACTGACGCTGCCTGGAGTGCATTTTAATTTGAAAGTACAGCTATAATATTCATTTCTGGTGGTTTTTTGCTTTATAGGAGAAGAAAAGTGTTGAATCTTGTTGATTGATTATTTGTAGTTTTGGAATGATTCGTCTCTGATCGGTGATCACTCCTGTGTGTCGTGTTGTGATCCCTCCAGGCGTGTGTTTGCTGCGTTGGTCCGACATCTTGTTGGCACGACTTGGACAACAGTGAGTACGACTGTTGGCCTCTCGATGGACCCAACGACAGCAACATGATTGAATGTGGAGGTGAGAAACGAATCGTCTATGTTATACTCTACTTTAGAGACGTCAGGTGATGTAATAGTCCTGAATGTTGATATGGTGATAAATAAACATTTATCAAAGCGAATGTGCTTCATCGTTCTTGTCCCTTGTTGTTTGCTTTGCCCAGGTTTGGAGATGGCTTGGGTAGTCCGTCCTCCTGAAACCGTGAAGAGCGGTGAGGTGTTCAGTGTCACGTACTCGGTAACGGCCCAGGACTTTTTCTACCAGTGGGCCGTCGATAACCACATCTTCACACACAGGTTAATACGCACGGTTGTAATGGTCAACAACAGGTTATACTGGATTTGAACCAGACTTACTGGTCGACTTTAGAGCGACTTTAGGTCGGATTTATTCTGCTGGGTTCCACACTGGTTCTGATCCTGGTCTGAACTGGTCTGGTGTGTTTATGTGTTTAGTTCTATAGTAAATGCTGCAGAAGCTCGGAGGTTCTGCGAACATCACGACTGTCCATCCAACTGGAAAGATGCTGATGGGGAAAACTGTTGTATTCATCACGCTAACATCCACTCCTGTCCAATGGGATACATGGTACACACTCCTACTGGAATCACTTTACGATACTTTGCAATAGCTTCAAGCTGATTTTACAAAGACATTAAACCAGTAACTTCACTTTCAGACAACAGAGAGCATCTGTGGCCCCTGGATTCCTGATGATGGAAAAATCTTCACACACACCATCTCTACGTCCGGCAAGATGACCCAGACCAACTGGACCGCCAAAGTAAACTCATTTTAGCTGCGTCTTGTCTTGTTGACATTTTATCGTTCAGTCTAACAGCTGTAGAACAAGGGTCCATCAATACAGGACCTTTGTGGCCCTGACTTCAACTCCAACCTCTTAGCTTTGGTTACTCTGATGGTGAATGTAGAAGTGAGCTCAATAAACCCGTTGCTCCATCTTACAGGTGGTTTTGGTCCACGCTGGTTTGACCTCACTCATTGCTCACATCCGAGTTGGTCGCATGCAAGTGGCTCTGGAGGCCAAGAGCACCGTTCTGCCTGCTGTAGGTAGGTGACACCTGTAAAGACTGGGAACAGAGACCTTGATGGACAAAGATTTCAATCGTCATATTACCCAAACAAGTACTTAGTTAATGCTCTTTCCTCTCCCGTGAGTTTGTGGGGATGGTGCCTGTGAGGAGGCGGAGCTTTGTTCCACCTGTCCAGCTGACTGTGGCGAATGCCCCATGACCCCGGCCACCAAGCTGGCCATCGGCCTGCCGCTCAGCCTGCTCTGCCTCTGCTTCATTCTGACTGCTGTTGTAAGATTTCAAACAACACGATGACACAGAAACAGGCCAAATGCTCCATATCAGCTGATAAATGTCAATCACAGAATCTGTCTTGAGCAGTGGCTGAGGTACCAGAAACAGAAGCTGCTGTGGGACGAGAGCTGGATCATCGACTTCTCTACGATAAAACAAGGTGCTGTAATGATAACGATGAAACTGGTTCAAACTTCTTCTTGTTCCTTGAATCAAGTCATTGGATCTTCATCTGCAGTTATTTCACCAACCCTTCATCACAAAGGTCAAGAATGAACTTTCATGCAAATGAGGGAATCAAACTTAAGGTTTTGATTTTGTCTTGATTAGGTCTGGTTTCCAAATGAGTTCATTGTAGGAATGTTTATCTACACTCTTACTCTCTCTCTCTCTCCTATAGACCAGGAAGCTCGGATGACCATGGGCAGTATAATGAGTGTACCGGTGGGAAACAGCGACAGCAACACCAGCTGTATAACTGCTCTCAGCTCGTGCACAGGACAACCAGGGACCCGGAAAACACTGTTCACCTGCACAGGGATATAGTATGTCTGTGTCTGTCTGACTTCCTATCTGTCCATTTCCTCTTCATTGATGCTGTGAAACTATAATAGCAACAACAATCCTGCTGGGTACATGCCCATAAAATTATTAGTAGGAGAATCAACAGCAGACCATTGGCAGTTGTATGAGTTGGTCCAGACTGATCTCAAACTGAGGAATGATGGGGAACGACCCCCCCTTGTTGATGGGTGGGCAACTAGATGCTTGGCAATATTAAAACTAATTTTCTTCTCCAGTGACGGCAGGACGGTGGCAATTAAGAGGATTCATACAAAGACTTTCTCTCTTTCCAAAACCATCAGACAGGAAGTCAAACAAGTCAGGTAGCACACACACACACACACACACCCACACAATCTTCGTCCTCCTCCATCCAACACAACCCTGTCCCCTCCTGACATGGTAGTTTTTCCTCTGTCTGTTCTGCTCTGTTTTCAGGGAGCTGGATCATCCCAACCTCTGTAAGTTCGTTGGTGGCTGTGTTGAGGTTCCAAATGTTGCCATAGTAACCGAGTACTGCCCAAAAGGAAGCCTTAACGATGTTCTTCTTAATGACGAGATACCGCTGAACTGGGGCTTCAGGTAAACTCTCACACCTGTGATAATGAACTCAAATGTTCATTTTTGTATTAAAAGTGAATTGTCTCCAGTTTAGTGTGCTTGTCTTCCAGATTCTCCTTTGCCACAGATATCGCCAGAGGGATGTCGTACCTCCACCAGCACAGGATCTGTCATGGTCGACTCAAGTCTCTGAACTGTGTCTTAGACGACCGCTGGGTTTGTAAAATAACAGGTAATTAACAACAACATGCTGGTTTTTATCGTAAAAATAAAGAATTTAGCTGTTAACATGTGCACGGTCAGTTTTATTTCCTGATTTTGATTGACGTGTGCTCTGTCTGGTCAGATTACGGACTGAAGATGTATCGCAGGGACGATGGGGCGGAGCCTCTGTCCACCTATCAGCAGAGACTCTTGGAAGTGTACATGCCACCGGAGTTTCATAACTCCAACATGGAGCCGACGCTGGCTGGAGACGTGTTCAGGTGTCACACTTGGACTTGTTTTTGTCACTTGACATTTAAGATCTAATCTGACCCTCCCTATGACTATGACCTGACTAACGATACCTAAACCAAGACTTAAAGTCTAATATCTTAAAAGATATAGCCACACCTTGTGAGGACCCACTTCATGTCCATAAAGGTCACCAAAGTGTGAGTGTTGGAACAGGATATAAATACACACTGTGTTTGTCACCCCAGTTACTCCATCATTCTGCTGGAGATCGCCACCCGCAGTGACCCTGTCCCCGTAAGTCACAGTCTCCCTCCACTGAAACGCTGATGGTGCTAATGTGCTAATGTTTTTTAAGGACATAAATAAATAACTTTCAGGCGGAGGAGTCGACTCTGGAGTGCGCCTGGTGTCCTCCTCTCCCTGAACTGATCTCCAGTAAGGCTGACAACACCTGCCCGTGTCCTGCTGACTATGTGGAGGTGTGTACACACGGTCTACTCTACCTGTAACCAACCACCTTTCATCTTTCATCGTTGTATCCTGTTTTTACGGTCTAATCGTTGTTTCATTTACACTCTAAGCTTCTTTAGTTTAAGTTAAATGTATTGAAAGAACACAGGTCAAACTTTTTCCTCTGTCTTTTGTCTTGTCTGTGTGTCCATAGCTGATCCGACGATGTCGCTCTAATAACCCTGCCCACCGACCCACCTTTGAACAAATCAGGAAGTTTGTTCACCGAATCAATCCTATCAAAGTCAGCCCAGTGGACATGATGATGAACCTGGTAATAACCTGCATCAGACCCGTACCAGGGTTACTGTATCGTAATGCGACCATGCGACCAGACAGATTGGAAAATTGTATCATATTGTTTCATGGACTTCAAGTTCAGTGTAACTTGCTGATGCACATCTGTTTCAGATGGAGAAGTACAGTAAACACCTGGAGGTGTTGGTGGCCGAGCGAACTCAAGACCTGATGCACGAGAAACAGAAAACTGACCGGCTGCTGTACAGTACGACACACATCTGTTCATTATCGTGGTTTACTTACTAATATGACGCATTTCTGTCCAGCAAAGATACACAAAGTTATCTATACGGTTGTCCCGTCCATATTTACCTCCTGCAGTTAGCGCTCTACAAATTGAAATGGTCGTGTTGTTACAGGAGTTTTCCTGGTAAAATGAAAGTTAACTAAACTAATCTGAAAAAATGTTTGATGTGTTTGTGTGGCAGGTATGCTTCCTAAGCAGGTAGCTGATGATCTGCGTCAGGGGAAACCGTCGCAGGCTCAGAGTTATGTCAGTGCCACCGTCTTCTTCAGGTAGAGAACTAACTCACTGTCTGACGGATAGATCAAGGATTAGGATGTGGATGTGAATGAAGTATATTCAACAGCTCAAGAACATTGGTAACTGAGTAATATCATTGTGACAAGAAAAAAAGTTCAACGATCGTGATGATCTTTAAACTGTCAGTACTTTTACTGTGGGTGTGCAGTGACATCGTGGGCTTCACCCAGCTGTCCAGCACCAGCACTCCCTACCAGGTTGTGGACTTCCTCAACAAACTCTACACAACATTTGACGACATCATCGACAACCACGACGTCTACAAGGTGGAAACCATCGGAGATGCCTGTGAGTGTTTTCCCTAACCCTTAACTGAAAGCTGGTTCTAACCTGAACCCTGAAACCAGGTGATAACCCTTAAAGGTCTGTGTTAGGACTTCATCTAAAATAACAATAACGAACATAATGGCTTTGTTGCTGTTGTTGTATCTTTGTGCGCGTGTGGTTGTGTAGACATGGTAGTGTCCGGAGTGCCCCAGGAGAATGGGATCCTCCACGCCTCAGAGATCGCCAGCATGGCTCTGGACCTGGTGGGCGTCTGTCGCACCTTCAGGATCCCTCACAAACCGAACACGCAGCTGCAGATACGAGCTGGGATTCACTCCGGTACGCACGGAGGCTGATGGACAAAACTACCAACAAATCTGAATATTGTTATATAATTGAATCTGTCTCTCTCTCTCTCTTTAGGTCCGGTGGTTGCAGGAGTTGTGGGGACGAAGATGCCTCGGTACTGTCTATTTGGAGACACAGTCAACACGGCATCGAGGATGGAGTCCACCAGCCTGGGTAACACTCTGATGTCACAAAGGCTGCGGCCATTTTAATGACTCGACTAAACTAAACAAAAACCCAACAGTCTGATATTTCCCTTCTAAACTCTGCAGCCTTAAAGATCCAGTGCAGCTCCAGTTCATTTTACCTGCTGGAGGAGATCGGGGGCTATGTGCTGGAGTGCAGAGGAATGCTGCAGGTCAAGGTGAACCCCCCCCCCCCCCCCACTATAGACCAGTATGATCATACAGCTTGGAGCACTGGGAGACCCTGCCCCAGTAACCCTCTGCACCTCATCTCATCTCTCTACCAGGGGAAAGGCGACATGGTAACTTACTGGTTGGAGGGGAAGAAGGTATCTCTGGCGTCCAAGGACGTCGGCTCGGACACCAAGACGACCAAACACATCACCATGGAGACAGAGAAGGAGATGGAGAGAGAGCAGGAGCTTTACTCGTCCATGCCGGGGTTTCTGAACGACGACCTTCTCCTGGATGCAGCCTGACGCCCCCAAAACTCTTGAGCTGGTCACTTGCTTCGTTGCCTCCAGTGTTTGTTTCCTCCTGAAATGTTTGTGTTACATGTCGTTATATGTCACATGTTTCAAACAACAAAGACACATTCAGTATAACGTATATTACAGTTTCCTCATACAACAGAGAACTTAACAAAAGCTTAAGACTTGAGACATGAGACTTTAAGACTTGAAATTTAAGACTAACACACAGGAGACTTGCCTACAGAGATTTAAGGGATGAAATAATTCGGTCAGATTAACAATCATGACAAAGTCTCTGTGATTCTTTATGACTCTGGAAACTTCAACTGACTCAGCACCATTTGACAAAGACAGCCGAACCCTTCACTCCCTGTTTCCTGTTTGTTTTCAGATGTAACGTCGTAAACACAACTCAAGTCAATTCATGGTTTTATTATGAACATTAATCAGCGTCGTGTGTGAAAATGTGCACAGAAACAAATCGCTATGTGGATTTATGTTGTTTCCTGTTTGTGATACATGGTCTGTGTCTGTATGCGAGTAAATCTGACCATTAAAGCTTCTCTGTGTTTAACTTTGGCACATTTTCTTCATATTTTACTGAACTGACCAAAATGAAATCAATAGAATAAAAGAGCAGTGTTGTGTCATCGTCACACAGACGAATCACGTTCACAGAAAACAAACGATCCAATAAGAGAAGATCTTCAACAGGTGCAACAACCTGAACTGATCAGGTTGGTTTCATTAGCTCATTAGCAGCTCATTAGGATCTGTGCTGCTGGCACGGACGCATCACATAAATATTCATGTGATGGTGTTGAGCAGATGGACAACTTGAAGAGACTGAGGTAACAGGGAGGGGGGCGGGGGGTCACCTGTTAGGAGCCAAGATGTGTTGATGCTGACTGACAGTGAGGGAACATAAACTGACCTGATGATGTCACAATGGGACAATGACACACTAAGTCATATACAGCCTATGGTCTGTAAGAGACCAGACTGGAACTCAGGCCGAGGACACAAGGGCCCTGAACCCTGACTGACTTAAACAAGGTCAGCTGTAAGTGAGTGAGTGTGAGAGCCTGAAAGGGTCCAGATGCTGTGACAGGAATGGGACAGGACCAGGACCACCGGAGCTGGGGCCGTACTGGAACCAGGACCAGGACCAGAGCCAGGATAATGGGGCCAGGACAGTGCCAGAACTGGTACCAGGACTGGCACCAGGGCTGCGACAACCACAGCTGGTACCAGAACCATACCGGAACCCGAACTTTACGGGGAACAGGAGCAGGACCAGGACTGGTACTGGAACCCGAACTGGTACCAGTATCCTAAGCCAAACCAGTACCAGTATTCGGGTACTGGTACCGGTTCGGGTTCGAATACCAGTACCAGTTCGGGTTCGGCGTGTGGTACTGATTCGGGTATCGGTATGGGTACCAGAACTCGTACCGGGAACGGGATGGGTACCCGAACCGGAACCGGACGCCGACCCAGTACCGGAAGCGGTACGCGAACCGGTACCGGAACCCGAATCGGTACCGGTACCGGCACCGGAACCGGTACCGGAACCCGAACCGGTACCGGAACCAGAACCGGGAACGGGACCGGTACCCGAACCGGAACCGGACACCGAACCCGAACCGGTACCGGCACCCGAACCAGAACCGGTACCGGTACCCGAACCGGTACCCCGAACCCGAACCGGTACCGGCACCCGAACCAGAACCGGTACCCGAACCCGAACCGGTACCGGCACCCGAACCAGAACCGGTACCGGTACCCGAACCGGTACCGGCACCCGAACCGGTACCGGGACCGGAACCCGAACCGGGAACGGGACCGGTACCCGAACCGGGATCAGGACCAGGCCCAGAACAGGAACGGGAGCTGTTCCACTGCAACAACACATCTCCGGTATTGATTTGGAACTCAGCCATTAGCATGACGGACGAGGCCGGTGACACAAAGACCCTGAACCGTGACTGACCTGAAATCCAAACCTCATGAATTCAGATTTTGGCTTTTCAAAATAAAAACCTGTGGGTTTTACACCGTGTTTAATTTCACAGTCCAGTTTCTGACTGACACGTTGATCACGTCATGAATTTGACTCTTTATGTCCAAACACTTGTGCATGTGATGAACAGAAGGGAAAACGCTGCAGCCTCAGAGGGAGGTGTGTTTTACATGGTCTCATCTGCATGAGAGCTGCACAGCTGCAAAAGGCAGCTCTTCATTACACACACACACACACACACACACACACACACACACACACACACACACTCTACATCCTTGTTGCTCTTCATGTTCTCATGTTAATTTCTTCATGGTGTTCTTGTGTCACAGTTTGGTTTGTTTCTGCAGATAAAGAAAACGTCTGTGAACAAACTTCAACAACAAACACAAAGACGTTTAGATCAACCGATCAGGTTATATTTATCAATCTGAAGACGACCTCACCACATTAAGTCTGAATCAAACCAGCCTGGACTCTTTTCATCTGGAGGCCCCGCCCTCCCAGAGAATAACAGGCCCCGGGGCCCAAACACAGACACAGGCCACAGAGGAAGGAGGACGGACGACAGCCTGGTTTTTAATTACAGATGAGAGGACGTGTGTGTGTGTGTGTGTGTGTGTGTGTGTGTGTTTGAAGTGTTGTTAACAGAATGAGTACTCACCGAAAGAGCCTCTCCTCTCTCTCTCCCTCCTCTCTCAGTCTATCCTTAGCTCGCTCGCCCTCTCGCTCAGTCACCCATTCTGTTGGGAACATTTACATTTCTAAGGACACACACATCAAACACAGCATTGTAACAGACCACTGTGTGTGTGTGTGTTCAGAGGTTTTAGTTACTGAATACATCATACGACCACGACCACACACACACACATTTACAATGAGGTCATGTGTGTGTTTCCATTCACTTGTCTTTTTAAAACAGACTCTCGCCTGATGAACCGAAACATTTTTTTAATATCAACATGAAACAAAATCCAGACAAACATTTAGATTTAAATAAAATGTCAGTAAACAGTGTTTCTCTTGTTGTTTCCTGAGACATAAACCACAGTTACAGGTGTAAACACGAGGAGCGGAGCTTAGCATAAACACTGGAGTCAGAAGAAACTGTTCAGTCTCACGTGTTTAAAAGTCAAAAGACAAAGAAGTGAAAACGCTGTAAAAACAAACATGAGCTCGTTCCACACAGCTCCCTCTGTTTCCAGCGTTTATCCTGAGCCGAGCTTCACACATCATTTCAACAACATGAAACATGAGCTGCCTTCAACAATGAGCATATTTATGCAACGTTGCTTGGTAACCATGGTAACACACTTTTATTTTTGATGACTGATTTGATGATATGATGTTCTTCTGTGTATTGACACATATGTGTTTAGCGACATGTGGATATTACAGCTGAATCTATCAGCTGATTGATTGATTGACAGCTGTTTCAGTAGCAACCAGCAAAAAAACAATCACATCAGGCTGAAATCAATCAAATGTACCAAAGTGACAGAAGTTATTGATTACAACAGGATGTGATGTGGCTGTCGGAGTCACTACAACACATGTGAACAGGTGCAGTAAGTAACAGTGAGGCCTTTTGTTTTCTATTACACACACACACAGACTGTGAGGCACTGAAGTCTGTTGTCCGTTTAACAAACCGACCTCGAGCTGCCAAACCACCGACAGTGAATAATGTTCCCATGAATCCCTCTCAGTGCTTGGACTCATTTGCTCCTGACATCTCGACCTCACAGAGCAGACTGTTGTGTACTGGAGCAGTTTCATGGTCGCTGTTCTCCCACAGTGCCACAGAGTTTTTAATTAAGCACCCGTTGGTCTCCAAACCAGTTCCCACTCAGAAACCAGTGCTTGGGAGGATCAGCAGGTCAGAGGTGAGTCACACACTGGTCTGTGCAGGTCAAGTCTCTCAGTCTGCTGCAGGTTTTGGTTTCCATAGTGGATCAGCTGAAACCAGAGCTGGATGATGGGACAGGAAACAAGGACACAGAGGGTTTTAAAACATCTTTAGAGGCTGAACAAACTCTTGTTAAACTGATAAAACAGACAGAATGGCTGGAATAAGTAAACATCTACTCCTACAGAGAGCTTCACCTGATACCACACCTGTTTCTGCATCATGTGACACACTTGTCAGATGATCAGTTCCTTTATAAGATCACACATGGTCACTTCACTTTAGAGATCAATAGGTGGAAGCTCTTACTCTGAAACCAGGTGAGCAGCAGCAGGTTTCAGTTCACACAGTGACCTCTAGTGGTGTTCAGGTGACATCATTTCAAACTCATCAAGCTCTTACACAAAACACAGCTATTTCGTGCACAAACCCACCGACCTTTGACCTCTGACCTCCACGGACACCAGTGTCCTGTCAGTCTTGCTGCAGGGCGGCCGTCCTCTTCTCCAGCAGCCACTGAGCTGCGATCCTGCTGCCGTAGATCACATACGACCAGGACAAGACCACGACCGCCAGCAACACCTGAGGGAGAAGAAACAGAGACGTGACTCAGCTGCAGTTCATCCACAAACTACACAACAGACAGCGTTTCACTGACAGATTCATTCAGTCTGGGTTTTTTGATGATTAATAGGAAACATAACAATAAAATATCTCATGATGCAGACAGCTCAAAGCGTCTGGATTGGTCATTATTAATCAGTTTAATGATTATTTTGACCCCTTGTTAATCTGCTGATCATCTCAGATAACTTTTATCTCACATGATTATATTCTATGAACGGATTTTACTCTTCTGTCTGTTTGAACTCATAAAGCGAGTTTAATAAAACCATTTCATTGATCAATAATAGGTAAAATATAACATTAAGTTTTCACTGACAGAGGGAGAGGAGCATTAACACGCAGATTACCTCCTCTACAACATAACTCATCTTCAACTGGACTTCAGCTGATGGCTGCTTGCTAACCGGTTGCTAACTAGCCGTTAGCTGCTAGTTAAACAGAGTCTTTCCGACGCCCGAGAGCAACACTGATCAGAAACGAGGAGTAGCTGCAGTACCACGGAGTAGATCCTGTCCAGTCCTCGTCTACTGAACGTCTCCATCTTCTTATTTAATCCAGATTCAACCCGCCGGGAAACGGATTTTGTTTTGTTTACACCGCGGACTTCGTCCTCTTCTTTGTGAGTGTCGCGGCTGTTTGTCGCCGTCGTTTAACGGACAACGGCGCCATCTTCTGTCTCGGAGTGTCAACCGCGGATTACATGGCTGTTTTCTATACTGATATGACAGACTGCTTTCCTACACAGCTACAGTCTCCTCTCGCTATTAAACTACGAACATCTGCGTAAAACATGTCGTAAAACTGACCCGTTTTACCGGGCTGCTCCCGGAGGAAAGGTGGCTGTTCTGCTGTCGGGTCGTTGGGAGGCAGCACTGAGACCGCGACCGTTACGATCTCAGCGAAAATCGGAACGACGACGTCTCACTCTGCTTCTTTTTCAAGAAACCACACACACTGTGGTGGGCTGCTCGCACTGGGTTGGCGTCGGAATAAGGCTAAAATATGAATCAGTGTTAGCAGTAAGGCGAAGTTCCCAAGTACTGTACTCCAGTGTAGTTCTGATCATAACTTCTCCACAGTCACATTGTGTTGACTGGGAAACAAATAAGTAAATTCTACCCCTAAATGCACCCAGAGAGTTTCACCAAAATCCAACCAAATAACCAAAACTGAACAATTCATTTGCAAAACAAAAACATTATTATTAAAAAAGGAAAACTTGCAATATGTCAAAGAAATACGAAACACAAGTTTGTGAAGATACGTTTAGAGTTTGTTTCTTAGAGAGAAAGTCAAAATTATGATGAAGAGGAAACTACTCAGTGACAATTCTTATGTGAGTGAGGCATCTCACATTTTTGGCGATCTTTGGGCCCACAAAAATTCTTACGTTCAATTTCCCATCACCCACCGCGGCATCTTTCTCACTCCAGTTGTTAGTAGCTTCGGTTTCGGACGAAAACGCCCGACACAAATGTCTCCGTTTCTAACCGGAGCTTCGGTCTGAACGGATCAGAGCAACGGGGCCCGGGAGACCGATAACGTTGCCGACGGCGGATGCCGCTCACGGTGCGGAATTCTGCCGGGAGGAGGAGAAAAAACCCGGATGAGAAGCTCCCGGAGCGACCCGGGGAGTCTACTTCTGCTCAGGTACGGACAGCTAACCTCGCTAGCATGCTAACAAGCGGTCAGGAACGGTTCTGTGTATTTGGTTCTGTGTCGCAGCGGAGCGAGCGTTTAGCGGCGGGTGCCACTGGTCCAGACTGTCAGACTGGAGCCCGATAAACGTGTTTGAGGCGAACAGGGAGATAAAGGACTGAGACTGCCGGTTCGACAAATGCTAACACTGCCCTGTTCGCTGGCGTTAGCATGCTAGGCTAGCAGTAGATAAAATGTCAGATAGGGAGCGTTGTTCATTCCTGAGGTCTGTGTTTTTGTTCTACAAGGGAAGAAGGAAGAAGTAAGGTGATGGTAGCTCGCAGCTCAACAGACGATACAGGTCTGATCATCTTTTGTTTAAACTGTTCCGAGGCAGCTGATGTTTTGTCTTATCATTGGTCCTTATGAGGAGCTGAAGGTCTGAGCCCCTTCAGACACAACAGAGGAACAATCAATAAAACAATCAATAAGAGATGAAGTACCTTAGTTGACCACGTGTCCTTTAAGTCAGTTCATGTCAGATTTGTGTGAATAAGAAACATGACCGTGGTTTGGTACCGATACTTCTACACAAGGAAGATGATCATGAACAAATCTGTCCTCTGTTCTCAGGTGATGGCGCCCACACGTATGAAGCTGCGTGTGCGTCGCCGTGATGGTGCAGGTGCAGCCGGAGGTGGTCAGCCGCCAGAGGAAGAGGAGCGGAGTCGGGAGGGCGGCGGGGGGCGAAGCAGCAGTAGGAGGAAAAACACCAGCAACACCTCAACTACAGCTGCTGCTGCTGCTGCCGCTGCCGCCGCCGCCGCTTCCTCTCCACCCACATCCTCAGCCTCAGCCTCAGTGAGAGCAGTGGTGGCGGCAGAGGAGACGTCGCCGGACTCCAAGTGCCCGATCTGTCTGGACCGCTTCAACAACCTGGCCTACCTGGACCGCTGCCTGCACCGCTTCTGCTTCCCCTGCATCCAGGAGTGGTCGCACAACAAGGCAGAGTGTCCGCTCTGCAAGCAGCCGTTCGCCTCCATCCTGCACTCGGTCCGCGCGGAGGATGACTTCAAGGAGTACACGCTGCGGCCAGCGCCCGCAAACAGCAGCGTCGCCGCCACGGTGGCGATGGTGGCGGCCATGGCGTCGGCAGCGAGGAGCGACCACCAGATGAGGTTGATGCTGAGGAGGCACAGGGCGGCAGACGGCGGAGAGACGACCACGAGGAGGCGGAGGAGGGAGAGGGGAGGAAGAGGAGGCGGGAGCAGGAGGACAGGGGAAAGGACGGGGGTGTGGGAATGGTACCTGGACTCTCCTCCTCTTCCTCTCCCCCCTCTTCCTCACCACCCTGCCGTCTCGCCTGTCGTCGCCGAGGACAGCGGGGAGGGAGAGGTCCTGGACCAACAGAGGATGAGGGGAGGGGCAGACCTGGCGGAGCGAGGGGTCATATTTGAAGGACTGACCGGCCTCGGAGGGGCGGGGTCTGTGGCCCCCAACGACCGGGCATCGCGGCGGCTGATGACCCGTCTGGCAGCGAGGCAGAGGCTGCAGCGAGAAGGTGGAACTGTGCGTCGGCTGAGGGAGAGAGAGACCGTGGCTTTCCGTCGCGCCCTCTACCGCTGCAGCATACGGGTCCGTGGTGTAGCTGGCGTCAACGGTAACCAGGGACAGCACCGTGACATCACAGCAGAAAGCTTCCGTCGCAACCCCACCCACCTGAATAGACTCCGCCCCTGGCTGCGGCGGGAGCTTACAGTGTTGTACGGTGCTCATGGGACGCTGGTCGACATCGTCCAGCGCATCATCATGGCACGACTCGCCCGCCACGGCTTGGAGGACACGCCCACCATAGAAGAAGAGCTGCGTCCATTTCTGTTGGCGCGCACTGACCACTTCCTGCATGAGCTGGTCAGCTTCGCCCGCTCGCCACTCAATCTGGAGAACTACGACCTGCAGGCAGTGTACGAGCCGCCGGCCGCCACGCTGGAGTTGGACGGAACGAGCAGCCCCTCGGACAGCAGCTCCGTCATCGCCATCTCGGAGGGCGAGGAGGAGGAGGAGGAGAACCGGGCGGGAGGAAGGTCAGAGGAGAGGCTGCAGGGGCGGGCGGGGAGCACGTTTGATGATGTCATTCAAACAGGAAGCAGTCTGAGCCTTTCTGCGTGGGACGATGAAACACCTGGCCCCTCCTACTCCACCGCTGAGCCTTCGTGCTCCATCACCTCTTTGTCGTTCAGCCCCGACAGGCACGAGCCGACCAATGAGGAGGCGGCAGAGAAGTGCGAGGAGGAGGGAGAGGAGGAGTGTCTGATCGTCGGATACAAGAAGCCGATCGCTGAGCGGACACCTGAGCTGGTGCAGCTCTCCTCCGACACCGAGGAAGAGGAGAAGGAGAAAGAGGAGGAGAAGAAGGTGGCTGAGACGCCCGCGCCTCTCCCCTCCGCCACTCCTCCACTCTCCTACCTACCCACAATCCCTCCCTCCACATCTGGCGCCTACCGAGAGGAGCAGACCGACAAGCCAAAGAACGACGGCGAGGCGGACGAAAGTCGCTCTCGCGCGCGCTCGTGGTCGGTCAGCTCGGGAAGAAGCCGCGAGTCAGTGTCCACGCTCAGCGCGGGCGAGCGGCGGCAGGAGAGCTGGAGAGACAGGAAGCAGTGCGGCGGCGAGGCAGCGAGGGAGAAGAGGAGGAAGAAGAGGAAGAGGAGAGGGCGGGAGAGGAGCGGCACCTTGTACAACCCAAACCGGTCGATTTACCCCGCCATGATGCGCCGCCGTTCCCACTCCCCTTCGCCATTTTACTCCAGCGTCGAGTCTGGTTCGCCCCTGCCACCGAGCCCGCCAGACTCCAGCTGGGAGTACCACTGCTCCCCCTTCACCTCCTCCGTCTCCTCTCCCTCCCGCTCCTCCTCCTCCTCCTCACCTCTATGCTCCTCCCCGCAGCCGCCGTCATCGCCTCCACCGCAGACGCCACCGACGCCCTCGCTCTCCCCGGGAGACGCTCACCACAGGGAAAAACCTGGCGGGAAAAGAAAGTACAAGAGTCGGCACCTGGACAGTCACGAGAAGGACCCCACCTGGAGGCCGAGCAGCGCCCACCGCAGGGAGAAGAGGAGGGAGAGGGGGGAGAAGGAGAAGAGGAGGAGGCGGAGGAGAGGGAGAGATGGAGGGAGGAAAAAGGAGAGACACAGGAGGGACTCTCACAGGGAGAGTAGTTACTGTGGGGAGAGGTGAGCGCACGCACTTCCTGTTTCTGTCTCGTCTGTTCTTCTTCTTTCTCTTTATTCTCTTCACCTTAAATGTTGGGAGGAACGATCAACCATCATTTCCTGTTTCTCTGCTCCTTTTGTCCAGCAGCGGGAAGAGGTCCAGAGAAGACCGGAGCCCCAGCGTGGAGATCATCTACGAGGGAACCATCACGTCTGATGCCACACAACCACCCGCCCGCAAACGCCGCAGGAAACGCCACCGCAAGACGCTGCACAACAGGTAAAAACGGCATGTAGCAGCCGCCGCATGGTGGAGTTCACATCTCATGCAGTAAAACATACAACTCCAGGTTAGTTTGTGATGAATGACATGGAGTCAAGCCTTCTGCAGTTGTAAAAGCATCCAGCAGGGGGCAGTTAAACACCACGACATGTTTCTACAGATGAACAGGGGCAAATGTTCAGTATTTAAGTACAGATGTCTTGACGGTGACTTACTGTCAACTCACGGTCAGAAATATGTCTTTATTCAGAAAGAGCTGGCTGTTTCTGGTCCTGATTGGACAAATGTCAGAGATTCAAGGTTATAAAACTTTATTAACACACCGTCTTTGCTTCTGTCTCAGTTCCCCGGTCATCATCACCCTCGACAGCGACAGCAGCCATGACGACGTCAACAACAAAAACAGCAGCGGCAGCAGCAGTCCACTCAGCAGCCAGCAAACCGTCGACTTCTCCGACCTCCCTCCTCTCCCATTGGTGCATTCTGCCGGCATAGGTGGGGCTTTGGACGGCGAAATCGGCGAGCTTCCCGTTGATATCCTAGACCGAGGATCCGATGGGTCGGAGACCGAGCCGGCAGGCCAGTCAGGTCCAATCGCCATTGACAACAGTGACAACAGCGATGACGTGGATGTTGAAAACATTGAAGAGAGCGATTCGCTGCTGGCGTGGAGCGATGATAAAGGGCGTTCTTCTAGCTCACAAGGACCAACCAGAGAGGGCGATAGAAAGACTATCACTGATAATAATCCCAGAGATGTGGATGCTCAGCGACGAGGGAACGGTGATTCTGCCCCAGGTCCGACCTCAGACAGTTGTCTGCTGGCGACCATCCTCAATGATCTGAAAGATATTACTGTACCCAAATGTGACCCTCCTTTGAACTTTGAGGCCCGTTACTCACCTGACACTAGGAGGAAGCGTTTGCAGGACCCGTGTGAGGCCAATCGGGCTTGTTCAAACCAGAGCGCCTGGTTGGCTGAGATGAGAAATCCTGTCGCTGATTGGCCTGCGGAGCAGCACTCGGATGATGTCAGAGACCAGAATCAGAGGTTGGACTGTCACACCTCCACCCTTTCGCCACCTTCTCTTCAGCAGCCGAGGGAGCGCCAAGTCAGGCGGGATGGCGTGGACATACCCCCGCTCCTGAAAAAGGCCAGTCCCGTTCGATCACACAACAGAAACACTCCGCCCCCGCTGAAACACAAAGACGCTGGGAGTCCACACCTGTCGCCCGCTGGCCTCCGCTCACCTCACGCCTCTGTTGACATGGACCCAGTTGCTGTAAATAACCCCTTGACCTCAATCCAAACCCCGCCGCCTCCCATGTTGATTCCCACGTGTCTCCTGAGATGCCCAAAGATCACCAGGCCATCCCGCCCATTTCAACGCTTAAGAAACCTTTCATAAGCGCTTTGGCTAGCTCCGCTAGCAGCTCTAACAAGGCTTCTTCCTGTCATTTAGCACCCATTGACTCTCATCTACCTGATCCTTCTCAAGCCAGAGACTTAACCACTGAGATCCATTCCACAAGTCACAAATCTCCCATTGATATCAACTCATCTTATGGGTCTGGAAACACTCCCAGAAGTGCTGATTGCTCACCACATCTGGATTTCATGAAGTTACATTCCAGTCACGATAGCACAAAGGAAACGCCTCCCTGTGGTGTTGGATCTTCACCTGTTCATTTGCATCCTGTGAATCCTTTATCTCATATGGCTTTCCATTCAGCTGAGACCGGCTGGTCCAAAGAGAAACAAGCTCGGGCTGACTCTACCTCTGGAGGTTACAGGAATGAGACTTTAATCCTGAATTCCTGTCAGGTAGCACCTGTTGACCTCCATCTTTCCAGCAGCGTTTCTGCTGGAAGCACGCCGGCAGGTAGTGGTGTTTTCTCAGGAGTCCATTCTAACAACACATCACCTGCCGTTCTGGCTTCGTCCTTCGGGTCTAGGACTCAGTGTCCATCCTCGCCCATTGACTCCCGCTCTTCCAGTAAAGGAACGTTTAACTCTGTGCCAACCACAGCTCCCAGCGACAGGTCGTCACCCACTGACTCGCATCCTCAAAGTCACAAATCCACCCTTGACCTTCACTCTTCCAGTGCAGCTTCAGAAGGACCGACCGATGCCGACGTGTCAATAGTCAATCACAAGGATCGATCACCTCATGGTCACCAGCCAACCATTAACTTGCATTGCACAAGTCCTTCGCCGCCCGCTCACTTACATTCTTCTCGTATTGTCACCACAGTGATTGACGGACTCTCCAACCACGCAGCCTTACCCCCTCCTCCGACCCTGCACACCCCACACAGAAAGTGCAGTTCCCGAGCCGAACCCGCCGTTGACCGCTCGGACTCGAAACATCACAACCACTTCAACGCCGGCTCCAACCCACGGTTCCCCGTTGACACTAACTCCACACACAACAGCCCCACAGACTCTCAGTGTGAATCCAAGCCACCTGTCAACGCTCACTCCAAAAGCTCCCGGAGAGACTTTCAGCTGCACACAGACAATCACATGACGCCTTTTCCCGAGTCCAACGAGAACCAGTGGAACTCCGCCGACGCTCATTCGGACTCGCAGTCGCCCATTGACGAACGTTCAACCAGCAGTGTTTTGGCCACACACACGCATTCAGCCACATAGGACACACAAACGAAAGGCGATTAAGTGTTGAAGATGTAAAGACGTTAACGCGTAATGATTTTTTTAAAATCTGTATATTTTCGTTCAATTGTTTTTATGATTGATTGTGTTAATTTGAAATTGAACCCCTTTCTGCCCGTTTCATCTTGGTCGTCACGTTTGTACCACTGTCAGCTAATTATTTTTACATGTGATGTGTTTTCCATGGAGCTGGGAAAAAAAATCTGAATGAATACATTTGATATTGATATTGATCAATAAGTTTCAGATGTTTATATTTATAAATAGTGGATTTAACAACCGTTTCAAACATTTTTGTTTGCAGAAGAGCGGAGAGGTAAAATCTAGTCTTCACTACAACTGATTTGTTGTCCTCATGTTCATGATGACAGTGATTGATAACTGATCGGTCCCAGCCCCAGATGATGCACGAGTCACATGAAAATACTTAAGCTCACCTTAAAACAAGCGTAGAGGTCGTCTCCTGCCATTTTTCACCAGAAATGTTAAGCCCCGCCCCCTGCCAGTCAATCACAGCTCAGTCTCATGTTGTATAAAACAGTAGCTGTAGTCTGAAATGAAATGGGAATTTTACGTTTATGTGATATAAATATAACAATTTGAGGACAACGTTAAAAAAAAAACATCTGCTGACGTTAAAAAATGATCATAATGAAAGAGTTTGACACCTTTAGAAATATTTTTAAATGATGAGACACAGCTACAGCTTCACCCTGGTCTGGTCATCATGTAAAATGAGTGAATATGTGTGTTTACAAGTTGTGTAGGGAAAACCTAACGGGATGAAGACTCCTGAATAAAGGTTTGGTCAGAAAGTGAGACAGTGTTTTGGTTCTTTGAGTCTCCTGAAGCCACGTCATGTGACGAACATGACCAGCTTTTATCAGTTGCATAACGATACGAGTTCACATGTCCAGTGATTCACAACAACAGCACATCAATGTGAAAGTATCAGCTGCTTTCAATGGGAAACACTTAAACTCCAGGTTTTCAAGTGCAGTTTGGGTTTCTCACCACCAGATGGAGCCTTTACTTCCTCTCCTCCTCCACATCCTTCACTTTGTTGCCTCCTGCGTCTCTGTCACCTCCTCCCCTCTTCACCTACAGAGGAAGAAAATGAGGAGGGATAATGAGTCTCCGGGGAGTGACACGGAGCCCCCACGCACCCCCCCCCCACACACACACACACGCACACACTAATTAAGACTATCAGGGTCCGATTAAATGGCTGTTAAACACACACAGTCTGTGGTGGATCAGTGCCAAGTCCTGACTCCGGTCAGATTAAGTGAGAGAGAGAAGGCAGGAGGTTGTAAACAGTGGGAAGGATGAAAATGATAATAAGAGGACGATCAGGAAAAGGCAGCAAATGACCAAACACAAAGCTGAGCAGCAGCTCGGTGCTGATGACCTCGGAGCAGGTTGTGCAGGTTGATTGGAGCCGAGGCCTCCAGTCACTCAGAAAACCACCAGTGAACGACAAACTTGAGGTGGATGGTCCACAACAGCAGGGACAACTTCAGGATCTTCTTCCTGTCACCACGGACAGAAACCTCACCACCACCAACGCTGGACAGTTGAAGACCGAGAGATCTGCGATCTGCTGATAGCAGGGTCAGAAGGTCAACGACACAACCTGCCCATAACCAGTCAGTTATAGTCTGAATGCCACAGTTCATCCTCCTCCATGTCGGTCGCCTCTAACTCGGCTTCATCACCGTATCCAGGAAGTTTACTCTCCGAGGTCCGTCACTAATTATACAGAACATACACATCCCTGATAAAACTAGTCCCTATGGTCCAGTTACAACTTGTGTTATTGATTTTTATTTAAAACTACATTTTTCATGTATTTTAATAAAACAGAAGAATTACCCAGACTACAGACACTTACCGTGAACAGTCTCTATGTTACAAGTGATTGCTGTAATTAGTAAATTGCCTTTTGGCAGAAACGATCATTATTACAGCGGCAGCAGGAGCCACAGATGAAGGCTGCACCTCTCAGCTTGTTCTCTGCAGTTTCTCTGAAACTTTCTCATCTACGTCTGTTTGTTTTGTTTGTTTGTTTGTTTGTTGATGTGATTGAACCTGTTTATCTGCAGATTTATGACACACGGCGACAAACATCAATCATTTACGTCACAGCTGTTTGTGTCAGAATTAAAGGCTTGAAACTCTGCTGAGAGAAAAGTGCCGCCTCCTCCTCCTCCTCCTCCTCCTCGCCTTCTTTCGTTCAGGCCACGCCCACATTCTAGAACACTGGTGGTGGGCCATTGTTAGCGCTGTTGCCAGGCAACACGGCGCACCGTCGTCAGGGACAACCAGCCTCTCTGTCTTTCTCCCCCCCCCCCCTCTGATAGCAACACCATTACTGAGATGACAAGCCCACACACACACACACACACACACACACACGTACACACACACACACACACACACACAGCTTCCATCTTGTGGCAGCAGTCGCAGAAACATTTCACACAAACACACTAAAACATATTGTTCATTTTCATGCCCCCCCCTTCCTCTTTCACTTTCTCTCTCTCTCTCACACACACACACACACACACAGTATTGTATGATGCAATCACCTGACATCCATATTCCTCCACTGTGTGTGTGTCACACACCCGCAGCTAATCTTTGAAATGCTTTATTATAATTCAGCACATGAGGAGGTCACAGAGACAGAATACATGAGGAGCAGGACACACACACAAAACCAACGTCCCCCTCTCCCACAACACCTCACCCCACCCCGCTGAAAAAGGGGGACGTTTGATTTTCGTTCCCACAAAGAGGTTGCAGAACGTCTTCCTCATGATACTCAGAAACTGAAATAAACTAACACAAATAAAACAAAAACCATATTTCCAACATGTCCGTGAGAAAGTTTGACACGACGAAGCGTCAGTGGACCGAAGACGTCGACAGGATTTGTTTTGTAAGGAACGGAAACGATGACATGATGACGACGCGTTGCATGTGACGACACTGACGTATGATTGCTGTAAAAACTGCAGGGTGAGGAACCATAGACGTCACCTACAGGTTGCACTGGGACTGTCTTCTCCCAGTGGTCCCAGTGCAAACTCTACAGCAAGGTCTACGGATGGAGAAAACTTCACCACCACTAGGGGGAGCAAGGTTACTGGTGTGAATTTTAATCCAACAGATTATTTTTCGGAGGGGATTTTCTAATTTAAGTTTCTACTTCCTGTGTTGAGTGAGTTTGTTTGGACTGTGGCTGCGTCCATATCAACATTTTGGGAAACGCTGCTGGACCCATTCTGGAGATTGTGTTGTGATTTGGACAGACAGAAACCAGGACCATTGGAAATGTCTCCTGATTGTGTCTGACTTGCTGCCAAAAGACACTGGCTCACAGTGAAAACGAGTAACTCCGTGTCACGTCCCTGCCCTCGCTACAGGTGCAGTTAGGTGCTGACGATATGAAGTTTCTGGAGTATTGTGCAAGAACACGAATTGCTACGACTGAGACTGTGAGTGCAAAATTAGCACAAGCCACTGCGACCAACATCCAGCCCATCGAGCAAACCAGAACCCGGACAATGTCCATGCATGTCACGTTGACCACGCCCGACCACGGGGACGATGTCCGGGCAGCAACGTGTTTACTGTCGATGTGCTGGATGTTGCTCCTGACGTTTTTGCAGCAGGAACCTCAGACTGATCTGATGTCATGACGCCCACGTGTCTGATGAAACAGAAGATTCCTCAACATTCATCACGCGAACATTTAAAACCATGTGAAATATTCTCAAACTTAACTTAACTCGCCGCGGCCGTCATCCTGTAATGGGGATCAAATGAGGACGAGATGTCTTTGTACATGCTGAAAAGAAAACATGTTGGGTTTTTATATCAAAACCAGACACACAGACGTGTTGGAAACGACATGTACTGTTTGTGTGGAATGTTCACATCTGATCTCTTACAGTTCGGTTCGGTTCCCTTTAGTCCCAGGGTTCGGCTCAGAACCTCAGAGCATCCCAGATAATCCACAAGTCCCCACAGGTGAGCTGCCGCGCTGCAGTGAATCTGCAGGTGGTTTTTCTCCTGCAGTTTCCTGGTGGTCGTCATGTGGTACAATCTGCACTGAAACAGAGAAACTGGTTCTGAACTCTCTTCAACGTCAGTGAGGGTTTTCACAGATACGGACTTTGGAGATCTGAATGTTTAGGACTGGCGGTGCCAATTGAGAGCCAATATTATGCGTTACAAACCTTCCACTGCCGCTTTTTTGTGCAAATACAAAAATACAAGTGAGTTTTCAGTCCGCTTCAGTTCATATAAAACCAAATGGAAGTGTGACTGCGCCCTGAGAACTTTCCAGTGAAATCCAGACAGATAAAATAAACCCGAGACGTTACCTTCTCCTTCAGGCAGTGTATTAAACCAGGAAACGAAAAAGCAGAACCCAAACACCAGATTACATGAGAAGCAGAGAGTTGAGAAACAGATTGTGTCGTACCAGCATGAACACAGCCCAGTAAAAATCAATCAAGGTGCCTTTAAAGTTCTTGAGGAGGAGGTAGACAGAAGAGACAGATAACAGTGATGTGGTAATTGTAGTCCTACTACAGTAAGCTTGTAGTCCTTAATAACAGTCCTGGATCGCTTCCTGCTGAGGTCAGTTTGTACTCCCTCTGTGGTGAAGTTTGTCCTTTGAGGTTAACTTGTCATCTGGTTTTGGTCAAACTGAAACCGATGCTGTGGTTGAGGCCTGAATCATCCTGGTTTGGCTACAATGGGGGTATGTGGTCTGCTAGGAGGAGGAGGAGGAGGAGGAGGAGGAGGAGGAGGAGGAGACAGTTTGATCACACACGATGAAGGTTGTTGGAGAGAAAGTGCTGGAGGACTTGCAGGCGGTCACTTTCACTGATGGGTCTGATGAGAGGAGGATGTCTGTCAAAACTTGGGTTTGGATGTGAGCAGCGTCTACAGGTCAGAGACCGGTGGTGTCCTTCAACACTGAGCGGCTGCTGTGACTCATTCACACTTACGTTATCTGACATGTTGATTCAATGTGTCCGACGCTGAAGCAACAGCTGCGGATACGGAGTCGGACATTATTTTTTCACGAGCCACTTGTTCAAAACTATTAAGTTTAACAGCATAAATTATTGATCTTCCATAAATGGAAGTTTGACTGGGGAACTAACGAGACGTGATCAGCCAGAGAGAGGCGGTTCATCACACTCACTGGTGTCACAGTGGCGAGAGACGATCATAATATAGATCCTGACTCTTGCAGCAAAACAGAAAGGATCATGGGATTCCCAGCGCTGACCTGTATGACTGCTCAGGATGTCTCGAGTGCTCGTGGTATCTGATGTGACATGAAGACGTCCAGCAGCGTGAAGGCAGTTACTTCGACTGCTCCTCTGACCACAGACCTACATGAACGTAACAAACCTGCAATTTAGATGATGATAAATGAGCAATAAAATGTTCTGTCTGTCCTTCTCTGTCTTTGTCCATCAGAGCCAGAATGGCAGGTGTAGATCACCAGCATCTGGACAACCAGTTTGTTTAAGAGCTGCTTTAAGAAATTTACCTGAAAACGAGTTCAGGACAACGAGATTGTGCCGATTGGCCGGTTCCTATCGCCTGTGACCGAACTGTCCCCTCGTCCTCTGTCTGCCCAGCTGCTTCCCTCTTCCAGCTGAGGTGGGACTTCAACTGTTGTCCACAGTATGAAACTGTTAATCCTGTTGCAAAACATCTGGTTCTTTTCCACAAGTTCAAGTCATGTGATTACTTAAGGTTTGTTGTCCATGTGTGACGGTCACTTCCTGTTTGGCTTCTGGCTGCAACAAGGTTGGTGAAGGGCTAGAAGAACCATCGAAACGCCTCACCGGTCGGGACGGAGGGCGGCCGCTAAGGAAGAGAGACAGAGAGAAAGTCAGTCTCCAGATGTCTGGGTGGGCTCATACACCTGCACATCTGGGCAGAGGTGATGGAAGCAGCAGCAGGACAACAAGTAAAAGCATCAACATCACCACCTAAGTCTCAGCTCTGCCCCTTTGCCCATATTTGGATTGTCTGGAAGTTGTGGGAGGAGTCAGATACTGCCAAGATAGCGTTGGCAGAGTAGGTCCGCTGCAGCTGGGGCAGCTGGGGCAGCTGGGGCAGCTGGGGCAGCTGGGCAGCTGGGGCAGCTGGGGCAGCTGTGCACCTGAGCATCAGACATGAAGGTTTTCTGCTTTAAGGACTCAACAGGTTTACAGCTCCATCAGGTTGTTGTGGACTGATGTCCTGTCCTGTCGGAGGAGACAAGGTGTCCTGACCACAGAGACAACCCCAGACCGAAGACACTTTGCTCCTCATTTCACAAAGTAAACTTTCTGATTGGCTCAGAGGCTGTCGGGTCGACATCAAAGAGGACGGGAGAGGGATGAGGCAAGAGCGTGAAACCACCTGCAAACACACACTCACACACCCCAAGTACTGTGTGATGCATTCACTTACACACACACACACACACACACACACACACACACACTGCTGTCACTTGCTGTTAGCCTCCACAGGTTCAATTAGCGTGTAATTGAGGAAGATTACGGCTGCTAATTCACTGTCTTACTAAAACACACACACACACACACACACTCATTGCTAGTGTGTGTGTGTGTGTGTGTGTGTGTGTAGATGGCAAGGGAATAATTAGTGATAGTTTGTGGAAATTCCCACAGAAAGAAGTGTGTGTGTGTGTGTGTGTGTGTGTGTGTGTGTGAGAGATATATAGAGTCATCAGTAAGGTCGAATGCTGCTGTCAATGAATTATTGATCACCACTAATTCTTACTGCATTCGCTCACACGCACACCCACACACACACACACACACACACACACACAGAGTAGTAGATCACATAAATATTCTCCTTTTCCTCTCTCCCTGCAGCCCGCTTTATCACTTTGAATCAGTGGGGAGCTTGGTGTGTGTGTGTGTGTGTGTGTGTGTGTGTGTGTGCACGTGTGTGTGCACTGGCAGTCTGCCAGACCTCAGCAGGGACCGAGCTCTCGCTTTTCACCACCCACCATCTGCACAGCACTCAAACACACATGCACACACACACACACACACACTATCAGCAGGGTGAGCGATGCCTTCCAGCTCATGTCTTGCTGGCAGTGACACAATATGGTCAAGTGTTTACAGAAAGGATTAAATATGACAAAAATTTACTAACTGCCCCATTTGGTCCATGTGTGTGTGTGTGTGTGTGTGTGTGTGTGTGTGTGTGTGTGTGTGTGTGTGTGTGTGTGTGTGTGTGTGTGTGTGTGTCCACACCTCCAGCACCCCCGCTCCTCCCCCTGGTTTCTTCTTCAGCTCTTCACACTTCCTGAACTTGCAGATCTGGTGACCCGTCTTCCTGTTGCGGCAGGACGAGCAGACGCCGCAGTTGATCAGCCGCCTGCACGGCCCGCACACGCCGCACCGCTTCCTCTTCCTCTTGGCCACCGCCCCCGATGACGAAGACGACGACGACGATAAGGCCACGCCCCCCGCCGTCACCCCTGATGATGAGGGAGAGGAGGAGGGGCAGGGGGAGGAGTTGGCGTGCTGCTGGCAGTCAGTTAGCGCCCGCTGGCCGCCTGTCATCTGGAAGGCGCTGCCAGCGTCTGAGATCCCGCCTCCGGCAGAACCCATTGCCATGACAATGACCCCGGGGGGTAATCCCAGCCCCCCCAGGAAGCTACTGCCCATCACCCCTCCGCCATTACAGCTCCCACCCTCTGATAGGCCCATCATGTCCGGGTGGGTGTGTCCCTGCTTGTTCATGATACCGCAGTCCGCGCTGCCGCCATAACCAGGAAGGAAATTCCCGTTGCTCGGCGCCATGGGGTGATGGTGTGTCCCCTGTGTGACAGGAAGTGATGAGGCAGTGTGTCCGTGTTTGTCTGCTCCTCCCGCCTCGCTGCTCCCTCCGCCTCCCCCCGTTCCTACTCCCGACCCCCCGCCTCCATGGTGCATGCTGGTACTGTGATGGTGTGAGGCAGCCATGTGGCCCTGCGTCGCTGGGGCGTGGTGATGGTGGTGGTGATGCGTCGGCGCCGCCGCCACAGGTTTGGGACGGCCCCAGAACATAGCCGCTGGGTGGTTCATATTCATGTTCATGTTCATGTTCTCATGGCAACCCCAGGGTGCTGTCGCCATGGTGCCCAGCCTGGCGGCAGACGGGGGGAAGATGGGGGCAGCGGCCGCCAAACGGGCTGCGAGCTTGGCGGACTGAGGGAAGTTTGTGACGTTCATGTTCATGTTGACGTTGGTCTTGTAGAAGCTGGCGATGGATGAACGGTACCGGTCCATCTCCGTGGTGTAGTCCAGCATCGGCGCCAGGCTCGACACCTGCAACAAGTGCAGCACCAACACGTGGTGGCGTGTCACTCAACAGCTACGTACAGGTACGATCACCAGCCGCTCATCGTATCACAACACGACCACAGTCACTCACCTGTCCCTGTCCGCCGTACACATGGTGGTTTGGGTGATGGTGCGAGGGGGCGGAGCTTCTTTGGAGCATCGAGGAGAGGTCGCTCTCCACGCACACACCGCTCGTCATGCCCGACATAACCTCACAAACGCTTGTGCGCACACATGCACGCAGGCGCACGCGCACAGGCTCGGTCAGGAAGGGAACTCGGCCAGCTGTTAGTCCTCCTGAGCCGCCGTCGCCTTGTTCTGCTCTGTGGACGGAAACAAAGACAAAGGTCATGAAAGCGTTAGAGTCTGACCTTCTTAATTTCTCCTGATGCTCACTAGAGGTCCACTTTTACAGCCTGGTGGTTGCCGTGGATGTCAGAAACCAGACTGGGACAGGAAGCACGGATACGCGGTCAAGCATCAACGTCCAAGGCTGAAACAGAAAACACCAACACAGAAGAACAGGAAGCTGCAGTTCCTCTCCTGCCCACTAGAGTGAGTCCACAACATTGAGACCCCCATGTTAAAATGTCCCGCTGGATGGACCCGCCTTTAGGGTGTGGCCTCTTTGGGTGTCAGGTGTGCGAGCTGACATGCTCCTCCTCTTTGTCTCAGTCACACAACTGATCAATGTGACTGATTGATTCATTGATTTTCTTTTTCAGCTCAGATCCGAGTTCAAACAGATTGAAAGGCCAAACTGACGTCACAACTTCCTGCTGACACATGAATGAAACCTGAACTTGTAAAAAGAGCGGGAGCAGCACTGGATCTTCGCCTCCTCCTGTGTCTTCGTTCACCCTGTAGTGAAGCGCTGAGTCCAACCAGCAGCCGACAGACAGAGGTTCAACAGAAGAAGAAGAAACGTTCTGTGACAAAGGTTCAACAGAAGAAGAAGAAGAGTTCTGTGACTGAAACTCAACAATGTGATTCGTCCTCAGTTTGTAGTACAACCTTGCAAACTGCACTGTGTCTAGTCTGAAACCACTGACCTCTGACCTCCCTGCGCACACACACACACACACACACACACACACACACATGGCTGAGTCTGAGTGTAAAACATTCACTGCCTTTAAATGTGTGAGTGTGACAGACTGAGAAAGAGATGTGTGAATGAGTAAAATGTGTGTGTGTGTGTGTGTGTGTGTGTGTGTGTGTGTGTGTGTGTGTGTGTGTGTGTGTGTGTGTGTGTGTGTGTGTGTGTGTGTGTGTGTAACAGCCAGCCAGAGAAACACAAAATGTGTGTGTGTTTAATTCTGTGTGTGTGTTTCTGTAGGGAAGGAAAACGTGTGCCGCTGAGAGACAGAACGAGTGTGTCTCTGTGCTGAGCGTGTGCAAGCACATAGTGTGAAAATGTGTGTGTCGTGTGTGTGCGTGCGCGTGTGTGTCTTTTCGCACGCAACCCCCCCCCCCTCGCACCCCCCTCCACTCCCTCGAGGCGTAACTAATTACCCTGTCTGGTCAACCGGGCCGGTGCGAGCTCCGACAGAAGGTCACGGCGGCCACCGGCCGTGAGGGGAAAACGGCTCCCCCACGCGACACATTAACCCCCCGCCCCCCACCTCCCTCCCTCTCCCCTCAGGCACAGTGTGAGGAAGGCGAGAAGGAAGGAGGGAAGTGAGGAGGGAGGGAGGAGCGGAGGGGGGGTGGCGGTGAGGGGGGGTCAATAAAAAAAAAAAAAAAAAAAAAAAAAAAAAAAAAAAAGCCAGATCCGATAACAAGCGATAAATACCGTGAACACAGCATGCAGTCCGACAGAGAGGAGGAGAAAATGAGAAGATGGACGGCGCGTGCTGCTGCTACTTACCGGGCCCGCGAGGAGGAGGAGGAGGAGGAGGAGGAGGAGGAGGAGAGGGTGATGAGGAGAAGAGGAGGAAGGAGGAGAAGAAGAAGAGGAAGGAGAAGAAGACCGTCTGGGAATTAGCCCGCCACGGATCATGGCTGGCGGGGAAGGAGACACAGAGAGAGAGGAGAGGAGAGGAGGAGTGGGGGGGGCAGAGGAGCACCGGGAGGGGATTTGTCGGTCTGTCGGTACCGAGGAGAGAAGGAGGAGGAGGAGGAGGAGGAGGAGGAGAGGGAGGGAGAGAGGGGGGTAATGGATAACGGGGGGCGGATGGATAATCACCTGGGCTTGGCACGAGCGAACGTGAGGCGGGTGGGGGTGAGAGCAGGGGGGGAGGGGGGGGAGGAGGGAGACAGAGAGAGCGAGAGAGAGAGAGAGGCGTTAAATTAGCCAGGTCGAGGCGAGGAGGAAGCAGCTCTGTGGAGACCCTGCAGGGGCGGGAAAAAAAGGCGAGCTCGAGGAAAGAAAAAAAACACCACCATGGGAAGAAAGGAGGAGGGGGGGGGGGGGGAGGGGGAGGAGGAGGGGGAGGAGGGGGAGTGATGAATAACGGATACGTGCGTCGTTCTCGCGACACAAGGGGGAGGGGGGCAGGAGGGGGGGCAGGGGGTACACATAACGTTGATGTGATGCTCAGTAACTGAGAGGGGAGGGGGGTGGGGGGGGGGTGTGATTATGTGTCGGCTCGTGCCCTCCGCCGTGTCTCCCGCTGTCGGCGGCGCCCGTGGCGGCGTGCCGTGTCGTGCCGCGGCGCACGGTGCGTGGCAGTGAGTGATGTGATTGGCTGCCTGCAGGTAATAGAGAGAGAGACTAAAGAGAAACGGTGGGAGAGAGAGAGAGAGAGAGAATGAATGGAGCATGTGCCGTGTTTTATGATTCAATGAATCAACGAGCTGATCGACCGGAAACTGATCAACTGATCAGATCATTTAAACAATGTGATGCTCAGCTTTTTGTTTTAGCAACAACATTTTACACGTGTTGGTGAGAGTTTGATGTTTTTCTAAAATGAAACTATTGAACTGAACGTCTTCTTCACTTCCTGTGTATTGATTAAAACATGATCAATAAAGTAAACTATAGGAACTCACATTGACCGCGTGTTTATACCTGATTATTAACATGTACATCTTCCGCTCTGCCGCACCGTATCTGAAACACACACACACACACACACACACACACACACACACACACACACACACACACACACACACTGTCTCAACACAACATGATGCCTTGTAATTGATTTTAATTGATTAGTTCCCATGGCGATGACAACAGAGGGAGCAGCTGGAGTCGGCAGAGTGAAGCCTGAAAAAGTTCTTTAGAGGTGATATTATAAAAATTGGTGAATATTTCAAGGATGCTACGTATCAATATTATCATTATTATCAACATTATCAATATTATTGTCAATATTGTTATTGTTACAGCTGTTTTACCATGTTGCTGTTTGTTAAAGGATAAGAAGTTACACTCATTAAAACTTTGGTCTGATCACAGCTGAGTCGTACTCTGTTATTAACCACTTTGTTTGAGTGGTCAAAGTTAAAAGGTCAAAGGTCATCGACCTCAGAAAAGGTGGTTCTGGCCTTGTGAACGCAGCGCGTCTACAACACCACGAGGGAACTCCTTCTTCTGTTCACCTGAGCTCATGGACAGACTGAGTGGATGATGGTGGCTAAAAGGTCAAAGGTTGCTTTGTATGTAATGATGTATGAGTAAATTACCATGCGGTTCACCTCGTCGTCCTCGCAGACCTGCTGTCCATCATGGTGGCGGGAGGAGCAGTCGCCTGTGTGCAGTGGTTTTTAAAAACAGATGAAACATATGGACAAACACTGATATAAAAACCCATGTACAGCTTTAATCCTGTTCTTCAAGGTGTCAGACCTGGAGCTGCAGGTGGAGGACCTCCATCTGAGGACGTACAGCTCCTGGATTCACTCCACAGGAGACAAGAGTCCACATTACATCATCATCATCATCATCATATAATGTTTAGATTAACATTTCACTTACGTCACTGCCATGTCTTTCCAGCTGTGTTGAGCCCTAAACAAGAGGAAGAAGAGCCTGCATTTAAAACCTCTCAGCAAAGGAACAAGAAAACACACTGTTATGGATAAAAGTGCATCAGGACGTCACCTTCGGTCAAAATGAGGATTATTTCTGATGAATTCACGTGTACACACCACTACGTCAAAATGTATTCACATTATCTCTACTTTATCAGGCAGTTTAATCACCGTTTATACAAACTGACAACTGGTTCAGTCTGTTAAATGCTGATACTAGTAACTAAGGGTGATTGTAGTAAAAAAGTACTGTGGTAGAAAGTACTAACATACTCACCTCTGCTCTCCCTGTGATGGATGGATGGATGCTGGGGCCTGTCTCTGCCTCTGTTCCGCAACCCTCGCGCGCTGCTGTCTTTTAAAATGATTCAATCCCGCCACCTAGCGGAGGAAAATGGCACCTACACCTGTGTTGCCGCGGTCACCTGACTCCCAGCCAAACCTCCACCGAGCCGCTGCTCTGTTTTACCCTCCCTGCCGCTCCGCGCTCGCCCGGGCTGCTCCACCGAGCCGACCCCGCCGAGAGGCTAACGGGTGCAGGTACGTCCGCCGATCGGCTCCGGTTTGACGTCACCTCGCCGCGGTTCTATCCGACCGCGGCTCCTGAAACGCGCGGTCGGTGCCGCTGGAGCTAACGGTGTAGCATGCTAACCACGGTTGCTACCGCGGAGCTTGGCAACTTACTGCTGATGCTGGAGCCGTTCGTTGACATAAAACATGACCCTTCAGTCCTAATGCTAACACCGGAGCTCACCTGAGCCTCACCTGGTGTTTGAATTCAGCCGGTAACACACAAATTCATGTTGTCCACAAACTCACAGCGCTGAAGCGAGCTTCCTGTTCGACAGTTGATGGGAGGTTAAAGTAAACTTACCTCAGAGACCCCTCAGTGCTGTGGTATCACACACCTCGGTCGAACCGTTAGCATCGGTAAAAACCCTGCTTTCACACCTGTGAAAACTTAACTTAATTAACGAAGACGCCCACCGGTCGCTCTGCATGCCCCCCCCTTAACTGACGACTCAGACGCAAACTTCGGCGTCCCTCGGTGGACACCAGCCAGTAGCACCGACTCCACGGTGAAATTAGCCAACATTAGAAAATAAAGTTAGCAAAGCAGCGCCTGTCAGAGACGATTCAACCACATATTTACTCTGAAAAGAAACATTAAAAAAAGTGACCGTAATTAACAGACTACGAATATAGACAAAACCGTGTGCAGTATATGCAGCTAGTGTTATTTACAGCAGTTTTTAGCGTTAGCAGCTAAAGGAGTAACGTTAGTGTGAAGCTATTTAACGGTTATTTCCCATGAGACGACTGAAAGAAAAACATTGTAGTTACCAAAGCTGTGTTTTTTCCAGAGGCAGCTCGTATATCTGACTTAGAAATGAGAATTGTCAGCTATCGAAACACAAGCGTTGGTGGTATAGTGGTTAGCATAGCTGCCTTCCAAGCAGTTGACCCGGGTTCGATTCCCGGCCAACGCAACTGTTTTGTGGTTGCGATGGTTTGACCGTTAGCACCGTTTTTTTTTAATTCAACGGTTTAAAGTATTTTCACTTATTTACTTTTTTCTTTTCTCTTTTTACATCTGGAGTTTCAGTCACAGATTTATCCGTACATCAATCCACAGAAACTATCCACCGCCATGTTTTGAATAACGCTGTTTCCTCTGAGGACATGTCATTTGCCATCACTGGAAAATGATTTCTGGCCTTATCCCCCATTTATTTGTTTATTTAATGTTGTTGGGCAAAGTGAGTGATGTATATTATTCCTTGCTTGTCAGATATAGGGCATTGATTTTGATGATAACAATGAAATAACCCTTTTTTTTCTGCTTTCAGCTCCTGGATGAGTCGTCCAGACGCCCTGTCTGTGTTTGTGTAGACATGGGCAGGTATTTCCACAGTGAGGTCGACATCAAGAGACCATGGCATCAGGTGCTGGCTGCCTTCTGGCAGCGCTACCCCAACCCCTACAGGTACCAGCAGCTGTTGTGTTCATCATCAGTCAATCTGCCAGTGATACCATGAAAGGTCAAGACAGATCTTATGATCATTTGACTTTCACAATAATCAAACTGGTAACAAATGATCCACATTTACTTTCATTGGGATTTTTCTGTTGTTGTTTTCTTATTATTTCTTTTTTTTTTTTTTTTTTTTTTACATTTCCCCTGATCTTCTGCTGTGCAAATAGAAATGTAAGTTCACCTGCTAGAACAAGTCATTCTTCCTGGTAAATTACCCCCAACTTCCTACCCCCACAGTCAAGAAGAGCCACTGTCCAAACCCCTAATCATACCCTGATTCAAACCTGAGTATAACCCGTAAACCTAACCCTCCATCAGCTCACCTCACAACTGTTCAGTTTCTAAAAACGTCCTCTCCTTCTTAAAGCGTCCCTGCTTCAAACTTTCCTCACCTTGTCCTCGGTTTACAATGATGTCCTAAATCTGTGTGTCTTATGTCTTTGTGCCTCAGCACCCACGTCCTCACTGAGGATGTCCTCTACCGTGAGGTCACCCCCAACAACCACCTGCTGTCGCGGCGACTGTTGACAAAGACCAACCGTCTGCCGGGCTGGGCGGAGCGTGTCTTCCCTACCCACATGGCCCGTGCCGTCTATGTCCTGGAGGACTCCATTGTGGACCCACAGAGACACACACTCACCACCAAGACCTGGAACCTCAACCACAACACACTGATGGTGAGATGCCGTTAACATGGGTCCTTTTTTTGGACAGGAAGTGAGAAAGAGTTTAGGAGCCATGTCCAACACAGGTCTGCAGACTGATGTGATTGAGGGATTCTGTGGTCAATGGGCAACATCGTATCGTGGTAACTTCTTTGGATGGTGGAATAGCTTCACCTCCATCATACACCTGTTTGATCCTGTATTAGGAAGGATCGGGACTTTCTGAAGGTCTACAGTCCATTGTTTGACAGAGTGCATTATATGAACTCTGACATTGTACCGATCGAGAACAGATGTTTGAACAGTGATATGGATTGTAAATAAAAAGCATCAGCCTTGTGTTGTACAGTATTCGTCTCTGTCTCTTAGACGGTGGTGGAGCGTTGTTCGTTTGAAGAAGACTCTAGTCGTCCAACCTGGACCAAACTGAGGAGGGAGGCCTGGATCTCCTCGGCTGTTTACGGCCTGGCCCGACCCATACAGGTATACGCTCTCACATGTTTGCCGGTGTGTACTTGTGTGCACACAGAGGCAGTGGTTACAGACGTCCAGGTGAAGTCTCTCTGTTTAACTCTTTGTGTTCCTTCAACAGGAGTTTGGTCTTTCCAGGTTTAAAAGTAACCAAGCCAAAGCCATGAAGGGGCTGGAGTACGCGCTGTCCAAGATACAGAGTAAGACACTCACACACGTTTGTACTTGTGTCCTACTACTACGAAAATCTCCAAAAGTGCTTTAAGGGACAAGTCAAACCACTGACTAAAGTAGTCTTTAAGGCCACAGATGGTGGTTGCGACTGTTGCTGGCTGAACTCAACCATCAAACCATACGGACAAGTAGTTCAAGTTTCACCTGTAAGCTAACCTCGAAAGAGAAACAAACTGTCATGTCAAAGTAACACTAAAATATGTCTGATTGTTTTATCCCCCATAGCTGAGCCCAGTCCTAATCTCCATGGAGACCAGGGAGAGTCGTCAGAGAAGCACAAGCCCCTCCCACAGCAAGCCGCCTCCACCCAGAAGCCCAAGCAGTTCGTCTGAACATCATGTGACTCTGCTGTTGCTATGGAAATCCTGAAGCTATTGATCTGAACTAGAACTGCAGGGGCGGGGCATCTCGTCAACCTCAGCTGTGATTGGTTGAGTTGTGATGTCATCATCAGACAGGTGGTGCTGCTTTAACGTGGAACAGAGCATCATGGTGATCGGTTCCTCAGGATCCACTGGGACGTATTTAGTAAACCAAAAGGTTTTGTTTTTTTTTTTTACACCTTTTCTAGATCATTCTATAGTATTTAATCTTAGAGTATATTTGGTCAGTTTATGTAGAAAAAAAACTTTCAACTAATATTTTGTTATTTAAAATGAGAGAAGAGGTGAAGAAATCTAGATCCTGTGTATAAACAGAATCATGTTGTTTTTAATGAAGTATGCAGCTCATGTCCCAGGTGTTTTCTGTCCAAGCTGATTTTTGTATTTTTATATGAGTATCGATCTTATTCCTTATTTTGAATCATTTTTTAAATATTTATTTATATGTTCTGATCATTTTGTTCATTCCCTTAAATTTCCTTTTTGTCGTTTTCTTGATCATTTACTGGGAACTCTTGCCTGTTAGATTATGTAGAAAAAGTAATTCCCTGTATTTCTTGTTTTCGTTTGGAATGAACGTTGCATCAGATCAGAGCTGTGGTTGACTGTTGCATGTTTACACGCACGTTTCACATTATGACCATTAGTAAGTGGATAATGGAGCAGGATTGTACCTCAGTCAGTCGCCCCCTGCTGGTCAGCTATTAAACTCTAACCTGATGATTCTTAAAGCTGTCTGCTGTGGTGGATTTGGTGACACCAGTAAAAACTGGGTATTTGCTTTGCTTGACTTTGTTATAAGTCCCAGAGTAGATCAGCTGGGGCTGATTCTGGTGCAGCCGAACAACAACAACACAACGATTACGCTCCGTGCGACAAACACATTGGGTCACACAAGTGGCTGTGTGTCGTAGCTTCACAGGGAAATGATTTCATGATCTAGTCTGTGGATTTTCTCACAGCTGCTCCTTCACTTTAACTACATAATTGCCTTCAACGGTTTATTTCTACCTCTCAGAGACAGGGATGACCTGAGGGGAATAAAGTGAATGAAGTTGGACATCTCTTGGGTTTATTTTGGACTGGGCCCCAATTCGAGGGCAAATGTTAGGCCTTCAGGCTTTTTCAGCTCTCCATCTCCTGTTTGAACGTCTTTCTCCACACAGACATGACTGAACGTTCAGTTATTATTCAGTCAGGACCACGGCCATGTTGGCTGCTGTGATGTTCCCACGGTTCATCCCAGTAAACCTACAAACCCGTGTGTCTGAGTGTTCAACACCAGAATTTATTGATGAACCAAAAACAATGTTGCACTTGTTGACTACAAGCATGAAAGCTCACATCTGGCTTCACAGGCTTCACACTCTGACTCATGAGCAGCAAATACAACAGAAGAATTAGCACAACAACAAGGTTGGACATGATGTTGGTGTGGATGATGTTTATGAGCTCAACAAAGTTACTGTTACATAAGTTTAGTGTTTTGACTCTATAATTGGCTGTAAAACTTAAAGCTGCTGCAGAATGAAGACAGTGACAGGAGCTGTGGAGTCTTTTCTTAATAACCCTAATAACCAGGGCAAAGTCCCCTGCATGCATGAAACCAGCTGGCACCACATCATTGGCATGTTTATACATCCAGCAGGCTGAATCCATGATACCTGCTTTATTTGCTGTTCCTATATGTAGAATAACTGTGCACAGAGTCAGAGTCACGTTCAGCTGCACATGTTCAGAGTGGGTTTCTGTTCACATGTAAACGCTGAACTCAAACCTATAAACAGGTCTCACACAACTTATAATGAACTTCTACATCCACGACAGTTTCAGAGTCATTTCCTGAGCAGTCTTTATTCTGTGGAAAACATTCACCCGTTTCATGTTCCAGTGATTATGATAAATCTAATGAGCAAAAAGGCACGTGAGATGAAAAGTGTTAACGACACACAATAATGATGAAACAGTGAAGTTAACACTGACGTTAGAGAGATTAGAGAAGCCCTTTCTGAAGCCGCTGTCAGTGTAACAGACTGGGTTTTTATCATAAGCAGCAATTCTTTAAAAAGTAATAAATAAGTAGTTTGACAGTCACTTTGGCTTCCTGGCATCTGGAACATGTTTCACGAGATGAGCAGACGACTTCAAGAGGAACTCTGCAGGATTTTTACCTTCCTTCAACAGCTTCAGTAGCTGTGATGGTTGAATACATGGGAACGGAGGCTCTCCTCCTTCCACCTGGAGCCTCTTGGCTGAAAACCAACCGACACAAACCCGTAATCTCTTGTTTATGACAGATAAGACGACACAAATATACACGTCGTAATGATCCATGATAAATAACGTTATCCACCGGCCCCTGGATCGCTCTCTCGTCCGGCCTCATTGAAAACAAACGGACCTGCAGAGCTCCTCTTTAAATCTTTTTCACTCCAGACAGTTGATTGTTTCGTTTTCAACAAAGATAACAACATCATTATGGAAGTCTCTACTCCAGCATTAGTTTTTTTTGGCTCATACAAACATTATAAAAATGGGATTGTTCTGAAAACGTCTTTGGCTTTGGTCTCCTTACTAAAAACAGAGGCACTTCAGAGACACACTATAAACACACTATGGCAGATTATTGCTATCAGGCTAAAAGCTAGCTCCTGCTCACCAGGCTGGCGCCTTGGAGAGGAGCTCGTTATAACACTCACTGTTTTGGATCCACTGTACTTAAGTCTCTGACTGGAACGTGTAGCCTTTGCCAGCGAACCACTGGGCTCTGGCAACCACGTCATTGGCAAAGTCCTTGTACGGCGTCACGCTGTCCACGTCCTCGCCCTCCTTTAAACCAAGGACGGTCGCGTCTCCTGCGATGTAACAAGCCAACGCTCCTGAAACACACAGCAGAGACAGCTAAGACAGGGCTGGTCCGACAGGGTTTCCCAGAATACCTTTCACCAACCTCAGCAGACATTTGGATCAATATGGAGGCAGGAGAGATTTCATATCTCATCTGGCCTTTCAGAAGCTATCTGACCGAGCAGAGAGGAAGAAAGGTGACAGAGGCGGCCATGTTTTTACCCATCAGCTGCTCGTCTGGGCTCCACGACTTCCTCTCCCTCTTCATTTTCTCAATGAGTGTGATGAGGAATTCGGTTCCTCGTTCCACGTGCTCCTTGCTGTACGGGCCGACACGGTCACACCGCAGGTGGAACGTCTTGTTTATCTGTCAGGATGATCAGTTCATGAGACGACACCTTTGTGGAGAAAATATTTCATAACTTGTAAACACACACACACACACTGCATGAGACCAAAGCAGTTTGGGTCCAACCGTCCATATCCACTGTTTTTATCCAGTGTGGCTCCAGCCTCCGACTGTCTGGAGATGATGGCAGCGATCAGGCCGGGGTGGACGCGCTTTCTGCAGAACATGATGACAACTGTCAGAGATGCAACACGACAACAACAACAACAACAACAACAACAACAAAGGAGACGCCACAACAAAGAGACATGGTCACGTACGATGTTCCTACACTGTTGATTATTTCTTTGTAGTTGTTCATCATGACCAGGTCTCGTTCTGCCAGCTCCTCTGAAACTCGGACTCCATCCAGCGGTTGATCTGAAACAGAGGCAACAAATCAGAGCTGTGATCACATACTGGAGCTCATTCAACCTGCTGCAGTGAAGTGGTGGTGTTTTCTTAAAGGACGACTGTGACTGGAGCTCAGGAAGACGAAAACTGAGTGAACTGACCGTAAAACCTAAGGTGGGCTTTTGCAGTGTCCTTGGACGCTCCTCTGGTTTTCTCTTTGGGGATGTCTCTGAAGACTGTGCACATGGAGGAGACAGAGCACAGTTTCAGTTACCACCACAATAATCAATTGTGTGTATTCAAATAAACTCTGTATCAAATGACAAGAAAAGGGAACTGACCTTTTTTTGCTTGGTCCCATGAAAAACATCTGTGGATGTTCTCTACAACGACACAGAACCAGGGAGTGAGTGAAGCAGCCGGAAAAACGACCTCATTTACCCTAAAAAACAAGAAAACGAATGGACCCACCTCTCATTTGCCCCCCAATCTTCCAGACCGCGACAAGGAAGCCTACGACCGCACACCAGCCAGGATGATGATGCCTGTGACCCATGCATGGCTCATTGCTGCACCTGGACGACTCGACTCACCTTTAAGATCTGCAAAAACAAACCGAAATCCTTCTGAGGCTGCACAACACAAACACAAACACTGACGAGTCAATGAGATATTTTACCAGAGATCTTTATCGTCTTCTCCTTCACCAGGCTCATTTCAGGAATCTCCACTCGACAGGTCAAGAGTTGACCTGTGGTACCAAAACAGGAAAACAAAAGTTAAAGGTGCACAGCGACAAAACACACCTGATGAAGCTGAACCTGCTAGACCTCATGACCTCATGACCACAGGAGGAGATCAATCAATCAGTCGACTGATCAGAGAAATAACCTGCAACAAAAAACATTACAACCTGACGGAAGAATCTACAAACGCTTCAGACAGAAGCACAGGCACTGGTCGACCTACTTTTAACCGCCGTCAGGTCCATGTGCGTCCTGATGGTGTAGAAGTCGTCTGGTCCGTCTGATGAGCTGGTCTCAGCCTGGAGGTCGTTGTCTTCAGCGTCTAACAGAGACATCTGTGGTTTTGGACCCCAGCCGCTGCACTCGCACCGCACAAGCAGCTCATTGGATGAACTGCCCACATTCAGGAGGATCTCAGACACCTGAGCTGCAGAGAGACACACCTGTCACTGCAGGACTCCAGCCCCCATCTGTCCTCATTCAGGTCCAGACTGAAATATGTCAAATCTTGTCCAGACCTCCACGGTCCTCTGAGGACAGGTCGTTCTGACTCAGCACAACATTTACCTGAGAGGCTTAATTTTACTGACTGTGGTGATTTTTGAGTTCTACTGAAACTTCTTAACAACTATTGGACGACAGATGGAGACATTCATGTTGCCCAGAATCATCAAAGTGATCCTCACAGTTTTCATTTGTCCGATCCTTTGGTTCAAGCCTCTGGTGACTTGCTGTGCTCTGGTAACGCATTTAATATATATGTTTTGCTGATTTTGTTTAACTGCACCAATAAACATAAAGCATGGCTGCTGTCTTACCGACGACAAGTGAGACAAATGCTTCCTCAGAAGATTCTCCAAGAGCGTAACACCTGGACAATCGAAGGGAAATCAGTAAAGAACCTAAAGATAAGATTATACATTTCCATAAACATGAAGGCCAAACCACCACGTACCTGTAGGTACCGCTGTCCCGGTGTGTGACTTTTCCTAGCTTCAGGCTGCTGTCTTCCGTTTGCTCCACCCGACCACGGTACTCTGCTGAAGTTTCCTTTTCAAGCACCTTTCCGTTACGGACAACACAAACTGTGGACAAAGATGAACCGTCCACCCGTGACCACTCCCTAGTGGTGACGGCCGAGGCCTTCGTGAGGCACGGGAGGTAGCCATCTTTTCCAGCAGCTACAAGGACCTCTCCAGGTGAGCCGGGCTGTAGAGGCTTACCTGGTCCAGGTACAACAGCAAGTTCAGATACATGACCTGTAACTAATAACCACTGTTTTTTTGACATGTTAACAGCAAATGAGAAAAAACAACAATGTCAACATGAAACAAACTAATAAGTTAAATGTGATGGCGTTTCACATGGGTCTACGAGGCCAGGATGAATCCTGATGATTTCATGAAGTACGATTTCAGACAACATGACGGTTCTTGGCCCTAAATGCCTCACAAACACACTCTACACAGAAAGAGTTAATGTGGATAAGGTGGCTCTGAACATGGGGACAGATTCTGCCCATAAACTCCTCAAAAAACAAATGTCAAGGAAAAGTTTGCTTTGGCTTTTGTAATGATTTGAAACCCACACGGGCGTAATCATGACACCCACCCACACCCACACCCACACACAGAGAAACTATAACACACCCTAACAGTTGCATCATCCTTATACATGTTAAATAAATGTAGGACTTTGTGTTTCATTGATTTTGACCTCCCTCCCGCTGAACTCCAGCAGCAAACTGGACATTTTAACCATGCGTTACGTGTAAGAACTTATGAGTAACGTTAAAACGTGAACTTTTACACTTATTAGATGTAGTACAACCTCCTCTTTGATTCGGGAAATAAGTTACCGACAGAAACGCGCCGTTTCCTGCCGCTGTCGGCCTTTATGCTGTGACACCGCGCCTCACAGTCCTAACTACTACGAGCACATGAGCTGGTCACGCCCCGCGTCTAACGGGTTTCAAACACACCGGCCCGTACCGACCTGCCACCGGGAGCTGGAGCCTGCTGAGAAAGCACAGGACGAAGAGGGCGGTCAGTGTGGCGAGCTTCATCCCCGGGGCAGCGGAGCACAGGCGGTGACAGAGGCTACCATCCGCCCGCTTTGTAGCGGTTACTTCTAGGAAATGAGTGCACGTTTTGCGGCGCATGCGCAGAAGTGTCGAGCACGCTGCTTGTGACTGTGAACGTTTATGCACCGATTCTTTCTTTTATCTTTTCTAAACGTGACAAACAGAAACAAAGTGTCACTCACAGTGAATGACTGTGATCGTGCACTTCAGTAGAAAGTATAGTTCACCAACATTTTGAGAAGGAAATGTTATCATTTAACAAAATAAAACTTGAACAAGAAGAAATTTTCACAATAAATTAAACTTTGAATATGAAATGTTGTGAAAGGCAAAGTGGCCTGCATCAAGTGCTTCACGCTTGAGGACATACAATAATTAATAATAATAATTAATAATTAATAATAGAATAAAGTGCAATGAGCCAGGTTTTTTTTGGGAGGACATCAAACTTGACTTTGACTTCCTGCCCAAACGCTCTGGGTGACACGTCCTTAGATAAACAACAGGGACATTATTCAATGAATCGTACACAGGATGAAGCAGAATTTTAATATTTGGAGGCACAATGTTTGACTTCCTGTCCCTGTGCACGTCACTCACAGTATTTAAGACCTGGTCCTGGTTCAGCAGATCCACATCCAACGACTGAAGCTGGTCCTGCAGCAGGTTTGTACCAGACTCACCTGTCGTCGTTATCACCTGAACCACTGACTGTCAGTAGACGTCTGACTCATCTGTCTGTTTGTCTGTCTTCAAGGTTTTTTTTTACTGTGGTGAACATCTGTAGAACATCTGTACCCTCCAACATGAGGACTCTGGCTCTGTCCCTGCTCGTCTTCACCCTGGTGGCTCTGACTCAATCTGCTGGTGAGTATTTCTGACAGTTTCTCCTGTCAAACTGTTTCCGTCCTGCTCAGGTTCAAACACAGCGGTTGTCCTCTGTCTCTGTCCAGCTATTCCAGGTCCTCTTGGTGAGAAGGCTGCTGAGGTCGCGGCATGTGAGTACCACTACATATTGTATTATATATTGTATGTATATTGGTTTCGAGGACAAACTGGAGACTTGACACAATTTGACACTAATGTTGATACTTGATCTGGTTCTGGATAAACAGGGTGGGACTCTGTGGCCGAGCCTGTCCCAGCCGTGGAGCTGGCAGCTGGTAAGATTTGCACTAATGCATTATACTCCTACAGAATGTTATTTGGTTCAGTAAATACTGAGAAAAGCTGCAGAGACATGTCCTTTAATCTTCCCACGCTCTCCTGTGTTTGTCTCGTCTCTTTAATCGTAGATATGGATCCCATAAGAATCGAAGACATAATTGAATATCTTAGAAAACAAAAGGAATCTCAGTAAGTGTACGGTGTGTTAACCACCAAACCAAAGATCATGGTGGACATCTGGATGAGAAGCAGAGTGATGCTCATGTCTCTGGTCCGGCCCTGACCGGATCATCACTACATCAGCCTCATCGACCACCTGGATCTCATCCCATCATTTCCTCTCTGTGGCTGTGAAGCTTTCAGCACAGTTTGATTCTGTAGAGTGACTCGTTTCTTTCTGTCTTGAGCAAAATAAAAAGTTGAAGCAATGAAACAAGTTGTTGGTTTCTCACTCTTTTACTTTCACAAATAAAAAAAATGCTATTCAGGTTTTTATCACTGTATAATCTGAATGACATTCTGCTTTTCCCTATCAAAGCTCCATACAGTATAACGGTAGATGTTCGTGTGTAGTGTCATTTTAAGCAGCTTCTCCATAACTGTGATGGTTAAGTGCCTTGATACAGGGAGAATAGAGGCTCTCTGCCTTCCACCTAGTGTCTCTTAGCTGAAATCCAACCTTGCAAGATCAGGTTAGTTACTGGGGAGTGTTTGTGACAATGAACATATGCACTCCTAAACTGCAGGGGGAGCTCCATAGAGAAAAACGGCACCTAAACAGAAAAAAAAGCGACCTGACCTGCATAGTTCCCCTTCAATACTGTGAAAGTATCAAAGCCTCAGTCCACAGAGAAAGGTCCAGTGTGTAATATTTGGCAAGGTTTATTGGCAGAATCTGAACATAATACCCATGAATGTATGTGTATAAGTGTATAATCACTATAAAATGACGTTGGTTGGTTTTTGTAGTCTTTCATTTATTCTCTAATTTATACATATAGCAAGGGTCTTGCTTTAGAGAGTGTTGGCATCTTGTGCCACCATGTTTGTATGGCAGCCTGAATGGAAAATCCAGCTCGCACATTTCGCGAATTTCGCACGCATAAAATAACCCAACAGAGAAGAAGGCAAAAGGAAAGAAGATATAACATATGGCAATATGGTTTAGACCTTCACCTCATTGCTAGATGCTCCTGAAAAACTCCCAGTCATCCATGTCGTGGAAGATGCCATGTCCCCGGAGGCCACCGTCACTTTGCTGATGGTAGGGGTGAGCGCGAGCGAGCAAGTGAGTGCTGCATTCTAGAATCTGAACACTAGATGTCACAGTTTCCCCCCCATTTTACACACTGGACCTTTAAAGCCTTTGTAACCCCAATCCACAAAAGCCTTCTATGTAATTTAGGATCTTATGTACAGAATATTAAACATGTAAAATAATTAGAAATCTGTTTCCATCCAAATTCGAAATATTTGTCTTTTAATTTTTTGTACATTTTTGTAATTGGGTTTGAATTGGGTGTAATAAGTTCCAAACCAATCACAAATCATCCATGTCAGTTGTCTCATCCCGTCCCCCAGTGGCAGCACAACAAAACCTTTCTGCTCCTGCTGCCTTTTTGACTCTGAGCCAACTGGTCTCTACAGATAGCCTTTTGCAAACTCTTAGCGTAAAGGTACAGTCTGCTGGTGTGTTCATTGCGGCTACTGGCGGCAAATGCTAGCTGCCACTGCTAGCGGGTGCTAACAATGAGCTAGCAGTGCTAGTGACAGATGCTAGTCGCCATCATTTGTGGGTGCTGGCATTGAGCTTGCGGGTGTTAGCGGTGGCCGATAGCGGGGCTGGCGGGGCCTACTCATGCTGCACACACAACTTCACCTGCGCTCTGCCACTGGCTGAGGAGGAAACAGCGACTCCAGCACAGAAATGTAAACCGCATCAACCAATAGAGTAGTCCCTGTGTTTTTCATGTTGTCCCCACGGTGCAATTATTTTGTTTTCTCAAACAGGCAATGGTTGCATGGTGTCATGAGCGCATACCGCGGCCTGGAGTGATGTATTGCTTAGCTAGCTTCCTATCAAGCTATCTATCTCGCTACCCACCTACGTTTCTATCTATCTATCTATCTATCCATCTATCGATCGATCGATTGATCATGCCAGTTTGTGCTGGCCCTGTATGCATGCCACGCCCACTCTGTCATGACAAGTGGAACAGCAAAATGAGCTGTTTGTAAACCATGTTTTCTACTAGCTATGAACAGTTGATTTCATTCAGACTTTTGTGGATGCTTAATGAGACACTAGACTTTGAAATGAGCATTTTTACTATTTAAAGTCATGTTTCCAGAGGCTTTAAGTAGAAAGTATAGTTCACTCACATTTTGAGAAGAAAATGTTACCATCTAAAAAAATAAAACTTGAACAAGAAGAAATTTTCATAATGAATTAAACTTTGAATATGAAATGTTGTGAAAGGCAGAAGTGGCCTGCATCAAGTGCTTCACGCTTGAGGACATACAATAATTATTTAAAACTAAAATTGATCTAATGCAGTTCATTTCAATAAGTGCAATGAGCCAGGGTTTTTTTTGGGAGGACATCAAACTTGACTTTGACTTCCTGCCCAAACGCTCTGGGTGACACGTCCTTAGATAAACAACAGGGACATTATTCAATGAATCATATATACGATAAAGCAGAATTTTAATATTTGGAGGCACAATGTTTGACTTTCTGTCCCGGTGCACGTCACTCATGGTATTTAAGACCTGGTCCTGGTTCAGCAGATCCACATCCAACAACTGAAGCTGGTCCTGCAGCAGGTTTGTACCAGACTCACCTGTCGTCGTTATCACCTGAACCACTGACTGTCAGTAGATGTCTGACTCATCTGTCTGTTCGTCTGTCTTCAAGGGTTTTTACTGTGGTGAACATCTGTAGAACATCTGTCCCCTCCAACATGAGGACTCTGGCTCTGTCCCTGCTCGTCTTCACCCTGGTGGCTCTGACTCAATCTGCTGGTGAGTATTTCTGACAGTTTCTCCTGTCAAACTGTTTCTGTCCTGCTCCGGTTCAAACACAGCGGTTGTCCTCTGTCTCTGTCCAGCTCGCCCAGGTCCTCTTGATGAGAAGGCTGCCGAGGTCGCGGCATGTGAGTACCACTACATATTGTATAGATGTTTTCAGCTCTGATAGTCAGTTGCTCTTTAAGACTTAGTGATGAACTGATTAGACTTTGGTGGTCAAAGGTCAACGGGCAAAGGTCCTGTTGACCTTACAAGTCACAGTTTCGTCCTTCTTCACATTGCACAACTGTCCACTTGGAATCGAGGACAAACTGGAGACTTGACACAATTTGACACTAATGGTTGATACTCGATCTGGTTCTGGATAAACAGGGTGGGACTCTGGGGCCGAGCCTGTCCCAGCCGTGGAGCTGGCAGCTGGTAAGATTTTCACTAATGCATTATACTCCTATAGAATGTTATTTGGTTCAGTAAATACTGAGAAAAGCTGCAGAGACATGTCCTTTAATCTTCTCACGCTCTCCTGTGTTTGTCTCGTCTCTTTAATCGTAGATATGGATCCCATAAGAATCGAAGACATAATTGAATATCTTAGAAAACAAAAGGAATCTCAGTAAGTGTACGGTGTGTTAACCACCAAACCAAAGATCATGGTGGACGTCTGGATGAGAAGCAGAGTGATGCTCATGTCTCTGGTTCGGCCTTGACTGGATCATCACTACATCAGCCTCATCAACCACCTGGATCTCACCCCATCATTTCCTCTCTGTGGCTGTGAAGCTTTCAGCATAGTTTGATTCTGTAGAGTGATTCGTTTCTTTCTGTCTTGAGCAAAATAAAAAGTTGAAGCAATGAAACAAGTTGTTGGTTTCTCACTCTTTTACTTTCACAAAAAAGAAAAAAAAGCCCAGAAGCACTATTGTTATCCTGCGTGTTGCTTCTTCTTATTATGGCTACGGGGCAACGCACCAAGCCACTGGCCCTACAGCTACGAAACAGCTGCAGGCCCAGTGCTTCCAGGCGCTCTACAACGTTATCTCTACATTCTCTCTACATAACTCAAATTTTTCACAACATAAGTCGCGAAAAACTGTGAAAAATTCTCCATAGGAATGAATGGGACAGGTGGGAATAAAAGAGCGAAAAAGAACAATCACTTGAGTTTTTCAAACGTCTACAGCTCAGGCATACTTTCACCTAGAGACTTCATTTAAACTTTAAACTCTAGACACAAGTCTTGTGTGTTGGTGTATTAATCCACGTTTTGATAGATCATATAGTTTTTGATCAATCTCTGTTCGATGACCATGATCATTTTTGGAGAAATTTTGAGATTATAATGGATGTGTATTGCATGGAATGTTCGTGTAAGAGTGGGTGACATCATCGGTTAGAGTGGGAGAAGTTGTCTGAAATTGTCTGAAACGTTTCTCTTTCTCTCGTCCTCCCGGCCACAAATTACACTCTACACACATGATTCTCTCCACAGTTGTAGACAAACTTGTTTTGTGTCTGACAATGTGCTCATCAAAGTAGAGAGACTTACAGAATTTAAATTGTGAGCCTCTCAGTGCGGTCACGTCTCTCTCTGCCCCTCATTGACTCTAATACAAAGATTTTCCGAGAGAAGCAGAGGGGACCCCTGTTTGAAACTCGCCCCTGACTCCAAAATATTTACTGTAGAAACACCAAAGTCATATCAAAGTGTTCAGGAAGTCCTTACGCTGCCCACAGTCTGCTGTTTGTTCTGATAGGAGCTACCGTTTTGTCGCTATAAGCCCAAATGTGAGACCAGCGCAGAGGGAGAAAATTGCCCTTTTTCTCCATGTTTCTGTCTGTCTCTGGCTAGGGTGCTTCTATCGTCATTGGCAACCACCTCAAGGTGCCATGGCAACCTCTGAGCCTCAGCTGAGACATTAATCAGAGACTCCTCTGATATCGCTGCTGTTAATACTGCTGACCCACGTCTCCCACGCATTTATGTCAAGGCTCTGTCAAACACAACAAAACACAACAATACACACTCCTCTACCACACACGCACACACACACAGGTAACTTAATGTGATTACAGCTCCTCAATATCAGTGCTCAGTGAAAGATGATCATGTGTCTGTCTGATTAGTTTGGTCGTGGGTTTGATTCCCATGTTGACAGAGATGGTCCCCCCGGCAGTGGCCTCACATGGCCCTTTCAAAATTTCCCAGAGGAAATTTTCTAGTTTAAAACTAAAATAGATCTAATGCAGTTTATTTCAATAAGTGCAATGAGCCAGGTTTTTTTTGGGAGGACATCAAACTTGACTTTGACTTCCTGCCGAAACGCTCTGGGTGACACGTCCTTAGAATAGACAACAGGGACATTATTCAATGAATCGTACGCATGATGAAGCAGAATTTTAATATTTGGAGACACAATGTTTGACTTTCTGTCCCTGTGCACGTCACTCACAGTATTTAAGACCTGGTCCTGGTTCAGCAGATCCACATCCAACGACTGAAGCTGGTCCTGCAGCAGGTTTGTACCAGACTCACCTGTCGTCGTTATCACCTGAACCACTGACTGTCAGTAGACATCTGACTCATCTGTCTGTTTGTCTGTCTTCAAGGTTTTTTACTGTGGTGAACATCTGTAGAACATCTGTACCCTCCAACATGAGGACTCTGGCTCTGTCCCTGCTCGTCTTCACCCTGGTGGCTCTGACTCAATCTGCTGGTGAGTATTTCTGACAGTTTCTCCTGTCAAACTGTTTCCGTCCTGCTCAGGTTCAAACACAGCGGTTGTCCTCTGTCTCTGTCTAGCTATTCCAGGTCCTCTTGGTGAGAAGGCTGCTGAGGCCGCGGCATGTGAGTACCACTACATATTGTATAGATGTCTGTTGGTCAGTTGCTCATTAAGACTTAGTGATGAACTGATTAGACTTTGGTGGCCAAAGGTCAATGGGCAAAGGTGGTGTTGACCTTACAAGTCATGGTTTCGTCCTTCTTCACATTGCACAACTGTCCACTTGGAATCGAGGACAAACTGGAGACTTGACACAATTTGACACTAATGGTTGATACTTGATCTGGTTCTGGATAAACAGGGTGGGACTCTGTGGCCGAGCCTGTCCCAGCCGTGGAGCTGGCAGCTGGTAAGATTTTCACTAATGCATTATACTCCTATAGAATGTAATTTGGTTCAGTAAATACTGAGAAAAGCTGCAGAGACATGTCCTTTAATCTTCTCACTCTCTCCTGTGTTTGTCTCGTCTCTTTAATCATAGATTTGGATGCCGTAAGAATCGAAGACATAATTAAAGAACTTAGAGGACGAAAGGAACCTCATTAAGTGTACGGTGTGTTAACCACCAAACCAAAGATCATGGTGGACATCTGGATGAGAAGCAGAGTGATGCTCATGTCTCTGGTTCGGCCCTGACCGGATCATCACTACATCAGCCTCATCAACCACCTGGATCTCACCCCATCGTTTCCTCTCTGTGGCTGTGAAGCTTTCAGCATAGTTTGATTCTGTAGAGTGACTCGTTTCTTTCTGTCTTGAGCAAAATAAAAAGTTGAAGCAATGAAACAAGTTGTTGGTTTCTCACTCTTTTACTTTCACAAAAAAGAAAAAAAAAAGCCCAGAGGCACTATTGTTATCCTGCGTGTTGCTTCTTATTTCTCATCTTCTTCCCAAATTTTGTCCCGTAACTCGTCTATATATCAAAACGTGTGGTTCGATTGGGATCGGTGTGCTATTACTTTTCTCTACAGAATACAAAATTTTTGTGACGTATGTCACGAAAAACTGTGAAAAATTCTCCATAGGAATGAATGGGAGAGGTGGGAAAAAAATAGCGAAACAGAACAATCATTGGAGTTTTTCAAACATCTACAGCTCAGGCATACTTTCACCTAGAGACTTCATTTAAACTTTAAACTGTAGACACAAGTCTTGTGTGTTGGTGTATGAATCCACGTTTTGATAGATCATATAGTTTTTGATCAATCACTGTTCAATGACGATGATCATTTGTGGAGAAATGTTGAGATTATAATGGGTGTGTATTGCATAGAATGTTCGTGTTAGAGTGGGTGACATCATCGGTTAGAGTGGCAGAAGTTGTCTGAAATTGTCTGAAACTTTTCTCTTTCCACGTGCCTCCTGACCACAAATTACACTCTACACACATGATTTTCTCCACAAATGTAGATAAACTTGTTCTCTCTCATGTTATGTGACAAAAACAGCAGAGACACTTAGAAAATTTGAACTGCAAGCCTCTGAGTGCAGCCTGATGCCTCCCTGCTGCTCATTCACTCCCATACAAAAGTAGGAGCTGAGTTTTGGAGAAAAGCAGAAGTGCTCCTTGTTTCTAACTCGCGACTGTAAGAAAAGTTTTTGCCCTAGAAAGATTTAATTTACATGGCTGCGTTCAGGAAGGTCTTCTGACCCAGGTAGTCTTTACTATACTCTGACAGGAGGTACAGTTCTGTCAAAAGTGGCTCTAGTTAAGGAGGTGCGTTGAGCCCAAATCTCACTCCCTACTGCCTCTGCTCTGTGTTTCAGTCGGCTCCAGGTGGAGCTCGTTATAGATCTCTGAGTATCAAGTCAGCCACACACACACAGACCTACCTACCTATCTATCTATCTATCTATCTATCTATCTATCTATCTATCTATCTATCTATCTCTTACAATGTTCTTCTGCTGTCAGTTTCCAATATATTTGAGTAGACTTTAACTTTGTCCCACTGTATTGCAACAGATTTCAACTCTTCAAACTATTACACTTAAATTTACAATTTTTACTACATGTTACTCTGACTCTTTAACTAACACTCTCTCTCTCTCTCTCTCTCTCTCTCTCTCTCTCTCTCTCACACACACACACACACACAGGTGACTTAATGTGATTACAGCTCCTCAATATCAGTGCTCAGTGAAAGATGATCATGTGTCTGTCTGATTAGTTTGGTCGTGGGTTTGATTCCCATGTTGACAGAGATGGTACCCCCGGCAGTGGCCTCACATGGCCGTTTCAAAATTTCCAAGAGGAAAGTTTCTAGTTTAAAACTAAAATAGATCTAATGCAGTTTATTTCAATAAGTGCAATGAGCCAGGGTTTTTTTTGGGAGGACATCAAACTTGACTTTGACTTCCTGCCCAAACGCTCTGGGTGACACGTCCTTAGATAAACAACAGGGACATTATTCAACGAATCATATGTATGATGAAGCAGAATTTTAATATTTGGAGGCACAATGTTTGACTTTCTGTCCCTGTGCACGTCACTCACAGTATTTAAGACCTGGTCCTGGTTCAGCAGATCCACATCCAACGACTGAAGCTGGTCCTGCAGCAGGTTTGTACCAGACTCACCTGTCGTCGTTATCACCTGAACCACTGACTGTCAGTAGATGTCTGACTCATCTGTCTGTTTGTCTGTCTTCAAGGTTTTTTACTGTGGTAAACATCTGTAGAACATCTGTACCCTCCAACATGAGGACTCTGGCTCTGTCCCTGCTCGTCTTCACCCTGGTGGCTCTGACTCAATCTGCTGGTGAGTATTTCTGACAGTTTCTCCTGTCAAACTGTTTCCGTCCTGCTCCGGTTCAAACACAGTGGATGTCCTCTGTCTCTGTCCAGCCATTCCAGGTCCTCTTGGTGAGAAGGCTGCTGAGGCCGCGGCATGTGAGTACCACTACATATTGTATAGATGTCTGTTGGTCAGTTGCTCATTAAGACTTAGTGATGAACTGATTAGACTTTGGTGGTCAAAGGTCAACGGGCAAAGGTCCTGTTGACCTTACAAGTCACGGTTTCGTCCTTCTTCACATTGCACAACTGTCCACTTGGAATCGAGGACAAACTGGAGACTTGACACAATTTGACACTAATAGTTGATACTTGATCTGGTTCTGGATAAACAGGGTGGGACTCTGTGGCCGAGCCTGTCCCAGCCGTGGAGCTGGCAGCTGGTAAGATTTTCACTAATGCATTATACTCCTACAGAATGTTATTTGGTTCAGTAAATACTGAGAAAAGCTGCAGAGACATGTCCTTTAATCTTCTCACTCTCTCCTGTGTTTGTCTCGTCTCTTTAATCGTAGATATGGATCCCATAAGAATTGAAGACATAATTGAATATCTTAGAAAACAAAAGGAATCTCAGTAAGTGTACGGTGTGTTAACCACCAAACCAAAGATCATGGTGGACGTCTGGATGAGAAGCAGAGTGATGCTCATGTCTCTGGTTCGGCCTTGACCGGATCATCACTACATCAGCCTCATCAACCACCTGGATCTCATCCCATCATTTCCTCTCTGTGGCTGTGAAGCTTTCAGCATAGTTTGATTCTGTAGAGTGACTTGTTTCTTTCTGTCTTGAGCAAAATAAAAAGTTGAAGCAATGAAACAAGTTGTTGGTTTCTCACTCTTTTACTTTCACAAATAAAAATAATTTAAATTTAAAATAAATTTATTGCATGACTCAGAAAATGAATGAAATGCTTCATCTGTGACCTTTGATCAGTTTTCTTTCAGATCAGCTAATCAATGATCAGTGCAGCTCTCATGAGCTTGTCTTGAGTGGGCTTCAATCATAGTTTAACATGAGTGTCATGAGTCAAGTATTCAGAGTCTACTGTGGTTTGCCCTTTCCTTTAAGGGTTTCTCTTCTTTCTTCCGACATGTATAGACATGACATGGTGTCTTCGTGTTACTAAGAATTGTGGGAAACTTGAGGTTATGAAAGTTCAAGTCCAACTCAGTGTTCTAGAAAAGTTGTATGACTCAGATGACTGCTCAGATTGACCATGCAGTCGTCGAGCGTGTGTTGGCTCTCTGCCTGGTGAAGTGTGTGTGTGTGTTTGTGTGTGTCCTGCTTCCGTGGAATTCCTGCAGCGATCAAACACTCCCACTAACACTCACAGGAGGATTTGAATACGGAGCGACAGAGTAGGACAGAACTAGAAGAGACAGAGGGATGAACAGACGCCTGCTGGGGAGATGAAGCTTTGACAGGATGAACGGTAAGAAGACAATTTAAAACACACACAGACTCACATGAAGATCCTGGTAAAGTCTTGAAATGGAGACCTGGAGAGTTTTAGAAATGTTCTCTGGTGACTGACAAAATGTTGAGTGTTTACTGGGACATCAACAGTTGTATTAACCTCAGCTAAACATTTCAGTGTAAACCATGCGCCTCCAAATTTGGTGACTTCTTTAGTTAAAGTAGGGATTGAGTGTCTTGTATGTATCAATGTGAGAACAAACTAACAAATCAGACGACGCTTTTAGAGCTTAGGATAAATTAAGCATCATAATGAAACAACGACAAAGACACAGTGAAAGACAGACTATCAAGAAAATGACAAAAACTGACCAAATAACTCTAAAAGACTAAAATACAATTAAGACAAAGGAAACAACCACAAAAACTTAGACTGCCTTCAAAATATAAAACAACCAGAAAAAAAACTAAAACTACAAGAAAAAAAAAATGGCTCACACCAACAACAAATATAGAGAGCTGCGAAATGACCTCAACTAACTACAAAACATCAAACAACCTCAAAATCAATACAAGGTGACAAACGACTGAAAGGAGACAGAACAGTGTGGAAGTTGAACCAGCTGCTTTTACTGACCCTAAATGAGATTTATGGCCTTTAATCTGTTTTTTTTTAGTGTCATTGTTGTTTACTGATGAAGCCCTCTCTGTGCTGTTAGATATGCCCTTTCACAGTCGGTCACTGAGGCCAAACATTAGAGTAAACTATCCTCCGAGATCAACAACATTATGAGCACAAGTCAGTGCTGAGGTCAAAGGTCACAGCCATCAGTGTTTGTATATGTCAGGAGGAATTTATGTGGGAGCTTCATGAAAACATTGTTCAGTCAAATTCCAGAGGAGGATGAAAACCTCTCTCGTGTTAGCTCAGAAGCTGCTAGCTTAGCATGGAGACTGTAAATGGCTGAACAGCTGACCGTACCCAAAAACCTGCGGGATACCCTGTTTACTGAATCCATCAAATCCAACAAAAACTGAACAAATATGTGCTGTCTATTATATGATCCCTCACTGGCTTCCCACCAAGAATGCAGATCATCATGGCATGATGAATCCCTGCTGGTTATCTAACCTCTCAAGCTACACCAGGCAGAACGACTTTGTGTTTGAAGTTTTGTAAATGTTTGACTTGTTGGTTTTCTCCTAAATTGTCTTTATTTGACAGCAAAGCCGCACAGGGAAGTGCAGCTGTGTCCTTAAAGACGTCGTGTTTACACTGAAAACATGAACTATCTGCAGCTGACTGAAACTAGATGTTGTCCAAAACTCAGAGCACCAAGTTAAAACCTGCAAAAATCAGACGTCAATGTAGCAGCAAGCTATGCTAACTAGATTTTATCAATGCAACAGCATCACAACCTGCAGGATACAATCTTTGAACTTTACATGTTGGTGAATCAAAATAAAGGAGATTCAAAGATGGGTGTGGGCAAACCGATGACAACTGGGTACACACAGATCCTGTCCCCAGGTAGTGTTTAGTTTGGACAAGCTAAAGTTATGACCTAATGTTATTATAAGTTTGGCGGTTGAGTCGCGACTATATTGTGGTTGTTTTTGTGAGATGAATTGAATCTCTTCAGTACAGGGTTGGAGACAGCCTCGTGCTGGTCCTTCCACATCTGGCTGATGTAGCATTTGAAAGTCATGGGGTGTACACTGGGAACACACGCATGTGGCCCAGTTATTATGCTGTGTATACCTTGCTATCTGATGTTAGCATGCTGATCAATAACCACATTAGTTCATTTGCTCTCCATGTTACATGTGGGTCATATATTAGCAAGCTAATTTGGTGTGAAAACAACTCACGTCTACGTCAGAGTTGGTCTGTGTGGTGCAACCTGTTTTTATCCTTCCATCAAATTTAGGCTAAATTTAAACTTGTTTAACCAGTAGTTCACCAACCAGCCGAGTCAGCATCTCATGTTACCAAATAGTTAAATATTAAAAAGTGTATATTAAAAACATGGTACAAGAGAAACACCATGAAACATCTGTGTAAACCTCATTAATCATTGATTACTGATTAACAATCACCTGCAATAAGTAGACAAACAAATAAAGTGGAAGGTGCTGGCAAAAATTCAAGAATTAAGTCTTTTCTCCTTTTCTTGTAGGATTCAGCTTATTATATGTGTATATGTATATTATATATGTGAATTATTTACAGACAATACACGGCTTTTAAGCACCATAGAGATAACATGAAAGACAAAGCATGAACATAAAATAGGCCCAAGTGTGTTTGTGGTTGGTTTCGCAAAACAATAATGAATGAAATTGTGACGTGCGAGTATTTGGACAATACCCTATTCATAAGAGTGATGGCATGAGGAAAGGAATATGCTGCTGCTGGTATGCAGGTGTCTGCAGGGCAGTGGTAGAAAAAGGTGGTGTTCAGGTTGAAGGGAATTTGTGGTGACTTTCTCTGCCCACTTCCTGGTTTTCTGGAAGGTTACATGTGCAGTGAAGGAAGGTTGAGGGCGTTGCTACGTTTCACTGCTTCGCATGTTCAGTGTTCCTGTGCGCTCTCCAATAAACATGTTCCCTCCTCTTTATCTGAGTATTGCATTACATTTTTAAATAAACCCACATGGAGCATCTCATAATAATTTACATGTTTCTACATAGATAAGACGACTGTTGAACAGTTTATTCAAATTTGCAGCCGAGGAACAAAAGGGCCGTTTCTCACCCAGTGATCTGATGCAGTTTATGTAACGAACCCAGCTTTGTTTACAACAGGCCGACTGGTTTTGCCTGGTTTACATACCACACACACACAGACACACACACACACCCACACCCACACACACACCAGTGTTTTCCAACCTCTCACATATTTAAGTCTTCTTCAGTATAAGAGCAACACAGTTGTGTGTGTACATCTACGAATACAATGCAAAGAGTCACTGCTAATGTATAATTCAGTGTAGTTTTAATGGGGACTGTGTGTTCATGTGCATATTAACAAAGAATGGCTGAGTAAAAAAGAGCAGCAGTGCATTGTTCTGTCTCTAAACAAGCTCTGTCACTCACGCCAAATTGGAAAACTAACCACCTACTTACTAAAATACTTTAAATTACAGTAGATTACCGTTGCTGAGATCGTCCTGCATCTGCTCTGGATTTGTTGTGTGTTCATATCTTATATCATTTGATTATTTCTTGTGAATATATCCAGAGTTAATACCGTTTGTATTGTTGTGTGTGTTTTGCAGAACGCCTGCTAACCACTCCCAACATCAGTGGCAACAACACCCCCGTGACAAGGGAGTTGCTGGCGGCATGTTTCCACAATGATGATGCCTTCAAGTACCGTGCGTACACATTCACCTACCTGCTGGTGTTTCCAGTGGCATTTCTCTGCAACATTGGAGCGTTGGCAGTTTTCTTCCTGCAGAGCAGTCGCAGGTCAGAACAACCACCAGACAACCAGACAACACAGAAACATGTGTCTACCAAATGTGTTATTAAAGGAACTATTTGTAAGTTTAGTTAACATTTGCATCAACATCTGTTTAGTTCCCACTTGCAATATACTGAATTTCTGACACATACGAACAGATAAAATAAGAGCATATGTAAAATGTATATGAAACATATTAGAAATTGAATTTTATGTCCATTTCTTTTCTTCCACTGAAGTTAGCATGCTAACCAGCTAGTCAGCCCACACCCTTACTTTATGATGCACTTGCTGTAGCATCAGTCAGTTCTGATGAAGTAGCTGCTCTTTTATTATAACTTCTTCTGTTGTAAATGCAAAAGAAAAACTGACAAATAGCCCCTTTAAAGCTAAACTTCAGGCTGCTGCTTATTCTGCCATCGCTGGTTCGTTTGCTTACTGTAAACAAATCAAGCACACAGCTGACATATGTTCTATGCAAACATCATAACATCATGATCAGCCTTGGGTTAAGACTGTGTGTGTGTGTGTGTGTGTGTGTGCATCTATGTATGATCTGTGTGCAGTGCAATTTCTCCACTGACCTGTTAGAGTGTCCTCACTCAGTTTTTGACCACAGCACCTGGTGGACGTGAGAGGAACTGCAGTCCCTCCTCAGCTCTGACTCTGTCCTCCTGTTTCCCTCACAGAAACTCTCCGTCCTGCGTGGTCATGATGAACCTCGCCATATCCGACGGCAGCTTCTCGCTCACCCTGCCTCTGCGATTGGCTTATTACTTCAGGGGTGGAGTGTGGGACTTCCCTGATTGGCTGTGTCGGTTGTGTGTTTTTGGATTCTACGTCAATCTGTACACCAGGTAACACACACACACACAGAGTCACATTTCCATCACCTGACCTTCATTGCTTTAAGTCCTCAAATTGGTGTCATAGTCCTCACAATGTCAGTGATACAGGAATACACACTGCTGCTCTTCCTCACTCAGCATCCTCTTCCTCACTCTACTGAGCGTACTCCGTTGGTTCGCTGTGGCCAAACCCCTCCGTCACCGCTCTCTGGCCACGCCCACTCGAACCTTATTGGTCTGCCTGGGAGTCTGGCTGTTTGTAGGCGTGTCCTCTCTTCCCTTCCTGTCCAATGGGGTGAGAAACAGGTGAGACACCAGAGATGATGGAATTAAACTTTTGTGTAAACTTTTGACTTTTGAGCTGAACGTTGATTGTGTCACCTCTCCCCCAGGGCGGGGTCTCCTCGTTGCTTTGAGCCGTCTAGCCCCTCCTCCTGGGGGCGGATCCTAATCTTAAACTATGTGGGAGTGTCCGTGGGCTTCCTCCTCCCCTTCCTCACAATCATCACCTGCTACAGTAAAATTGTCCAACATCTGATGACCCGCTCCGACCTCCACGGCAACGGCCCATCCAGCATCACTCGCCGTCGCAACCGGCAGCGCTCAGTGCACCTGGTTGCCATGGTGACGCTGACCTTCCTGCTCTGCTTCCTGCCCTACCACCTGGTTCGATCGCTGCACCTGCACGCCGTCTGTGGCCACTGGAGCTGTGAGGTCGTGGTGGGGCTGCAGCGGGCGGTGGTGGTGACACTGTGTCTGGCGGCATCGAACAGCGTGGTCAACCCGCTGCTGTACTACTACTCCACCAGGACATTCAGGGACAAGTTGAGAGACGCTCATTCTTCTCTTCTGTCCAGCAGGCCAGGCTCGTTCAGGTCCGGACTGGGCCTGACAAGGAGGAGGAACACCACCTGAAGGATAAGGTTAGGACTCAATTAACATATTTATTGCAGTCACCAGAAAAAATAACGGCATGGTCTCTCCAGCCAAATACTTAAAAAAAATATCATAAGTACAAGACTCTCACAAGACTCAACCCTGGTTCTCGCTGATATTAGATCCAGGGTTGTGGAAAAGTGTCAAGGTTTCACTGAAGGGTCCAGTTAGTAGGCTAGAACATGTGCTCTGTCTCAAATCAGAGGGTCACCAGGATTTTCAACAATTTCAAACCCAGCTCGTGACCTCAAAATGTCACCACGGTTGGTTGTCGGCAACCTGTGGGCTATTTTGACGTCAAATTGAGCCTCCTGGCAATAAAGCTGTCATCAATGCTGTTTGAAGACCAGTTGTTGGCTCCTGCCCTTCAACTCAAGCAAGATGGCGACCACTGAAAGGAGTCCATTGTGTTTGGTATTTATAGCATGTTGCCATGTGAAGACATGTTTAGACTCAATACTCTACAGAGTGGGTTCATCTGAAAACAGTCCATTTGAAGCAGCGCAGCATGAAGAGTTGTCGGCTTCATTATCATCAGAACTGTGGGTGCGTGTGGTTGTAAACGTTAGTTTTTCAAGTGAAGAATGTTTGTTTACATGTTCGTGATTTACTTGGAAGTTCAGTCACATACTGGAAACATCTTTGTATAAAGATCCCACCGGGAGCATCATCTATTCCCTCCTCTCTCTCTCTCTCTGGTCCCTCACATGTCCTGGACGACGAAGACATAGGAAACCACTGACCTCAGTGTTGGATTCACAGTAACTGAGCACATACATGAAGCGCATCTTTGAAATATATCTAAGTTGTTTTTTTTGTTTTTTAACATTCTAACTCGTTCTAAACTCTGGTGTTTTATTTTTGCATGTTTTCCCTTTAAACAGTGTGTTTGCATAAAAAAAACAAGTGTGATGTGAAGTGTGTAAAAGACAGCAAAACAATAAACAGTTATAGAGATAAAAAAAAAGACAATACAACTCTGTTCTGTCTCAATCTGAAGCACTTTACAAGGTTTAGAGAAGTCGCAAGTTGAAGTAAATCCTTCATGATGATTCAGCAGGAAAGATATGAAAATGACTCTCATGCAACATCTCTTTGAACTTCTCTTTTGATTAACGTGCTTGTCACTTGACAGAATTAATTCTAATCTATTCATATTCGTCCATTTCATCTAAAAAGCGTTTGAGGAAGTACCTGGGGCTCTGTCAGTGTTTCTTTACACCAATAATTGTTTTAGCAACTCAAGTTAGGGAAAAAATAAAAATATATAAACTAATGTACATTTCAAGGTATATCAGGATCAGTGGTTATGTTGGGTGATTGTGAAACTCAAGCTACAGTGAGTACATTCAGAAAAAGCTGGTGCAACATTTTTACACCATTTTCACACGGATTTTATCTGCAAGTCATGTTGAGGAACAATAATGTTTTTCTGTTTTTCCAGAATTTTTCTTTTTTCTGTCCGTTTGTGTTTTTCAATAACCTTTGAAGTACGGACACATGATGTCCACAGTACAGTGACTACATTTTAAAGAAATACATTTTCTAGCTGTTTAATTCAGAATCTCTCTTCTGCTAATTTCCTAATAATGGTTGCAGAGTATTGTGCACATCAGTGCAGCTAAACAGTTGAACAACTTCCCAAATGAGCAGCATTAAAATTGCATCTGTTGCAATGCAGAAATGAATCATTTCCATTTATGGAAGATCTTACTGTTCATGAGACTGTCCTTTGATTAAACTCACCTGCCAGCATCTTAAAGACTTCATGCTTTTGAAAGATAATCGTGTGAACATAAAACTGTTGACAAGGACAATCCATGAAAGTCAAATGAATGGACATCTTGTCCAATCTGTCCATTCACTCAAACATGAGACAATGCCGGGATCAGACTACACAACATTTTTGTCTTTCACAATGGTCACCATGTCGGATTTAACAATCGCAATGGCACTGACACTGGCAGCACTGCAAGTACGACCCTGATCATTCATCCATCATAACCCACAAGTTCACAGGTCACTGGGGAGGTGTGACAAGAAACAGTCAATCATGGCTACTGTAGCACTGTGTGTGATGCTATCAATCCTTTGCTCAGAGATGAAAAATAAAAGGAAGAAAAATCAACTGCGGAGCCATTCCTGGGTCTGGTGGAGAGGACAGTGTGGACTTCAGAGAGAACCTGACACACGTTACCAAATGTGTACACGTCAAAATTATTAACTTACATTGCGTACATGAAGCAAGCTAAGGTACTGTCACTACAATGCATCACAGCACTCTGTCATGCTATTGGTGAACATCAAGGTTGACATCATAGATGTCAATCTAGACAGGAAAATGCAAAAACCAGACTCCTGGTCCCAGCATCGTGGAGCGTCCGAGATGACAAATCACTGCTCTTCAGTTATGTTACACTACACGCCCGTTTGTTGCTGCCAACATTCATAATCAGCCCAACACTGGAAATTTGTTGATGAATTTTTATGTTGTTTGTTCCCAATATAACATTTGTAATTTACATGTGGTATGAAAGTTTATTGTTTTTCATATTTATGATTCATTTTTCACATATCTGTAAGTAAACATATCTATAAGTAGTCTCAGATTTTTGGACTGTATGACTTTGCGATGGACATATGTTCATGTAGCATGTGTCTACAATATAATTAAAACTCTGTATTTATTTGTTTGGTGTAAACATGCACAACAAACACACCTGATGTTTAGTGTTGTATATTTTGACTTGGTGCACTGACTTCTTGTTTCTTCAATTTGTTCAACATTTTTGTGCAACTTAAATCCATCACCCTCTGTTTTTATGATCTGTTTTTCATCGAATGTGTCGTAATGATAAAGATATAAAGATGCCTAAATTACTATGTAGTAACAGGAGGAGATGATTGTGAAATTTCAAGCTACGCAATCACTTTTGGAATGAAACAAGCAATTTAATAAACATGTAAATGTATTAAAATTGTAACGTACATTTAGAAAGTGCACTGATATTGATTGATAACTGGTTCGTTCTGTTCATGAGTTCACAAGCATTAGCGACAAGTTCTCAGACTTCTCTTTGAGGTTGTGACCATACTTTATCTCTTGCGTCGTGTCTGTTGTTTGTTCCTCATTTTGTGAGATGATGAGATAAGTAAAGAGTATTTATGAGCTTCACCGTCTCTCCTTATCCAAACACAAACATGCTGACTGTGTGTCTGCTCGTTTGTGCCTTGATGGCACTGACTACAGCTGTAGGTAAGTAGTTCTGAGTATTGCATCAAAAACACAAAGATGATGTTCATGTATTTGTCTGTGCACAGATGAACAAAAAAATAACTTTTGTTTGAAATCTTCCAGCGATTCCAGAGAAAGTGGCCAAAAGTGATCAAGCAGGTCAGTGGGTATTCTTTTAGATAGAGACCACCAGAGTGTGTGCATTGGTGTCTACAGGAGGTCTAGTCTGGTCCAAAACAACCTGCTGGGGTCCTCAAGGATCAGACTGGATTTATATCTATATATGTTAACCCTTGATGATGTGTTTTTTTTTGTTTTTTTTTAACCTGCAACTCAACTGTTGTTTATTTGTCCTCAGTGGAGAGTCACCTGGTCAAGAGGTCTATCTTTTGTTCTGGTGGATGGTCTTCGGTCAATGGTCGCTGTTTCCGCTACATTCCTAAACCCATGTCTTGGGCTAAAGCTGAGGTGACTGAGGTTATTCTGTTTGTGTTGACTGTTAGATTAACTTGTGTCTCTCGTATTTACTCACTCTCTCTTTCTCTGACTTTCTTCATTTTAGAAAAACTGTGAGTCCATGGGTGCAAACCTGGCGTCGGTGCACAGCATCGAGGACTATCATCAGCTGCAGTGGCTGATTGTGAATGCTGCTCATGAGCAAAAAGAAACATGGATCGGAGGCTCTGACGCCCAAGAGGTATTTTATTCAGTAACGGTCAAAAATTAGTTTTTGAAATACTTTGTCTAAAACTCATAATCTCTCTAACTGCTGTCTAGGACACGGTTTGGTTGTGGAGTGATGGAAGTTCTTTCCACTACACAAACTGGTGTTCAGGAGAACCTAACAACCACAGGATGAGGCAGGATTGTTTGCAAATGAATCACTCAGGTAATTCATTAAACTCTATTCCAGTTGTTGTTGTATGCAAGTGGTTAAAATGGTCAATGAAAATCTAAAAAAAAAAAAAGTAGAAATGGATCTAATTTGATATTGATACCAACTGTCTCCGAACAATGGAAAAGATGTGATTGTTTCTAGTCAGACTCAAGTGCTGGTTTGTGCAGCACTGACCGACTCCTGTGTGTTTGTTGTTAACAGCTCAGAAGTGCTGGGATGATCTCCAATGTAACAGACGTCTCCCGTCCATCTGTGTCAAGAGAACCAAGTGATTCCTGCTCGAGTCCCCGTCAGTAACCTGACGCCTCTATATCCTATTTCATATCTTTATTTCCTCTTTATTGCTGTAACGCTACTAAAGGAAGGAAGCAACAAGTGACATAAACAGGAGGTGGATGGGCTCTGCCTGTAATAACTGAAGGTGTCATGGACAGAAAAGCTTTTAGCACAACTTTACTCTGCACAGTGAACTCTTCTTTCTGGTCTGATGAAAAATTAAAAGTGTGAAGCATTGAAACAAACTGACTCTGAGCTTTTGTCTGGGTGTGACATTGCTGATCTTAAACAAAACAAAACTTGTTCAGCAGTTCTCAAGTCAATGTGAACGACACAGACACTGATAAGAATACATTTAACTAATAATCAACTAATTGATTTTCCACATTTCTGTAAGTTTTCTCCTGTTGAAATGTAGAAATGTCATAAACTCTTCGGGGAATAAAATAAAGTTTCTGTAAGACGTTATTTAGGTATGAGGTAAGAGACGGTTCAGGTTTTGGTCATTGAACTTCTTTTCAAGACATAAGTGTGGAAACAGGTCCTTTTAATAATAAAGTCATATCACCACTAGGTGGCAGTAGACAGCAGGGAATATATGATTGTGCCATGACAGGACTCAAGGAAAAGCCAAAAGCATTTTCCATGTCTCACTTTGATAAAGTTATGTATCTGCAGTGGATCAGTGATTAGTGATGATGTCACCTGTCATGTGAAACCGTGGAAGATCTTCCTGTAGCTTTTCTTTCCCTCCACAGTGATTGGTCGGTTTGTGAGGCTCAAAATAATAAATAAACAAACATGTGTCCCTCTCAGGACTTTGGGAGGTGGCATTTCTTCCTGCAGCCCCTTGTGGTTGAAATTAGTATTACAAGACATGAAAGTGAGGAAAACATGAGAGAAAGACTTTAACTTGTGTTTGTAGCTGTACACTTTGCCCAACTCTAAATTTTATCCATTTTATTTTATTTCATAAATTCCATTTTCTATTTAAAGTTTTATTTTATTTTCAAATTAATAATTACTGTGGTCATAATATTAATCTGATTGTAAAGGAAAGAAAACATAACAGGCCGTATAATGGTGTGTTTACATTTACAGTGACAGACTGGCCATGGGGCAATGGCTGTGTAATGATACAAAACATAAAAATAAAAAAATATCTCTATATCTCTCATTAATAAAATCGTTTATTAGAATCACACATTACCCTCAAAAACCCCTTCACACCCACCAAACCAAAGAGGAAAAGAAGCTTTAAACAATGTTTAAAAACAAACAAACAAAAAAACAACATCTGTAGAAACCAACAGAACCAAACAAATAAATGCAAAAGTAGCTCATGACATCATCATCAAATCAGAACAATTAAAAAAATAAATCTATCTTCTATCAAAATAAGGAATATTCACGAGTCATTAAATTAAAAAGTGTACAGTCAGCACTGGGTATAATGGCATGTAGAGGAGGAGTCATGAGTCAGCAGCTGTAAACAAGATGGCTGAATCAAAGATGGTGTCCAGGAGCAACTACACATAATGTAGGGCTGGTGAACAAACTGGGCTCAGTTACTATGGTTTCCATGAGGAGAAGAAAAGAGAGGCCTGATGATGTGCTGCTCCACAGAGTCTAGCTGCCTCTGTCCTGGTCTGATAAACCTCAGTCGTCCAGGTTCTGAGCTGGTTGATGTTTACTCTGCTTCTTGACTCCACTGCTGTTGAACTCAGGTGTAGCTGGAGCTGGAGTCTGCTCTGTCTGATCTTCTCTTAGACCGGGGCCTAAAATAAAAAACAAATGTGTCAAATGTGTCAGAACCAGCAGCTCCTGAGTGTTTCCTGCTCTTTGACCAGGTCAGATTCAGATTCAGGGCCACATGAGGACACATGACCTCCACCACCACCTCAGTCCAACACTGACACCATGTGTTAGTAACAGATAAGTTTCAAGGTGAAGCTCCTAAAACTGTATAACTTTATGACATAAGACAAATATAACATACACTAATCACCTTAAAATAACTGAACGTTATCATTCAGGAAACTGTTAAGACTCAGTCAGTGGAGGACGCTTTCAAAGGTCAAAGGTCATCATGAATATGGTTAGTATATATTTGCCTCTGGTTATTAAACAGTATACACACATTAAGTACTTTGAGTGGCCGAAGGATTCAATGAAAAATGATGATCAGGTCATTGGACACAGTGCTGCACACCTCTTCACATGTTGTACAAACACCGTCTTCATAGATTTTGGAACAAGATGAACAAAACTCTCAGTTCTGTTCATTTGGTTCCAAAATCTTTATCTACGCCAACAGCCTGATTCAGAGCATTTGTTATATTAGCACCATGATACTGACCGCCCCCCTCTCCTGAAGAGGCATTTCCTCTGGGAGGACTGGGGGGTTATGTGGATCTTGACCTTGACCTGGATCTGGACGTGGACCCACTCTCCCTGTGAAGGACAAGGAGATCTGATTTAGCAGCTGCCTAAAACTGATTCTACAGCCATTGAACTTTTCTGTGACGTTAGGTAAGTAAAAGTAGCCTGTATATGGTCACCTGGCTATTTAGGGGAAAAAAAAGTAAATGCAGACAAGAGAATTGTTACTTACTGCATCTTTTCCAGTAAATTATGACACCGCCGCCGATGATGACGATGATGGGGATGCCAACGCCGATGCCAATTTTGGCAGGTGTTGTTAGAGTTTCCCCTGAAAGATATAATTAATTTTTTTCTTCACCTTAGATCTCTAAGATAATATCCATCCATTTTTCACACCCACTTCTCCATCCAATCAGATGTATTCTTAATGTAATCCCTAACTTAACTGGAAACTGTACAACAAATAACAAACCATATTTCTCCCCAATCTACAACGATCAAAGTAAATAAAACAAAAAAAAACAATTTAATATATCATAGATATTAAAGTTAAATCTGCAGGTAGACGACATCGTGGCTTCAGTAAAGACAGCACAGTTTGTACTTACCCTTAGTTGTTGGCGCTGTGAAAGTGTGTGTGTGTGTGTGTGTGTGTGTGGGGGGGGGGATAAAAAGAAATTAGAACATGATAAAATAATGACAAACAAGAGAAATACTGGTGAAAATTAAAAGACAAGTAAATGAAGATGAAAATATTTACTTACGAGGATCAGTTCCTTTTCTGCTGGAGTTGTCCCCTGGATCTGTTGTAAATGTAACATATTGAAAGTACATTTTGTGTTTATCTGCTTAATGACCTTTAACATATTACAATAATAACATGTTACAACAGGTAGATTTCTCCTGTCTGTAGATGTACTCACCAACAGAGAGGTAAACAGAGAAATCAATGTAGTCCTTTGAAAATGGCTTGGGCACACTGCAGGTGTAATTTCCTGCATCTTCTTTTCTCACATTGGTCAGCTTCAGTGAAATGTTTCCTTTGTCTAATTCAGTGACAAACATAGACGTTCTACCTTTGTATTTCTCATCTTGACCATCATTATCGTCCCCTCCACTTCTATAGCGGTGCACTAGGGCTGTATTGCGTCTCCACTCCACACTTGCTGGTCTCGTATTGTTTTGAGGTTCAAGGGAACACAGGAAAATGACATCACGGCCGACTGCTGCCTTAACTGGTCTTTTGCATTTCACCACTGGTTCTTCTGAGGAAACAAACATGGCATTTAATATGCTGCAACACAAGTGAACACATTATTGATCTAAACTACAAGGCCAGATCCTAACTGATGAATTCATTTTAAAAGTCTTTTATTAGGACACAACACTGAGGTATGAAAATCTTCAGTCAAATTTAATCTAAATGTGTGTGAGAGAAAGGCCTGAGTTCAAAACCTAGTGTTGTAGTCAAGACCAAGACCAAGGGGGGGGGGGGGGGGGGAGACCAAGTCCAAGACGGAGACCAAACCAATGCAAGACCATTTTCAAGACCAATACTGTATCTCCAGTACCAGTACTCATAATAATCATGTGGCTTGACATTTACATTGCTCCTCAGCAAAAAAGAAAAGATAATTTGATATAAGATCTATTCCATATCTAACTGAAACAACAGCTTTTGACTCTGGTGCAGCCAAGTTTTCCAGAAAGTTACACAAGCCTTCTGTAGAACATTTTTACTTATCTTCAATTTATTGAACTACATCACATAAACAAAAGTGAGTGACAGAGACATTTGCGGTTAAAAAAAAAAAAAAAAAGTCACTACAGCTGTGGTCCAGTTCAACCGAGACAAGACTGAGTAAAAATGTAGTCAATTCTGAGACAAGACAAAGACCATGAAAATGTGGTCTCAAGACCGGTCTTGATTGCTGCAACACTGGGACAACTTGTTTAATCTAGATAAACAACTTCTCATCAAACTAGTTGAGTGACATGATTGTGCAGTGTTTAAAGCAGCAGGAAGATGAAGGTTAATTATGACACTAACATTTACACAGAACAGAAAAAGAACAGAAAAAAGCAACAACACTTAAACAGAGTAATAGTTTGACTTCATCTATATCAGGCATGTCCAAACTGTTCCACAAAGGGCCGGTGTGGTTGCAGGTTTTCTGTCCAACCAAGCAGCAGCAGCACCAGACCGGACTCATTTAATCAACTGATCTCAGTCTTCAGACAGTTGATTGATCAAACTGTGTGCTCTTGATTGTTTGGAACAAAAACCTGCAGCCACACGGCCCTTTGTGGAATAGTTTGGACATGTCTGGTCTCAAAGGGAAAGCTGCCTGAAAGATCAGACAATGACAATGACCTACCTGAAGCATCAGCCAACACAGACAGAAACAGCACAATGATTGACGACAAAAATAAGATCTTCATCTCCGCCGGATAAAAATTAACAATCCACCGCAGCTCAGAGAAAACTGGATGAGACACCGTCAACTGGTTTTCTTTAACACATTGTGACAAGTAGACAATGAGGGCAACTGGCACCTGAAAAATACTTTCGCTTTCTCCTTGCCCCACCCCCAACCACATGACGCTTTAATTCAATGTGCGTTCAGTGTTCATCTATTATCAGACTTTATCACAGACATTTATCTGTTCCACTCACCTGGTTAAACACTACAGGGCTCAGAGTGTGTGAAGAGTGTAACTTTAATCTCAAACTAAGGGAAACTTGTTTTATCTAGTTTTTACCTTTGCCCTTTATTCAGATGTTAACCTAATTATAACACTACAGACCTTTACGCTGGATAATGCAGACAAAACATTCCACTTGCATGTATTTTTATATTGTGCATATTTTTCCACTTTCTACCTTGTACGCTACAGTGCTACTGTCACGACCACATTTCCCATGTGTGGGATGAATAAACAGTCTTGGGTCTTATGCCTATGTCTACAGATTTTAAAAATCAAAAATTGGCATAAGGCTAGTAAATTAAAAATGTATCCCTTTTGAATAGCAGACACTGAAATTATGACTTCTTTTGTTGTTCTATACTGTTGTTCTTAACAAAATAATGTTGAACATTTTAAAGTGTAATCTGTGTTCACCACAAATATTAAGTAGTTAACTTTTTTCCTTTACATCATGTCGCCACATTTAGCACACATAGAAATCATCACCTTATATTAACAACTAGTCAAGCTTCAACTGTTACTATTTACACTTCCAAAGGAGCCATTAACAGATTTTATTGCCAGAGTAGCAACGAGTAGCTAGCGTAATTGACGCCGCTAGCCGTTAGCTGCTAACATCTGACTCTTAAAATTAATGTCACACATCTAAAATGTCTCAACTCACCGGGTTGCAGATAAACCTGTCGTTTCCTCTGTCGAGCAGAAACTGAGGATGCGTGTCGCTGTTTGCTAACATCCACTGTGTCTACACGCTGAGGTAAGTTCATGTTGGGGTGGGTCTGTCAAATCTTTTCCCTCCATTTTATGTCTCTTTCTTCCGGTCCACTTCACGGCACGCTCTGGAAACAGCAGAACTTCTTACCATTACACTCCAAACAGCAGGAACACATGATACCGGCTGTCAAATTAAACCTTTTTACCTGAATAAATAGTGTTGAACAACGGAGTTAACACTTGCAAACACATGATATCCTGTGTTTGACACAGTGTTTACATATTTAAACATTATTCTCAGTAACCCTGAAGACGGACAGGGTTACACAAAGCAAAACTGTATGGTGGCCCTAAAGGGTCAACTCACAGCAGGAAACATACAAAGACACAAATGCACTAGAAATTTCAAACTACTTTGACAGTTGGACAACACATGAACTGCAAAAACTCACAACAGAAGAAAAATGAAAAATGACAAACCAAGCTAAAGCTAAGCTAACAGTACATATTAGCAATAATATATAAAGTGACAATGATTGATAAACCTCACTAACAGGTGGCTGTCTGCAGCACTTATTATGAAAGGACTGTTAGCTTGGTAGAACAAAGTCCTCCTCAGGGTAATTAAAGCAAACTTTCATGAGGTGTTACTGTATTTTCCAACTGCTGTTCTTAGATTAGCTTTGAAGCTACATCAGATAAGTTGAGGGCAGTCGACAGAACAGTGTTCAGTGACGTGAGCATCAAACCACAGACGCCTCTCGATTTGCTCGGGGGCCTTTATGTTGCTGCTGTGGTTGAGGGTGCTTTGTTTCCTGTTTGACTGCAGACCAGCTCTCGTGTGGCTGCAACAGTTTCCTTCATGTTTGTGACAAAGTTTGATTCTCATGTCAAAGTTTCTGAAGCAATTGAGCACAAAATTATTCTTGAAACAGCCAGTTTAAGTTCATGAACCCACAGTGAGACATGGTCTCTATAGAGACAGCTCTGTGGAGCTGCAGCAGCCAATCAATTAACTAATTAGCTGCTCATTATAATAATAACCAGCAACTATTTTAATTATCAATCAATAATCTTGAAGAAAAACTATCTCCCACACATTGTGGTTTGGCTGCTGGTTGGCTGAAACAAGACATTTGAGGAATCTGTGGTTTTCAGATAAATGGCTTTTAAAAAGATATAGTTTGCTTTGTTTTAAAACACTGATCATGTGATTTCCTGTCTGTCTCAGGCTGTGGTAGAAAACAGGTAAAGCTTCAGAGAAAGTCAACGCAGAATGGAGATCGTATCAGCCTGCCTACTGCTCTGTGAGTACTCACCTAAAACTCTCTAATTTACTTCATTTCCGCTGACTGAACCTTTTGTTGACATCATAGTCTAACACCTGGAGTCCTTCATTGATACATTTGTTCAAACTGGACGACCTTTGAGGGGGAGGCTCTTGTTTACAGTGTTGTCAAGTAGACTGATAAAATAGACCAGTTAAATGAAGAACACCAAAGAGAACAAACAAGAATAAATAATAAATAAGGATAAAAACTATAATGACAAAGAGGTACCAACGAATCCAGTTTTAAAAGGCTGGACGGAGTTCCTACACACTTTTCATACAGGAAGCAATGACTATTATAAGAATTACCAGAAGGAAACCTCAGAGTGGTCAACAGCATCAGGGGTTTTTTTACCTTGTAGCTGAAAAACTAGGTTCCTGAAACTGCAGCCTCTGGGTCTGCACCAACACACGACCCACTACTGCAACATTTAACACATAAGAAATATCTGTGGCTCCAAATGAAATAAAATCCATTTATAATTTCAGTCTCTTTGCCTGACCTGAGCACCACACTGAGCATCACTCCCAACAGATCTCAGTTCTTCTTGTACGATGAAATCTCTCTGAAGTGTGCGACACCAGCGAACTCCAGTGGCTGGACCGTGAGGAGAAACACCTCCTTCAAGAAGTCTCAGCCCTGCCAGAATGGCTGGGCGGTCCCAGGTGACGACTCCTGCGAAGTGGAGGCTGCCGAGACCACGGACACCGGAGTGTACTGGTGTCAGTCTGAGAGCGGAGAGCGCAGCAACACTGTCAACATCACAGTGGCCGGTAACGCTCTGTGGATCTTTACAGCTAATTAACCTGCTGGACTTAAATCAAACTCTCATGTCAGTAAAACTGCTTCTGTGTTTCAGACGGTGTGATCCTGGACAGCCCTTCATTTCCTGTGATGGAGGGAGAGAAGGTGACGCTTGGATGCTCCTACAAGGAAAGAACCCATCTTAAATCAACATCAGACTTCTCCGCTAGCTTCTACAAGAATGATGTTTTCATTGGCACTGAGAGAAAGATGGTCTTCAAGGAAGTATCCAAGTCTGACGAAGGTTTCTACAAGTGTGAACACCCCTCGAAAGGAAAGTCCAAGCCGACCTGGCTGTCAGTGACAGGTGACCATGCTCTGCTGTGTTTATACAGTGGTCTTTTGTCACAACTACCAGATTGTGTCTACAGTAGTTCTTCTAGATATTTATGTTTTATCCTTCTCTTAGTTGCCCATAAAATTATTAAAGTCTGTATTAATTTTTCTGAATGTTAAATGTTAAATGTTAAAAATAGAGCAGATTTCAGAAGAGAAACCAAATCCTTAAAGTCTGGGTGGGCGGGGCTTAGTGACTGCTTTGTTGTGACATCACGAAATCACAGGAAGTCCTGACAGTTGCTTTGGGACTTTTTTGTGTAACATTTGAATCAAACATTGTTGTTTTCTTCCTCACAGTCAGAGATGAGTCGATGAAAATCACTTCTACTGTTCCTCCCACCTCACTGGTGCAAACCCAGTTTGATATTTGGATGCTGGTGGGTGCTGTCCTGCTGTTGATTCTTTACAGCATCGTAACCATAGTGAGCATTTACGTCCACCGGAAGCTGGCTCGAGGTAAGAACATCTGTGAAAATCCTAACGTCAGTCGAATGTATTGAGCAGTTTCTAGCTGTTGGTCTTACTCTGCAGCGAGCATCTGTTTGTTCAACAAGAAGTTGAAACTGCTTGGTGATCTCATTGTGGTAAAGGAGGTAGCATCAGTGCCACCAGCAGCAGAGCTTGTTACCATAGCGACATCACGAAGTAGAAGAATAGCTAGGGTAAACCTTTATGCAGACGTCAGTGTAGATGACTGACAGGTTGTGGTTGTGCTGGTCCTCAGACACAGTGACAGGACGGAGCTCTCACTTTGTGTGTCATGAGGCTTATTATGAATTAAACTATAATAAAGTCAATGTTTCTGAACTTGAATGAACTCTCCCTGCACCGGTTTTCCACAGTTCGAACTTATGCTAAAAGGAGAGCTGCCGGTCTTTACGAAGGAGAGTGACGTGTCCCTGACTCTGCTCAGAAGGAGAAGAAGGAGAAGGAGGAGAAGAATTATCCCTTTATATTAAGCCTTAACTGTTTTTGAAGAGATGTTATATTTTCTGATGGAACTGGTTGAACTTTGAACTGGTCCTACAGAAGTTAACCCTGTGATATCTGTTGAGCGTCAACCTTCAACAAGAAGTTACTGTAGAGCAAATAACAATAATCCTGTTTCTGGTGCAAACTCTGACCTAGTATGAAACAATGTGTTTAAAGCTTAAAGGAAGTCACATTTGACCGTTGTTGTCTTTGCTGGGGCTTCGTTAATCTGAATTATATCTTCATTTAACCGTGACAATTGAGTTTTGTTTTCAGATGCCCGTGTGCTGTTGAAGTTGTATTTGAGTGAAAATCAATGTAATTATCTAAGTGAATTTTATTCAATCTTTATAGTTTCCTCCTTTTTTTCCATTTGGTGTTGTCTTTGGCTGAGGATGTTGCTGAAGCCGGAGGAAAGAGGATCACAGTTAACAACACAAAGTGAGTGCAGAGCTGCAGGAGCAGGTTCAGTTTTATTGTGGGTCCGTTCCTCCCACACAGTCATTGTAGTGCCACAAGTCGGCCACTAGATCTCACAGTGTTATCAGGAAATGGATTTTAATGACCCTGTTTCCCTTTGTACCTGTTGCTGTGCTGGCTGTTCATGTCCCCTGTGTGTTAACTGTCACTTGTTATGTGAATAAATAAATCCAGTTAACATCTGGTTGTTTGTGTGTTGCTTCCCCTCACAAACACGTCACACATGAACACACACTAAACATATAAAACAAACACAAAGCTATTAAAAACACAAAGGTACAGGGTTGTTGTTTTTTTTTTTTGCAGTTTTCCATTTTTACTGTTACATGTGGTTTTCAGCTGCTGTTTCACCTCATCTCATTTAAAATGGTTTTCTGAATGGTTTTCACTGATTGTTCCTGTGAGTGTATGAATGATACAGGACGCAGGAAGTGGGCGCCGTGATCCATCTGTGTCTGGAGGACATGGTGAGGTGTTTACTTCTTGTTTGTTGTACACAAATCATCCATCCCCTGATTCATTCACAACTATCCTCGGGTAGTAAATTGTTACTCTGCTCATGAGAGGTGCCAGAGTTTTGCTCCGAGGTTTGGCTGCTGCTGCTGCTGCTGCTGGTGCTGGTCAGACGCTTTCTCAGGTGTTTACTGTGACCTGTGACAAAATAAAAGAATGAAATTTAAAAAAAAAAAAAAATTAAAAACAGGAAACCTGTCAGATCCACCAAAAAGTAGCTCATGTGTGTTTTCTGCTCATTGACCAGGTGAGATTCAGGCCCATCACCTCCACCAGTCTAACACTGTGCAAACATGCATCCAACACTGACGCCCTGTGTTAGAGAACAGTTTAAAGAACAGTTCTCCTATCCGGTTCCACAGTCTACCAAGAAAAACTCCTCATTACTCACCACAAGCCAGAAAGTGAAACTGTATATCAGCAACATGCTGCTCACCTTCTTCAGAGGGGGGATCTGTCTGAGACTCAGGGCTCGTCCTCTTTTCTGTGAAAACATTCAGTAGCTGATTTTAGGTGAGCACAGGTGGCCTACATACATGTGGACTACATGTAGGACCGAAAACCTGAATCTTAAAACTGAAGAGAACATTGTGACTTACTGCTGTTTCTGCATTTACGGTAAATGACAATGCCGGCAACGATGACTGCGATGCCACCGACGATGATGATGATGGTTGTGTGATCATTTCCCGGCTTCTCCTCTGGAGTGAGTAAAAATGTCCATTATAATTAAAATGACAAATATAACATGTGTTTGTATCTCATTTAAATAAAATATTTAGTTAGATCTCAAAACCAGATCATACACGTGTTATCAAGGTCTGTTCTTCCAACACTGATGAAGGCAACACTGTCCTGAACTCAACAAGCTGATGGAGCTTGAACACTGACCACTGTTTATCAAATGAGAGTTGAATCTGCAGGTACAGTAGACGACATCGTGGCTTCAGTAAAGACAGCACAGTTTGTACTTGGTGTTAGTCAGTGGCGCAGCGCTGTGTGTGTGGGGGGGATTTAAAATAATGACAATATATGATAATATTGTGACAGAGTGAAGATGAAAATACATCTCAATTACTTACTAGAAACATTTCCTGTATTGCTGGAGTTCGTCTTTTGATCTGTTGAAAATGTGTGTAAAATCATGACAGTGCATTTAATGTTCATCTGCTTAATGATCTTTAACATATTACAATAATAACATTTTATAACAGTTTTCTCCTGTCTGACATTTCAGATGTACTCACCAACAGAGAGGTTAACATGGTCCTCTGTATACAGCTTGGACACCTTAACCCCACAGGTGTAATTTCCTTCATGCTCTTTTGTCACATTGGTCAGCATTAGTGAAACATTTCCATTTATTGTAAAATTTGACAGAGATGTTTTATTTACAAATTCCTTAGCTTGGTCAATTAAATCCTCCTTTCCACTTCTATACCTGTACACTGCACGGCTTCCTAATTTCCACGTAACAAGTGAAATGTCCACAGCCTTGAATGGATGTTGAAGGAAGCACAGAAAAGTGACATTTTCACCAACAGCTGCTTTAACTGGTCCTTCACATTTCACCGCTACGTTTTCTGTGGAAACAAACATTACATTTAATAATATGTTGCAACACAAGTGAACATTTACTGATTTAAAGTACAAGGACTGGTCCTAAGTGAGAGATTCATTTTAAAAGTCTTTTATCAGGACACATCACTGGCACAAACTGAGCTGTGGAAATTTACAGTCAGGTTTTAAACCTAAATGTGTGAGACAGAAAGGTGTGGTTCTCTCTGCAGCACTGGGACAACTGGGTTAATCTAGATAAACGACTTCTCATGAAACTAGTTGAGTAACAGTGAGTATGAAGGTAAATTATGACACTAACATTTACCTTCAAACAGAAAAAAGCAACGACACTTAAACAGAGTAATAGTTCGATACTGAGGAAAACTTTGTGTACAAGGAAACGCCTCCTGAAAGATCTTTCAACAGATAAGGACAATGACCTACCTGAAGCATGAGCCGCCACAAATACAAACAGCAGAAAGATCAACAACAAAAAGCTCCTCATCTCCGCTGAATAAAGATTAACAATCCACTTGGGCAGTCAGAGAAAACTGGATGAGACACTGTCGACTGGTTTTCTTAAACATGTTGTGACAAATAGACAACCAGGGCAACTGGCACCTGGAAAATACTTTCTCTTTCTCCTCACTCCACGCCCTGTGACGCTTTAATTCAATGCAACACAGGATTACAAAATCTGTTCAAACCAGTAGGAGCGACCACAGTCCTGAATCAGTATCGATACTGTGACGCCCAGTGTAAGAGACTTTTACAGGTGTTTTTGACGAAGGCTCCTCTTCAGATTTCTACCTGTTTACATTTACGATCATCTATTATCAGACTTTATCAAAGACGTCTTATCTGTTCCAGTCACCTGGTTAAACACTACAGGGCGCAGAGTGTGTGAAGAGTGTAACTCTGACCTCAAATTACATGTTTTTGTCTCACTGTGTCCGTCATGTGAATATTAATCGGAGCTGAGAAGAGCTCACACATGAAATCTGAGGTCCAGGATCATAAAAGCACCAGGACTCTCAAGTCTCATGCACTGAGTGTGAGAAACACACATTTTGACAGTTTCAAAAGGCAGATTCTTAGTCCATCCAAACATCTGTACTGAATTAGGGACCATCAGCCAATTGGACAATAGTACTAGCTGTTGCCAGGTAAAGTCTGAAAGAAGGTTTCTGCAGTGCTGCAAGCACACGTTCCACGAATGCACATGAATGCTCTGAATGTGTGCACAGGTTGCAGTAATGATGCAAAACATAAAAATAAAAAAATATCTCTATATCTCTCATTAATAAAATCCTTTGTTAGAATCACACATTACCCTCAAAAACCCCTTCACACCCACCAAACCTTTATAAAAATGGAGGAAAGAGGAAAAGAAGCTCTAAACAATGTTTAAAAACAAACAAACAAAAAAACAACATCTGTAGAAACCAACAGAACCAAACAAATAAATGCAAAAGTAGCTCATGACATCATCATCAAATCAGAACAATTAAAAAATAAATCAATCTTCTATCAAAAAAGGGAATATTCACAAGTCATTAAATTAAAAAGTGTACAGTCAGCATTAGGTATAATGGCATGTAGAGGAGGAGTCATGAGTCAGCAGCTGTAAACAAGATGGCTGAATCAAAGATGGTGTCCAGGAGCAACTACACATAATGTAGGGCTGGTGAACAAACTGGGCTCAGTTACTATGGTTTCCATGAGGAGAAGAAAAGAGAAGCCTGATGATGTGCTGCTCCACAGAGTCTAGCTGCCTCTGTCCTGGTCTGATAAACCTCAGTCGTCCAGGTTCTGAGCTGGTTGATGTTTACTCAGGTGTAGCTGGAGCTGGAGTCTGCTCTGTCTGATCTTCTCTTAGACCGGGGCCTACAATAAAAAACAAATGTGTCAAATGTGTCAGAACCAGCAGCTCCTGAGTGTTTCCTGCACTTTGACCAGGTCAGATTCAGATTCAGGGCCACATGAGGACACATGACCTCCACCACCACCTCAGTCCAACACTGACACCATGTGTTAGTAACAGATAAGTTTCAAGGTGAAGCTCATAAAACTGTATAACTTTATGACATAAGACAAATATAACATACACTAATCACCTTAAAATAACTGAACGTTATCATTCAGGAAACTGTTAAGACTCAGTCAGTGGAGGACGCTTTCAAAGGTCAAAGGTCATCATGAATATGGTTAGTATATATTTGCCTCTGGTTATTAAACAGTATACACACATTAAGTACTTTGAGTGGCCGAAGGATTCAATGAAAAATGATGATCAGGTCATTGGACACAGTGCTGCACACCTCTTCACATGTTGTACAAACACCGTCTTCATAGATTTTGGAACAAGATGAACAAAACTCTCAGTTCTGTTCATTTGGTTCCAAAATCTTTATCTACGCCAACAGCCTGATTCAGAGCATTTGTTATATTGGCACCATGATACTGACCACCCCCCCGAAGAGCCATTTCCTTTTAAGGGGACTTCTTGAAAGTTCTGTGGATGTTGACCTTGACCCGCTCTCCCTGTGAAGGACAAGGAGATCTGATTTAGCAGCTGCCTAAAACTGATTCTACAGCCATTGAACTTTTCTGTGACGTTAGGTAAGTAAAAGTAGCCTGTATATGGTCACCTGGCTATTTAGGGGGAAAAAAAGTAAATGCAAGTGAGAGAATTGTTACTTACTGCATCTTTTCCAGTAAATTATGACACTGACGATGACGATGACGATGACGATGACAATGACGATGATGGCGATGATGGGGATGCCAACGCCGATGCCAGTTTTGGCAGGTGTTGGAAGAGCTTCCCCTGAAAGAAATAATTAATTTTTTTCTTCACCTTGGACCTCTAAGATAATATCCATCCATTTTTCACACCCACTTCTCCATCCAATCAGATGTATTCTTAATGTAATCCCTAACTTAACTGGAAACTGTACAACAAATAACAAACCATATTTCTCCCCAATCTACAACGATCAAAGTAAATAAAACAAAAAAACCCCAACAATTTAATGTATCATAGATATTAAAGTTAAATCTGCAGGTAGACGACATCATGGCTTCAGTAAAGACAGCACAGTTTGCACTAGGTGTTAGTCAGCGGCGCAGCGCTGTGTGTGTGGGGGGGATTAAAAAAAATGACAATATATGATAATATTGTGACAGAGTGAAGATGAAAATACATCTTAATTACTTACTAGAAACATTTCCTGTTTTGCTGGAGGTCGTCTTTTGATCTGTTGAAAATGTGTGTAAAATGACAGTGCATTTAATGTTTATGTCCCTAATGACGACATAAGTCCGTCTTAATATATGTACTCTGAGGAGCACAAGTGTAAACGGAAACAAGACTTGATTCCTGTTACCTCTCCAGTCGTCTGGCTTTTCTGTCACTTCCTCCTCAGTTACAGCTGTGAACACAACCCAGTGCTGATCAGACACAAAGGTTTGAGTTTCATTACACACACCAAATCATAGATAGCTGAGGCTCGTGGTGTGTTCAGTGTCATCCAGCCAGCATTCATATACAAAAAGCTGCTGTTTATAGTATGTGATGTTTATGCTGCAGTGTAAAATACTTACAGAGACTCACACTGCTGCATTTTCTGTCCCCATCTCCCACCATGAAACAGCAGCAGTACTCTGCCTGATCACACTCCTCCACTCTCCTCAGTCCTAGAGCCCAGTGTTTTTCTTTGGAGGGGGGCGATGACACTATGTCCTTGTAGTTGTCTTGTACTATAGGAACTCCCTCCCTCAAAGAAAATACTACATCCTCACCATCTTTAATCCACTCCAGTAGAGTAATGTCCTGACTGCCAGTGAAGTGTTTACAGGGTAAAGTAATGTCTCTGCCAACTGTCGCCGTCACTGATGAAGTCCCTTCAAAATGATCCTCACTGACAGGACAGTTTATGGGGTGACCTGTAATAAAAAAAAATAAATAAATGAAATCATACTACTCCTATTATTACTACTGATGATTGGTGATGATATACATCTCCTTCATCTCCTGATCATAATAAACACTACACTCTACTCAACACAATCATTTCCTTCAGTCAATGAACTCTGACTCAGAGTAGCTGTAGGCTGTGCTCGTCTCCTCCTGTCTCCTGACTTATTTCTTGGCACAATATCAAGCTACCAAAACAAAACTACAATAAAATGACTTCAGGGCGTCTCTACCTCCAGACCTCCGTCAGTAAACTAACCAGCCTGACATAGTTCAAGCATTGCTACACAATCAACTTGAAGAAATGTGTTTAATTAAATTCTAATTGACAGTAGTGATACTGCAGGTGTCAGATATACAACCGATCTTTTAAAACTTCTAAATGTCATGCAGAACAGTGCACTGTGATGTTGTAATCATAACCAGCTACATGGCCTGTTCCTGTTTTGTCTGGCTCTTTCAGTTTCACTTGTGGACAGGAGTGAATTTAAAAACGACTCGACGGTTGACAAGAGGAAACGAGATGAGACATTACACAAGAGTCTGAGAATAACACTACGTTTACTCTGTGGAGTAAAGTTTCCCAAACATCCAAAGTTTCATCTCAGAGTCATTATTGGAAGATCGTGATTTTAAAATGTCATAAAACCCTTCACTTGTAGCTGTAGCTGCTTCATTCTTTAATGAAAGAGTCACTTTCGTTTTGTCCTCGTCTCTCTGTTGTCTAATTACGCAGACAACACAACCTATAGCATCACAGTACATAAAATGGACAAACACTTACCACAGAGTGTGATCTTCAGAACCAGCACAAAGATGACGGTCAGTTTGGTTTCCATTGAGGGAAGAGCGAGAGAAATCCCGTCAGTTGTTTTTACAAACTGATTCACTGTCAGTTGAAATACCTTGGAAGTGATTCAACTGCATGTAGAAACTCCAACTGACTAACAGGGATTTCTGAGGTGGTGTTGGTGGGAAGGTTCAAGTGTTTCACAACATCCTTAGATAGCCTTCTACTTCCTATCACAGTTTTATTACTGCTCAACATACAAACATCCATCTGACTGAAGGATCCTTAGTGTTTATGATCACACCCAATAACCTACCTTAAATATCAAAATGCTTTCTTCTTCTTCTACACTTTTAAACCAGAATAGAACAAACCAAGAATGAAATATATATGTATATGTCTAATTTTTAACCTAAGGAATACACTTTGTGCACACTCTAAGCTGTGACATGAAATTAAAGTCTTTAATTTGAGTTCAAACTCAACCTTTGGTGAAAATCAACAAGATTTTAAGTGGTTCGTCAAATAATAGTTCTTCTTTTATAAACCACACACTTATTTTTCGTTTCTCGTTAACTGACTGATTCCATCTCCATGATTTCCGTATTTCATGTTGTAAATTGTTTTCTTTGTCTGTATACAACATCTATTGCACGTCTGCCCGTCCTGGGTGAGGGATCCCTCCTCTGTTGCTCACCCTGAGGTTTCTCCATTTTTTTTTTCCCTGTTAAAGGGTTTTCTTGGGAGTTTTTCCTCAGTCGATGTGAGGGTCTAAGGGCAGAGGATGTTGTCATAATGCTGTGTAAAGCCCTTTGAAACAAACTGTTTGTAAAAACGGGCTATACAAATAAAATTGCCTTGCCTTGCCTTATGTAATATTTGAACGTGCTCCTCCAGTATTTTAAATGTAATGTAGTAATGAAATTAATGACCAAAAAGTGTGATCAATAACAAGGACGGATAGCGGTATTAAAACGTAACTCTGTATATATGCTTCAAACACTGTAATAGTACCACACAAATGTTCCAAAGTATTTTCACCATTTTCACAGTATTTAACCCCAGCGCTTGGATAATCACACTAACCGTTGCGGCCCAGTGTTGGTGCACAGGAAGTTTGATCCGGTAATAATGAATTTAACATCGTCCCGTACTCACACGACCTTCCGTTGTAGATCCAAGATGGCGGCCGTATCCCGCCGCGCAGTAGAGCAGCGTCCAGAAGGGCCCTCGCGGCGATTCCCGCAGCCCAGGTTATACTGGCGGGAAATCCCCGTTATTTCTGTTACCTCGTCCGTCGTCCTTTGTGTCCTCACGACCCACACCAGTGTCGAGTGGAGACTTCCCCAGTGTAACCGCTGCCTGCCTTGTGTTGTGTACGTACCAAGGGCCGACACTCTCTCAGCGTCTCACCGCACTTTCGTTGCCTGTGTAACAATATGGAAAACTAACGGTCAGTCACGTTCAAGCACAGCACTCGCTCGGCACAGCCTCATGGGGAAAGTTAGCAGAGGTTAGCTTAACCTTCGAGCTAAGATCGCTAACGTAAACATTTAACAAAATAAAACCAATTTAACACATTTAGTAAAGTGCAATGCTGTCGCTACCTTCCTGGGCATAACACCAGGTTAGCTGTGTTACTGCATTACTTTGTTTATACAGATTTAGTATAACACTGCGCTTTTGCGTAACCTACCATGGGGCTCAATCCTCGACTACTGACGCTGTGTTAACGTCACAGCCGGTATTTATATGCTGAGGAGAGCCCTGCCACCTAGTGGGCGTCCGTGGTACATGAATAAGTTTACATATGACTGGCTCTATGGCAAGTGGAATCAACAGCCAAACCCTGTTACAGCAGCACGTGTCCTCCCTGGTGTGAAGCAGGCTAGTTCAAGCTAACTCATCACAGAGCTAATGGCGGAGCCTAGGAGCTAATGTAGCCTCTAGTAGCGGTGACTTGGCTGTGGAGGCTCGGTGAAAAAATAACTTTACCGTCATGGAAACTAAACACGTTGCACTGAGATGCATGAAACGAGTAGTCTGGACAACAACTCTCTCTCTGCTGTACAATATCTGGGCCAAGCATTAAGTTTAAGTCTCCAAACACTGACTTTTTCTTCCAGCCGAGAAAAGGTCGTCTGCTCTCCTCTGTCCTGGGGAACTCTGGACCGTCAGATTGACCAGACTAGTTTTGATTCTGCACAGCTTGTTTCAATAATCAATAACGGTGATAGGCTCACAGCTGAACAGCATGTTCACACCTTGTTTACATGTCACTGAGCTGCAAGTGAAAAGAGAAATGATGTGAGTCACTGAGCACAGATCACAGAGCTGCCGTCAGTGTGTGTGTGTGTGTAACTGAAACTCCAGCTGTGAGACATAAGTTCAACCTGTCAGATACAACAACACACAGCTCAGTCTGAGACCTTCACAAACACATGCAGCTGTTTATACAGTAAAAACTGTGGGTTTTGAATGAAACCAGTTCAGGTTTAGTTTCATTCCTCAGTGTGAACGTTACTCTGGTTTACATTTGTATCTGAATCACTTCTATCTGACCCCCCTGTCTCTCCCGTCCTCAGCTAAAGGAGCTCCGTCCCTGGGTGGGCTCGAACCACCAACTTTTCGGTTAACAGCCGAACGCGCTAACCGATTGCGCCACAGAGACATACGCACTAGGAGGGGGGCGTGGCCTTGATGTATAATCTCAACACACCCCTGAATATTGGCTCTATTTTCCTTCTTGACTTCCGGCTGATCATCAATAATGTCCTCTGACTCAAACCTAAAGCGTCTCTCTGCTTCCTGACGTCACTCTTCCATGTTTCCATCTTCACTTACTCAGCTCTCACACCTTGTAACTGCTGGAGGAAAAAACTGCTTCACGAGCTGCAGTCACGTGTTTCTGTCACAAGATGGCGCCACAGGTAAACTGTCCACTGCTGCTCACACTGACGTCACCTCACCAATGAATTGAGGTTTCATCACCTTATCTATGAGCTGAGGAGCGGCAGAGTCTGACCAATAGAACTGTTACTGCTGCTGCCAACACCAGTCCCAGTCCAACATAGAGGGCAGTCCTTTCCCGACTCTCTGGTCCTGGTCTCTCTGGTGGTCTCCGTCTAGCCCCTCCTCCTGGGGGTGGATCCTGATCTTAAACTATGTGGGAGTGTCCGTGGGCTTCCTCCTCCCCTTCCTCACAATCATCACCTGCTACAGTAAAATTGTCCAACATCTGATGACCCGCTCCGACCTCCATGGCAACGGCCCATCCAGCATCACTCGCCGTCGCAACCGGCAGCACTCGGTGCACCTGGTTGCCAAGGTGCCGCTGAATTTCCTGCTCTGCTTCCTGCCCTACCACCTGGTTCGATCGCTGCACCTGCACGCCGTCTGTGACCACTGGAGCTGTGAGGTCGTGGTGGGGCTGCAGCGGGATGAAGAGCTGTCGGCTTCATTATCATCAGAACTGTGGGTGCGTGTGGTTGTAAACGTTAGTTTTTCAAGTGAAGAATGTTTGTTTACATGTTCGTGATTTACTTGGAAGTTCAGTCACATACTGGAAACATCTTTGTATAAAGATCCCACTGGGAGCATCATCTATTCCCTCCTCTCTCTCTCTGGTCCCTCACATGTCCTGGACGACGAAGACATAGGAAACCACTGACCTCAGTGTTGGATTCACAGTAACTGAGCACATACATGAAGCGCATCTTTGAAATATATCTAAGTTGTTTTTTTTGTTTTTTAACATTGTAACTCGTTCTAAACTCTGGTGTTTTATTTTTGCATGTTTTCCCTTTAAACAGTGTGTTTGCATAAAAAAAACAAGTGTGATGTGAAGTGTGTAAAAGACAGCAAAACAATAAACAGATATAGAGATAAAAAAAGATAATACAACTCTGTTCTGTCTCGATATGAAGCACTTCACAAGGTTTAGAGAAGTCGCAAGTTGAAGTAAATCCTTCATGATGATTCAGCAGGAAAGATATGAAAATGACTCTCATGCAACATCTCTTTGAACTTCTCTTTTGATTAACGTGCTTGTCACTTGACAGTATTAATTGTCATCTATTCATATTCGTCCATTTCATCTAAAAAGCGTTTGAGGAAGTACCTGGGGCTCTGTCAATGTTTCTTTACACCGATAATTTTTTTAGCAACTCAAGTTAGGGAAAAACTAAAAATATATAAACTAATGTACATTTCAAGGTATATCAGGATCAGTGGTTATGTTGGGTGATTGTGAAACTCAAGCTACAGTGAGTGCATTCAGAAAAAGCTGGTGCAACATTTTCACACCTCTGAGTTTGGCATCAAACTGAACTGGTGCTTCTGAGAAACATGTTAGGATTTTATCTGCAAGTCATGTTGAGGAACAAAAATGTTGTTCTGTTTTTCCAGAATTTTTTTTTTTCTGTGTGTGTGTTTTTCAATAACCATTGAAGTACGGACACATGATGTCCACACTACAGTGACTACATTTTAAAGAAATACATTTTCTAGCTGTTTAATTCAGAATCTCTCTTCTGCTAATTTCCTAATAATGGTTGCAGAGTATTGTGCACATCAGTGCAGCTAAACAGTTGAACAACTTCCCAAATGAGCAGGATTAAAATTGCATCTGTTGCAATGCAGAAATGAATAATTTCCATTTATGGAAGATCTTACTGTTCATGAGACTGTCCTTTGATTAAACTCACCTGCCAGCATCTTAAAGACTTCATGCTTTTGAAAGATAATCGTGTGAACATAAAACTGTTAACAAGGACAATCCATGAAAGTCAGATGAATGGACATCTTGTCCAATCTGTCCATTCACTCAAACATGAGACAATGCCGGGATCAGACTACACAACATTTTTGTCTTTCACGATGGTCACCATTTTAGATTTATCAATCACAATGGCACTGACACTGGCAAAACTGCAAGTACAACCCTGATCACTCATCCATCATAACCCACAAGTTCACAGGTCACTGTGGAGGTGTGACAAGAAACAGTCAATCATGGCTACTGTAGCACTGTGTGTGATGCTATCAATCCTTTGCTCGGAGATGAAAAAGAAAAGGAAGAAAAATTGATTGCGGAGCCATTCCTGGGTCTGGTGGAGAGGACAGTGTGGACTTCAGAGAGAACCTGACATACGTTACTGAATGTGTACACGTCAAAACGATTAACTTACATTGCGTACATGAAGCGAGCTAAAGTACCGTCACTACAATGCATCAGAACACTCTGTCATGCTATTGGTCAACATCAAGGTTGACATCATAGATGTCAATCTAGACAGGAAAATGCAAAAACCAGACTCCTGGTCCCAGCATCGTGGAGCGTCCAAGATGACAAATCACTGCTCTTCAGTTACGTTACACTACACGCCCGTTTGTTGCTGCCAACATTCATAATCAGCCCAACACTGGAAATTTGTTGATGAATTTTTATGTTGTTTGTTCCCAATATAACATTTGTAATTTACATGTGGTATGAAAGTTTATTGTTTTTCATATTTACGATTCATTTTTCACATATCTGTAAGTAAACATATCTATAAGTAGTCTCAGATTTTTGGACTGTATGACTTTGCGATGGACATATGTTCATGTAGCATGTGTCTACAATATAATTAAAACTCTGTATTTATTTGTTTGGTGTAAACATGCACAACAAACACACCTGATGTTTAGTGTTGTATATTTTGACTTGGTGCACTGACTTCTTGTTTCTTCAATTCGTTCAACATTTTTGTGCAACTTAAATCCATCACCCTTTGTTTTTATGATCTGTTTTTCATCGAATGTGTCGTAATGATAAAGATATAAAGATGCCTAAATTACTATGTAGTAACAGGAGGAGATGATTGTGAAATTTCAAGCTACGCAATCACTTTTGGAATGAAACAAGCAATTTAATAAACATGTAAATGTATTAAAATTGTAACGTACATTTAGAAAGTGCACTGATATTGATTGATAACTGGTTCGTTCTGTTCATGAGTTCAGAAGCATTAGCGACAAGTTCTCAGACTTCTCTTTGAGGTTGTGACCATACTTTATCTCGTGCGTCGTGTCTGTTGTTTGTTCCTCATTTTGTGAGATGATGAGATAAGTAAAGAGTATTTATGAGCTTCACCGTCTCTCCTTATCCAAACACAAACATGCTGACTGTGTGTCTGCTCGTTTGTGCCTTGATGGCACTGACTACAGCTGTAGGTAAGTAGTTCTGAGTATTGCATCAAAAACACAAAGATGATGTTCATGTATTTGTCTGTGCACAGATGAACAAAAAAATAACTTTTGTTTGAAATCTTCCAGCGATTCCAGAGAAAGTGGCCAAAAGTGATCAAGCAGGTCAGTGGGTATTCTTTTAGATAGAGACCACCAGAGTGTGTGCATTGGTGTCTACAGGAGGTCTAGTCTGGTCCAAAACAACCTGCTGGGGTCCTCAAGGATCAGACTGGATTTATATCTATATATGTTAACCCTTGATGATGTGATGTGTCAACTGTTGTTCATTTGTCCTCAGTGGAGACTCACCTGGTCAAGAGGTCCATCTCTTGTTCTGGTGGTTGGTCTTCGGTCAATGGTCGCTGTTTCCGCTACATTCCTAAACCCATGTCTTGGGCTAAAGCTGAGGTGACTGAGGTTATTCTGTTTGTGTTGACTGTTAGATTAACTTGTGTCTCTCGTGTTTACTCGCTCTCTCTCTCTGACTTTCTTCATTTTAGAAAAACTGTGAGTCTATGGGTGCAAACCTGGCGTCGGTGCACAGCATCGAGGACTACCATCAGCTGCAGTGGCTGATCATGAATGCTGCTCATGAGCCAAAAGAAACATGGATCGGAGGCTCTGACGCCCAAGAGGTATTTTATTCATTAACATACAAAAATTAGTTGTTGAAATACTTTGTCTAAAACTCATTATCTCTCTAACTGCTGCCTAGGAGATGGTTTGGTTGTGGAGTGATGGAAGCTCGTTCCACTACACAAACTGGTGTTCAGGAGAGCCTAACAGCCACAGGCAGGATTGTTTGCAAATGAATTATTCAGGTAATTCATTAAACTCTATTCCAGTTTTCCTTGTACACAAGGTGTAAAAAAAGTTAAAATGGTCGATGAAAATCTAAAAAAAAAAAAAAGTAGAAATGGATCTAATTTGATATTGATACCAACTGTCTCCAAACAATGGAAAAGATGTGATTGTTTCTAGTCAGACTCATGTGCTGGTTTGTGCAGCACTGACCGACTCCTGTGTGTTTGTTGTTAACAGGTCAGAAGTGCTGGGATGATCTGCAATGTACCAGACATCTCCCGTCCATCTGTGTCAAGAGAACCAAGTGATTCCTGCTCGAGTCCCCGTCAGTAACCTGACGTCTCTATATCCTATTTCATATCTTTATTTCCTCTTTATCGCTGTAATGCTACTAAAGGAAGGAAGCGACAAGTGACATAAACAGGAGGTGGATGGGCTCTGCCTGTAATAACTGAAGGTGTCATGGACAGAAAAGCTTTTAGCACAACTCTACTCTGCACAGTGAACTCTTCTTTCTGGTCTGATGAAAAATTAAAAGTGTGAAGCATCGAAACAAACTGACTCTGAGCTTTTGTCTGGGTGTGACGTTGCTGATCTTAAACATGTCAATATATCATGAAGGAAGGTACAAAACTTGTTCAGCAGTTCTCAAGTCAATGTGAATGACACAGACACTGATAAGAATACATTTAACTAATAATCAACTAATTGATTTTCCACATTTCTGTAAGTTTTCTACTGTTCAAATGTAGAAATGTCATAAACTCTTTGGGAATAAAAAAATGTTTATGTAAGACGTTATTTAGGTATGAGGTAAGAGACGGTTCAGTTTTTGGTCATTGAACTTCTTTTCAAAACATAAGTGTGGAAACAGGTCCTTTTAATAATAAAGTCATATCACCACTAGGTGGCAGTAGACAGTAGGGAATATATGATTGTGCCATGACAGGACTCAAGGAAAAGCCAAAAGCATTTTCCATGTCTCACTTTGATAAAGTTATGTATCTGCAGTGGATCAGTGATTAGTGATGATGTCACCTGTCATGTGAAACCATGGAAGTTCTTCCTGTAGCTTTTCTTTCCCTCCACAGTGATTGGTCGGTTTGTGAGGCTCAAAATAATAAATAAACAAACAAACAAACAAACATGTGTCCCTCTCAGGACTTCGGGAGGTGGCATTTCTTCCTGCAGCCCCTTGTGGTTGAAATTAGTATTACAAGACATGAAAGTGAGGAAAACATGAGAGAAAGACTTTAACTTGTGTTTGTAGCTGTACACTTTGCCCAACTCTAAATTTTATCCATTTCATTTTATTTCATAAATTCTATTTCCTATTTAAAGTTTGATCTTATTTTCAAATTAATAATTACTGTGGTCATAATATTAATCTGATTGAAAAGGAAAGAAAACGCAACAGGCCATATAATGGTGTGTTTACATTTATTTACAAAATAAATAATGCATAATTTATTTACATGATCAGATCAAGAACATATAGTTATTTATATGAGTCATATGACCAGATCAGCTCAGTACTCTGCCTGATCACACTCCTCCACTCTCCTCAGTCCTAGATCCCAGTGTTTTTCTTTGGAGGGGGGCGATGAGACTTTGTCCTTGTAGTTGTCTTGTAGTACAGGAACTCCCTCCCTCAAAGAAAATACTACATCCTCACCATCTTTAATCCACTCCAGTAGAGTAATGTCCTGACTGCCAGTGAAGTGTTTACAGGGTAAAGTAATGTCTCTGCCAACTGTCGCCGTCACTGATGAAGTCCCTTGAAAATGATCCTCACTGACAGGACAGTTTGTGGGATGACCTGTAATAAAAATAAATATAAATAAATAAATGAAATCATACTACTACTATTATTCCTACAGTTGCTGTTGATTGGTGATGATATACATCTCCTTCATCTCCTGATCATAATAAAAACTACACTCTACTCAACACAATCATTTCCTTCAGTCAATGAACTCTGACTCAGAGTAGCTGTAGGCTGTGCTCGTCTCCTCCTGTCTCCTGACTTATTTCTTGGCACAATATCAAGCTACCAAAACAAAACTACAATAAAATGACTTCAGGGCGTCTCTACCTCCAGAGCTCCGTCAGTAAACTAACCAGCCTGACATAGTTCAAGCATTGCTACACAATCAAGCTGAAGAAATGTGTTTAATTAAATTCTAATTGACAGTAGTGATACTGCGGGTGTCAGATATACAACCGATCTTTTAAAACTTCTAAATGTCATGCAGAACAGTGCACTGTGATGTTGTAATCATAACCAGCTACATGGCCTGTTCCTGTTTTGTCTGGCTCGTTGACTTTCACTTATGGACAGGAGTGAATTTAAGAATGACTCGACGGTTGACAAGAGGAAACGAGAGGAGACGTTACACAAGAGTCTGAGAATAACACTACGTTTACTCCGTGGAGTTAATTTTTCCCAAACATCCAAAGTTTCATCTCAGAGTCATTATTGGAAGATCGTGATTTTAAAATGTCATAAAACCCTTCACTTGTAGCTGTAGCTGCTTCATTCTTTGATGTAAGAGTCACTTTCGTTTTCTCCTCATCTCTCTGTTGTCTAATTACGCAGACAACACAACCTATAGCATCACAGTACATAAAATGGACGAACACTTACCACAGAGTGTGATCTCCAGAGCCAGCACAAAGATGACGGTCAGTTTGGTTTCCATTGAGGGAAGAGCGAGAGAAATCCCGTCAGTCGTTTTTACAATCTGATTCACCGTCAGTCGAAATACCGTGTTTCAACTGCATGTAGAAACTCCAGCTGACTAAACAGGGGTTTCTGAGGTGGTGTTGGTGGGAAGGTTCAAGTGTTTCACAACATCCTTAGATAGTCTTCTACTTCCTATCACAGTTTTATTACTGCTCAACATACAAACATCCATCTGACCGAAGGATCCTTAGTGTTTATGATCACACCCAATAATAACACAGGTCCTAGGTTCTCAGCTAAAGACTTGTAACAGATACAGTTTACTCTAAATGGAAATTAAGCAACAACAGGTGAAGGTAGGACCCAAAACATTTATTTTCCTTTAAACCTTTTAGATTTGTAATAATACCTTTAAATGAGAAATACTTCATGAATAAAATAAAACAACAAACAAAACACTTCCTGTATATGTGAAATCAAACAGTAATACCTTAAATATCAAAATGCTTTCTTCTTCTTCTACACTTTTAAATCAGAATAGAACAAACCAAGAATGAAATATATATGTATGTGTCTAATTTTTAACCTAAGGAATACACTTTGTGCACACTCTAAGCTGTGACATGAAATTAAAGTCTTTAATTTGAGTTCAAACTCAACCTTTGGTGAAAATCAAAAAGATTTTAACTGGTTCATCAAATAATAGTTCTTCTTTTATAAACCACACACTTATGTAATATTTGAATGTGTTCCTCCAGTATTTTAAATGTAATGTAGTAATGAAATTAATGACAAAAAAGTGTGATCAATAACAAGGACGGATAGCGGTATTAAAACGTAACTCTGTATATATGCTTCAAACACAGTAATAGTACCACACAAATGTCCCAAAGTATTTTCACCATTTTCACAGTATTTAACCCAGCGTTTGGATAATCACACTAACCGTTGCGGCCCAGTGTTGGTGCATAGGAAGTTTGATCCGGTAATAATGAATTTAACATCGTCCCGTGCCGCTTTACTCCCTGTTCAACCCGTTCAATGTCAAGTACTCACACGACCTTCCGTTGTAGATCCAAGATGGCGGCCGTATTCCGCCGCGCAGTAGAGCAGCGTCCAGACCAGCCCTCACGGCGATTCCCGCAGCCCAGGTTATACTGGCGGGAAATCCCCGTTATCTCTGTTACCTCGTCCGTCATCCTTTGTGTCCTCACGACCCACACCAGTGTCGAGTGGAGACTTCCCCAGTGTAACCGCTGCCTGCCTTGTGTTGTGTACGTACCAAGGGCCGACACTCTCTCAGCGTCTCACCGCACTTTCGTTGCCTGTGTAACAATATGGAAAACTAACGGTCAGTCACGTTCAAGTACAGCCCTCGCTCGGCACAGCCTCATGGGGAAAGTTAGCAGAGGTTAGCTTAGCCTTCGAGCTAAGATCGCTAACGTAAACATTTAACAAAATAAAACCGATTTGACACATTTGATAAATTACAATGCTGTCGCCACCTTCCTGGGCATAACGCCAGGTTAGCTCTGTTACTGCATTACTTTGTTGATACAGATTTGGTATAACACTGCGCTTTTGCGTAACCTACCATGGGGCTCAATCCTCGACTACTGACGCTGTGTTAACGTCACAGCCGGTATTTATATGCTAAGCGGGAGCCCTGCCACCTAGTGGGCGTCCTTGGTACATGAATAAGTTTACATATGACTGGCTCTATGGTAAGTGGAATCAACAGCCAAACCCTGTTACAGCAGCACGTGTCCTCCCTGGTGTGAAGCAGGCTAGTTCAAGCTAACTCATAACACAGCTAATGACGGAGCCTAGGAGCTAATGTAGCCTCTAGTAGTGGTGACTTGGCTGTGGAAGCTCGGTGAAAAAATAACTTTACCGTCGTGGAAACTAAACACGGTGCACTGAGATGCATGAAACGAGTAGTCTGGACAACAAGTCTCTCTCTGCTGTACAATATCTGGGCCAAACATTAAGTTTAAGTCTCCAAACACTGACTTTTTCTTCCAGCCGAGAAAAGGTCGTCTGCTCTCCTCTGTCCTGGGGAACTCTGGACCATCAGATTGACCAGACTAGTTTTGATTCTGCACAGCTTGTTTCAATAATCAATAACAGTGATAGGCTCACAGCTGAACAGCATGTTCACACCTTGTTTACATGTCACTGAGCTGCAAGTGAAAAGAGAAATGATGTGAGTCACTGAGCACAGATCACAGAGCTGCTGTCAGTGTGTGTGTGTGTGTAACTGAAACTCCAGCTGTGAGACATAAGTTCAACCTGTCAGAGACAACAACACACAGCTCAGTCTGAGACCTTCACAAACACACGCAGCTGTTTATACAGTAAAAACTGTGGGTTTTGAATGAAACCAGTTCAGGTTTAGTTTCATTCCTCAGTGTGAACGTTACTGTGGTTTACACTTGTATCTGAATGACTTCTATCTGACCCCCCGTCTCTCTCATCCTCAGCTAAAGGATCTCCGTCCCTGGGTGGGCTCGAACCACCAACCTTTCGGTTAACAGCCGAACGCGCTAAGCGATTGCGCCACAGAGACATACGCACTGGGAGGGGGGCGTGGTCTTGATGTATAATCTCAACACACCCCTGAATATTGGCTCTATTTTCCTTCTTGACTTCCGGCTGATCATCAATCATGTCCTCTGACTCAAACCTAAAGTGTCTCTCTGCTTCCTGACGTCACTCTTCCATGTTTCCATTTTCACTTACTCAGCTCTCACACCTTGTAACTGCTGGAGGAAAAAACTGCTTCACGAGATGCAGTCACGTGTTTCTGTCACAAGATGGCGCCACAGGTAAACTGTCCACTGCTGCTCACACTGACGTCACCTCACCAATGAATTGAGGTTTCATCACCTTATCTATGAGCTGAGGAGCGGCAGAGTCTGACCAATAGAACTGTTACTGCTGCTGCTAACACCAGTCCCAGTCCAACATAGAGGGCAGTCCTTTCCCGACTCTCTGGTCCTGGTCTCTCTGGTGGTCTCCGTCTAGCCCCTCCTCCTGGGGGCGGATCCTGATCTTAAACTATGTGGGAGTGTCCGTGGGCTTCCTCCTCCCCTTCCTCACAATCATCACCTGCTACAGTAAAATTGTCCAACATCTGATGACCCGCTCCGACCTCCATGGCAACGGCCCATCCAGCATCACTCACCGTCGCAACCGGCAGTACTCGGTGCACCTGGTTGCCAAGGTGCCGCTGAATTTCCTGCTCTGCTTCCTGCCCTACCACCTGGTTCGATCGCTGCACCTGCATGCCGTCTGTGGCCACTGGAGCTGTGAGGTCGTGGTGGGGCTGCAGCGGGATGAAGAGCTGTCGGCTTCATTATCATCAGAACTGTGGGTGCGTGTGGTTGTAAACGTTAGTTTTTCAAGTGAAGAATGTTTGTTTACATGTTCGTTATTTACTTGGAAGTTCAGTCACATACTGGAAACATCTTTGTATAAAGATCCCACTGGGAGCATCATCTATTCCCTCCTCTCTCTCTCTCTCTGGTCCCTCACATGTCCTGGACGACAAAGACATAGGAAACCACTGACCTCAGAGTTGGATTCACAGTAACTGAGCACATACATGAAGCGCATCTTTAAAATATATCTAAGTTGTTTTTTTTGTTTTTTAACATTGTAACTCGTTCTAAACTCTGGTGTTTTATTTTTGCATGTTTTTTGTTTAATCAGTGTGTTTGCATAAAAAAACAAGTGTGATGTGAAGTGTGTAAAAGACAGCAAAACAATAAACAGATATAGAGATAAAAAAAGACAATACAACTCTGTTCTGTCTCGATATGAAGCACTTTGCAGGGTTTAGAGAAGAAGTCACAAGTTTAGAGACTTCTTAGAGAAATATTTAGAGACATTTACCTATTATCTCCCCAATACGTATTCTGTCTTTCCGGTGTTAAGATGAGGTTTTATTGAAATAAAGTAATTAATTTATTCAATCTGACTCCATTTACTTAAAGATAACTTTACCATTAAATATTGGTGAGAATTAATAGTCAACCAATAATTAAGAATATAAGCCTTTTAAGAACTGAACCCTGCTGTGAAGAGATCTGACATCAGTCTTAGTTCAGGGATGGCAGATATGGGTTAACAAACCACTCAGTGACCTTCTTAACATGGAAGAATAGCCCTGATGCCTGGGTTGAAGTATTCAGAGGTATTAGGACATGATACTCAATCTTGTCTGTCCAACTCAGAGGTTAAGGGTGTGAACAGCGTCCAATGAAACTTACCATATAACTAAGGTCTTTGGGATACAGTATTTAAGTAGTCCCTATCTCAGTTCAGGGATGGCAGACATAGACTTAAACTATTCAGTGACCTTCTTAACATATATAGAACATATGTAAATAATTACAGAACATGATACTCAATCTTTTCTGTTCGACTCAGAGGTTAAGGGTGTGAGTGTTACCCAGTGAAACTTACCATATAACTAAAGACCTACTAGGTATCTGATAACAGATCCTTCACTACAAGAGTAAAATCTCAACAAGGCAGTATTAGAAATGAATGGTTAACATTCCAGTTTATTGTGATGTAGAGTAAGTGAACAAACTATAGCCAATAGCAACAATACTTGAGCAACAGATATTGCAACACACTCGACGTGTGGGAGCTCTGGTAAGCAGATCAGCTCAAAGGTTGGTGGAGGCTTGGTTGGAGGCTTGCTCTTTCCCTTAAATATCCAACTGGAACAACGACACCTTTAAATCACATGTCAATAGGAATTTGCATAGAGACACCACTCACATCTGGAGACCTTTGATCATCAGCGTGTATGTCACAGGACAATAACTTCACACTGAGACCATCGGACTTGTAACATTTCAAGGGGAAATCAGGTAGACAGGAGGTGTTAGGGAGACACCAACCAAAAGGCATAATACACAAAGTAGTTTCTTCCAGTCTGAGGGAAACTTCCCTTGTTTCAGGGATGAGAGTTCAGGGTGGTGTTGAACTGTCTTACAGAAGTAAATCCTTCATGATGATTCAGCAGGAAGGATATGAAGATGACGCTCATGCAACATCTCTTTCAACTTCTCTTTTGATTAACGTGCTTGTCACTCGACAGTATTAATTCTCATCTATTCATATTCGTCCATTTCATCTCAAAAGCATTTGAGGAAGTACCTGGGGCTCTGTCAGCGTTTCTAAACACCGATAATTTATTTAGCAACTCAAGTTAGGGAAAAAATAAAAATATATAAACTAATGTACATTTCAAGGTATATCAGGGTCAGTGGTTATGTTGGGTGATTGTGAAACTCAAGCTACAGTGAGTACATTCAGAAAAAGCTGGTCCAACATTTTCACACCTCTGAGTTTGGCATCAAACTGAACTGGTGCTTCTGAGAAACATGTAAGGATTTTATCTGCAAGTCATGTTGAGGAACAAAAATGTTGTTCTGTTTTTCCAGAATTTTTTTTTTTCTGTCCGTTTGTGTTTTTCAATAACCTTTGAAGTACGGACACATGATGTCCACACTACAGTGACTACATTTTAAAGAAATACATTTTCTAGCTGTTTAATTCAGAATCTCTCTTCTGCTACTTTCCTCATAAGGGTTGCAGAGTATTGTGCACATCAGTGCAGCTAAACAGTTGAACAACTTCCCAAATGAGCAGGATTAAAATTGCATCTGTTGCAATGCAGAAATGAATAATTTCCATTTATGGAAGAGCTTACTGTTCATGAGACTGTCCTTTGATTAAACTCACCTGCCAGCATCTTAAAGACTTCATGCTTTTGAAAGATAATCGTGTGAACATAAAACTGTTAACAAGGACAATCCATGAAAGTCAAATGAATGGACATCTTATCCAATCTGTCCATTCACTTAAACATGAGACCATGCCGGGATCAGACTACACAACATTTTTGTTTTTCACGATGGTCACCATGTCAGATTTAAAAATCACAATGACACTGACACTGGCAGCACTGCAAGTATGACCCTGATCACTCATCCATCATAACCCACAAGTTCACAGGTCATTGGGGAGGTGTGACAAGAAACTGTCAATCATGGCTACTGTAGCACTGTGTGTGACGCTATCAATCCTTTGCTCGGAGATGAAAAAGAAAAGGAAGAAAAATTGATTGCGGAGCCATTCCTGGGTCTGGTGAAGAGGACAGTGTGGACTTCAGAGAGAACCTGACATATGTTACTGAATGTGTACACGTCAAAATGATTAACTTACATTGCGTACATGAAGCAAGCTAAGGTACTGTCACTACAATGCATCAGAACACTCCGTCATGCTATTGGTCAACATCAAGGTTGACATCATAGATGTCATAATCAGCCCAATGCTGGAAAATTGTTGATGAATTTTTATGTTGTTTGTAATTTACATGTGGTACGTAAATTTATTATGTTTCATATTTATGATTCATTTTTCACATATGTGTAAGTAAACATATCTAAAAGTAGTCTCAGATTTTTGGACTGTATGACTTTGGGATGGACATATGTTCATGTAGCATGTGTCTACAATATAAGTAAAACTATGTATTTGTTTGGTTTAGACATGCAAGTGGAGATATGAAGTTGTCACAATTTGTCGTATCTGAGATGCTTTTCACTGAGGATTGTAACAAACAACAAACACACCTGGGGCCAAATGTATAAAACTGTGTATATTTAGCTGTAGAAATTTGTGTACGCACAAAACAGGAAACATGCAAACGCAGTCTTTCCGTCAGATGTATAAAACCCCATGTATGTATATTCCCATGTGTTTTTTCCTCATATATCTCAATCATCGTGAAATTGTGCGCACGTGCACCAGTCTTGTGACCACACCCACAATTCACCATAGATGGCTTCTGACACACCCTTAGTTGCTTGTTTTGCATATAAAAGCCTGGGATTTAATTTGAGGAGAAATTGTGGAAGTAAGCAATAAACAGTTGAAAAAGAAGAAACGCCATTTCACAGACTGAAACAGAAGTAATGGTTGAACAAACTGATGAAAGAAAACATACATTATTTTGAAGTTTAAGCTCCGGCATGACAAAACCCCAGCGCTCTTTCTTTCTGAATCGGGAGACAGAGATTCAGTTTCAGACACAGTTTTGGTCTTATTGCAATCGGACATGCAATGAAAACAGACTTTTGTTTGTTCTCTGTTACAATGTACATTATTTTATTTATAGATTGTGATGAAGACCTTGGTGCCTCTGGTGCCAGTGCACCACAGCCTGACGCGTGAATGTGTCCTTACTGACCATGTCCTATAATCACAAAATGAGATTATTATAAACTGTATCGATGGAAGTGAGGGAACTTAAAGTGACACTACAGGAATCATCAAATGATATAAACTGTATTTCCTCTTGTTTCATGAAACAAACACTGTTCACTTGTCTGACCAGCTTACAGTCGCTGCATCACATCAAGACGCAGGTGGACAGCTGCTGCAGCTGGCTGGTGATCATCATTATTATTAACACAATGTAGTGAAAGAAAAAATATCTAAATGAAATGTCTCCCATATTCACATATTTATTATCCTTTTTGTCATCTTGCAACATCACAATAATCTGAATCGACTGTGTACATGTGAGGCTACGCACGGTGTGAAGGATGCATACCATTATGCACATTCTCACTGCCCGTGGATTTTTATACGTTTGGAAAAATACGTGGAAAATGGTGCACGCACACTTTTCATGTGTACGCATGGTTTATGCATTTGGCCCCTGATGTTTGGTGTTGTATATTTTGACTTGGTGCACTAACTTCTTGTTTCTTCAATTCTTTCAACATTTTTGTGCAACTTAAATCCATCACCCTCTGTTTTTATAATCTGTTTTTCATATAATGTGTCGTAATGATAAAAGCATACAGTAAACATGTCTAAATTACTATGTAGTAACAGGAGGAGATGATTGTGAAAATTCAAGTTACACAATTACTTTGGAAATGAAACAAACAATTTAATAAACATGTAACTGTATTAAAATTGTGAAAAGTTCTTGAACTTCTCTTTGAGGTTGTGACCATACTTTATCTCTCACCTTGTGTCTGTTGTTTGTTCCTCATTTTGTGAGATGATGAGATAAGTAAAGAGTATTTATGAGCTTCACCGTCTCTCCTTATCCAAACACAAACATGCTGACTGTGTGTCTGCTCGTTTGTGCCTTGATGGCACTGACTACAGCTGTAGGTAAGTAGTTCTGAGTATTGCATCAAAAACACAAAGATGATGTTCATGTATTTGTCTGTGCACAGATGAACAAAAAAATAACTTGTTTGAAATCTTCCAGTGATTCCAGAGAAAGTGGCCAAAAGTGATGAAGCAGGTCAGTGGGTATTCTTTTAGATAGAGACCACCAGAGTGTGTGCATTGGTGTCTACAGGAGGTCTAGTCTGGTCCAAAACAACCTGCTGGGGTCCTCAAGGATCAGACTGGATTTATATCTATATATGTTAACCCTTGATGGTGTGATGTGTCAACTGTTGTTCATTTGTCCTCAGTGGAGACTCAACTGGTCAAGAGGTCTATCTTTTGTTCTGGTGGATGGTCTTTGGTCAATGGTCGCTGTTTCCGCTACATTCCTACCGCCATGTCTTGGGCTAAAGCTGAGGTGACTGAGGTTATTCTGTTTGTGTTGACTGTTAGATTAACTCGTGTCTCTCGTGTTTACTCGCTCTCTCTGACTTTCTTCATTTTAGAAAAACTGTGAGTCCATGGGTGCAAACCTGGCGTCGGTGCACAGCATCAAGGACTACCGTAAGCTGCAGTTGCTGGTCAGGAATGCTGCTCATGAGCCAAAAGAAACATGGATCGGAGGCTCTGACGCCCAAGAGGTATTTTATTCATTGAGAAAACAAAATTTAGTTGTTGAAATACTTTGTCTAAAACTCATTATCTCTCTAACTGCTGTCTAGGACACAGTTTGGTTGTGGAGTGATGGAAGTCCTTTCCACTACACAAACTGGTGTCCAGGAGAACCTAACAACTACAGGATGAAGCAGGATTGTTTGCAAATGAATCACTCAGGTAATTCATTAAACTCTATTCCAGTTGTTATTGTATGCAAGTGGTTAAAATGGTCGATGAAAATCTAAAAAAAAAAAAAAAAAAAGTAGAAATGGATCTAATTTGATATTGATACCAACTGTCTCCGAACAATGGAAAAGATGTGATTGTTTCTAGTCAGACTCATGTGCTGGTTTGTGCAGCACTGACTGACTCCTGTGTGTTTGTTGTTAACAGGTCAGAAGTGCTGGGATGATCTCCAATGTAACAGACGTCTCCCGTCCATCTGTGTCAAGAGAACCAAGTGATTCCTGCTCGAGTCCCTGTCAGTAACCTGACGCCTCTATATCCTATTTCATATCTTTATTTCCTCTTTATCGCTGTAATGCTACTAAAGGAAGGAAGCGACAAGTGACATAAACAGGAGGTGGATGGGCTCTGCCTGTAACAACTGAAGGTGTCATGGACAGAAAAGCTTGTAGCACAACTCTACTCTGCACAGTGAACTCTTCTTTCTGGTCTGATGAAAAATTAAAAGTATGAAGCATCAAAACAAACTGACTCTGAGCTTTTGTCTGGGTGTGACGTTGCTGATCTTAAACAAAACAAAACTTGTTCAGCAGTTTTCAAGTCAATGTGAACGACACAGACACTGATAAGAATACATTTAACTAATAATCAACTAATTGATTTTCCACATTTCTGTAAGTTTTTCTACTGTTGAAATGTAGAAATGTCATAAACTCTTCGGGGATAAAAAAAAAGTTTCTGTAAGACGTTATTTAGGTATGAGGTAAGAGACGGTTCAGGTTTTGGTCATTGAACTTCTTTTCAAGTGTGGAAACAGGTCCTTTTAATAATAAAGTCATATCACCACTAGGTGGCAGTAGACAGTAGGGAATATATGATTGTGCCATGACAGGACTCAAGGAAAAGCCAAAAGCATTTTCCATGTCTCACTTTGATAAAGTTATGTATCTGCAGTGGATCAGTGATTAGTGATGATGTCACCTGTCATGTGAAACCGTGGAAGTTCTTCCTGTAGCTTTTCTTTCCCTCCACAGTGATTGGTCGGTTTGTGAGACTCAAAATAATAAATAAACAAACATGTGTCCCTCTCAGGACTTTGGGAGGTGGCATTTCTTCCTGCAGCCCCTTGTGGTTGAAATTAGTATTACAAGACATGAAAGTGAGGAAAACATGAGAGAAAGACTTTAACTTGTGTTTGTAGCTGTACACTTTGAATAACTCTAAATTTTATCCATTTCATTTTATTTCATAAATTCTATTTCCTATTTAAAGTTTGATCTTATTTTCAAATTAATAATTACTGTGGTCATAATATTAATCTGATTGAAAAGGAAAGAAAACGCAACAGGCCGTATAATGGTGTGTTTACATTTATTTACAAAATAAATAATGCATAATTTATTTAAATGATCAGATCAAGAACATATAGTTATTTATATGAGTCATATGACCAGATCAGCTCAGTACTCTGCCTGATCACACTCCTCCACTCTCCTCAGTCCTAGATCCCAGTGTTTTTCAAAGGTTTGAGTTTCATTACACACACCAAATCATAGATAGCTGAGGCTCGTGGTGTGTTCAGTGTCATCCAGCCAGCATTCATATACAAAAAGCTGCTGTTTATAGTATGTGATGTTTATGCTGCAGTGTAAAATACTTACAGAGACTCACACTGCTGCATTTTCTGTCCCCATCTCCCACCATGAAACAGCAGCAGTACTCTGCCTGATCACACTCCTCCACTCTCCTCAGTCCTAGAGCCCAGTGTTTTTCTTTGGAGGGGGGCGATGAGACTTTGTCCTTGTAGTTGTCTTGTAGTACAGGAACTCCCTCCCTCAAAGAAAATACTACATCCTCACCATCTTTAATCCACTCCAGTAGAGTAATGTCCTGACTGCCAGTGAAGTGTTTACAGGGTAAAGTAATGTCTCTGCCAACTGTCGCCGTCACTGATGAAGTCCCTTGAAAATGATCCTCACTGACAGGACAGTTTGTGGGATGACCTGTAATAAAAATAAATATAAATAAATAAATGAAATCATACTACTACTATTATTCCTACAGTTGCTGCTGATTGGTGATGATATACATCTCCTTCATCTCCTGATCATAATAAAAACTACACTCTACTCAACACAATCATTTCCTTCAGTCAATGAACTCTGACTCAGAGTAGCTGTAGGCTGTGCTCGTCTCCTCCTGTCTCCTGACTTATTTCTTGGCACAATATCAAGCTACCAAAACAAAACTACGATAAAATGACTTCAGGGCGTCTCTACCTCCAGAGCTCCGTCAGTAAACTAACCAGCCTGACATAGTTCAAGCATTGCTACACAATCAAGCTGAAGAAATGTGTTTAATTAAATTCTAATTGACAGTAGTGATACTGCAGGTGTCAGATATACAACCGATCTTTTAAAACTTCTAAACGTCATCCAGAACAGTGCACTGTGATGTTGTAATCATAACCAGCTACATGGCCTGTTCCTGTTTTGTCTGGCTCGTTGACTTTCACTTATGGACAGGAGTGAATTTAAAAACGACTCGACGGTTGACAAGAGGAAACGAGATGAGACGTTACACAAGAGTCTGAGAATAACACTACGTTTACTCTGTGGAGTAAAGTTTCCCAAACATCCAAAGTTTCATCTCAGAGTCATTATTGGAAGATCGTGATTTTAAAATGTCATAAACCCTTCACTTGTAGCTGTAGCTGCTTCATTCTTTAATGTAAGAGTCACTTTCGTTTTCTCCTCATCTCTCTGTTGTCTAATTACGCAGACAACACAACCTATAGCATCACAGTACATAAAATGGACGAACACTCACCACAGAGTGTGATCTCCAGAGCCAGCACAAAGATGACGGTCAGTTTGGTTTCCATTGAGGGAAGAGCGAGAGAAATCCCGTCAGTTGTTTTTACAATCTGATTCACCGTCAGTCGAAATACCGTGTTTCAACTGCATGTAGGAACTCAGGTTTTAAATGGCTGGGAGCCAAAACACACACACACACACACACACACACGTGCCCAGTTTATCCAGGGACTAAACAGGGGTTTCTGAGGTGGTGTTGGTGGGAAGGTTCAAGTGTTTCACAACATCCTTAGATAGCCTTCTACTTCCTATCACAGTTTTATTACTGCTAAACATTCAAACATCCATCTGACCGAAGGATCCTTAGTGTTTATGATCACACCGAATAATAACACAGGTCCTAGGTTCTCAGTTAAAGACTTGTAACAGATACAGTTTACTCTAAATGGAAATTAGGCAACAATAGGTGAAGGTAGGACCCAAAACATTTATTTTCCTTTAAACCTTTTAGATTTGTAATAATACCTTTAAATGAGAAATACTTCATGAATAAAATAATAAAACAGCAAACAAAACACTTCTTGTATACGTGAAATCAAACAGTAATATCAAAATGCTTTCTTCTTCTTCTACACTTTTAAACCAGAATAGAACAAACAAATATGAAATATATATGTATGTGTCTAATTTTTAACCTAAGGAATACACTTTGTGCACACTCTAAGCTGTGACATGAAATTAAAGTCTTTAATTTGAGTTCAAACTCAACCTTTGGTGAAAATCAAAAAGATTTTAACTGATTTGTCAAATAATAGTTCTTCTTTTATAAACCACACAGTTATGTAATATTTGAACGTGCTCCTCCAGTATTTTAAATGTAATGATCAAAAAGTGTGATCAATAACAAGGACGGATAGCGGTATTAAAACGTAACTCTGTATATATGCTTCAAACACTGTAATAGTACCACACAAATGTCCCAAAGTATTTTCACCATTTTCACAGTATTTAACCCCAGCGCTTGGATAATCACACTAACCGTTGCGGCCCAGTGTTGGTGCACAGGAAGTTTGATCCGGTAATAATGAATTTAACATCGTCCCGTGCCGCTTTCCTCCACCCGTTCAATGTCAAGTACTCACACGACCTTCCGTTGTAGATCCAAGATGGCGGCCGTATCCCGCCGCGCAGCAGAGCAGCGTCCAAACCAGCCCTCGCGGCGATTCCCGCAGCCCAGGTTATACTGGCGGGAAATCCCCGTTATCTCTGTTACCTCGTCCGTCGTCCTTTCTGTCCTCACGACCCACACCAGTGTCGAGTGGAGACTTCCCCAGTGTAACCGCTGCCTGCCTTGTGTTGTGTACGTACCAAGGCCGACACTCTCTCAGCGTCTCACCGCACTTTCGTTGCCTGTGTAACAATATGGAAACCTAACGGTCAGTCACGTTCAAGCACAGCACTCGCTCGGCACAGCCTCATGGGCAAAGTTAGCAGAGGTTAGCTTAGCCTTCGAGCTAAGATCGCTAACGTAAACATTTAACAAAATAAAACCAATTTAACACATTTAGTAAAGTGCAATGCTGTCGCCACCTTCCTGGGCATAACACCAGGTTAACTGTGTTACTGCATTACTTTGTTTATACAGATTTAGTATAACACTGCGCTTTCGCGTAACCTACCATGGGGCTCAATCCTCGACTACTGACGCTGTGTTAACGTCACAGCCGGTATTTATATGCTGAGCAGAGCCCTGCCACCTAGTGGGCGTCCGTGGTACATGAATAAGTTTACGTCTGACTGGCTCTATGCATGGATCTATTATAAGAACTGGATACGGCGCCGCCCCTCAGCCGACACGCCGATTTTTCCCAGTGGCCATTCGTGGTATTGCAAAAAAAAAAGGGACCAAAAAGCATTTTTCCCATTGAGCGCAATAGTAAAAGAGACGGCTGTCAAACTGTTCACAGGACACCTCCAGCTGTAACCACCGTTAATTACTAATCTTTCTATTGTATATTTTTAAGTCATGGACTTTTTATCCATCAAAGAGTTTACAAAAGGCCAGAAAAACCCCAGAAAAGTCTCTTTTCCCATGGTGACGTCACAGCTGTGCGCGGGCACTCCCAAAGCGCGGTCGTGTTGTGTCTCGGGAACGAGGATGGCTGAAACTTAACGAGGACTCTGTTCGGCACAAAACTCAGTCAGAAAAGCTCAGAGGTGAGTTTTCATTTGGACACATGGAGTTAATTTAACTTTATGATGTTTAATGTCTGTTGTCAGTCTCTTGTCAGCTCGTATCCTTAAACTTAACGTTTTAATTGATAAGATCGCATCGTAATAACTGGATTTACTAATGTGACACCGGCCGGTTTTACACGACTGCTCCTGTTAAACTCGTTAAACTGTTGACTCACTAACCCACCCTACATTTTTCAACAGTTTTAACTTGGTAAGTCATTCATGCTGTGTGTTTATGTGTGTGTTAGCAGTGTCTCATCGCGGCTGATGTTCAACACCTGTTCCTCGGTTCACAACGTCCACGTTAATTTATTTTACGGCTTAATATTCCTCGGTGGTAAAATGTAAACTGAGACTTGGCCTCCATGGGTCGGTGTTTGTGGCCTGAGATGGTGCAGCCTGCTCCCTGTCTTCCACCCGGGCCTGAGGAGAAGGACCGTCCTGGACGTCCTCACCATCGTCTCTCCTCCTCAGCACGTCGTCAGTGTGTGTTCAGTGTACAGTATGCTAAGCTAAATGTTCACTTACATTCATTATTAAATTGTTTGAAAAACATGCTTGTGACTTTTTCCCCTGAATCCAATATCTGCAGCAGTGTCTGAGGCATTCATGTATATACTGAGATACCTGGTTGTGTAGCAGCTGCATGAGTGGACACTGACGTCCTACGTCTGTTTAATAACAGAGTCACAGCCACCTGAAGGCTTAATGATGATGATGAAACTACCTATAAACACACGCAGTAAAGACAAGGAAGATGCTTTTTTCTGACTGTAAGTAAATGAAATTCAAAGAGCTGTAATTTTCCTTAAACACACAGTATGTCTTACAAAAACAAACCACATGTGGCTGAGTTTATAACACCACCACCAGCATCCTGTAGATACAACTGTAGATCTGTGCAGCAAAGAAATTATGTGTAGGGTAAATATACTCTTCAATATTAAAAGGTAAGAGAGTAAAGCCCTCATGATAACATAATGGGGTGTTCTGAGCTAATCTGTCATGTTTAACATTCATTTCTCATTAAAAATGCAAAAAAGACAGTTGATTGTAATTTATTGCCCATTGTGATTTAAGCTCTACAGGTTCGAATCAACTCATATGATACATACATGGATACAGAGAGGCTCAGCCACCCGTTCAAACACTGGGGCAGGCTGTACAGAGCAGGAAGCCAGGGGGCGGGGGCAGCTGGCCGCCGCCGGTGGCTGGCGCTAAGAATAGTAAGTTTCCACGATGAGCAGAGCAGGCCGGGCTCAGCAGAGAGGCTCAGCCACCCGTTCAAACACTGGGGCAGGCTGTACAGAGCAGGAAGCCAGGGGGCGGGGGCAGCTGGCCGCCGCCGGTGGCTGGCGCTAAGAATAGTAAGTTTCCACGATGAGCAGAGCAGGCCGGGCTCAGCAGAGAGGCTCAGCCACCCGTTCAAACACTGGGGCAGGCTGTACAGAGCAGGAAGCCAGGGGGCGGGGGCAGCTGGCCGCCGCCGGTGGCTGGCGCTAAGAATAGTAAGTTTCCACGATGAGCAGAGCAGGCCGGGCTCAGCAGAGAGGCTCAGCCACCCGTTCAAACACTGGGGCAGGCTGTACAGAGCAGGAAGCCAGGGGGCGGGGGCAGCTGGCCGCCGCCGGTGGCTGGCGCTAAGAATAGTAAGTTTCCACGATGAGCAGAGCAGGCCGGGCTCAGCAGAGAGGCTCAGCCACCCGTTCAAACACTGGGGCAGGCTGTACAGAGCAGGAAGCCAGGGGGCGGGGGCAGCTGGCCGCCGCCGGTGGCTGGCGCTAAGAATAGTAAGTTTCCACGATGAGCAGAGCAGGCCGGGCTCAGCAGAGAGGCTCAGCCACCCGTTCAAACACTGGGGCAGGCTGTACAGAGCAGGAAGCCAGGGGCGGGGGCAGCTGGCCGCCGCCGGTGGCTGGCGCTAAGAATAGTAAGTTTCCACGATGAGCAGAGCAGGCCGGGCTCAGCAGAGAGGCTCAGCCACCCGTTCAAACACTGGGGCAGGCTGTACAGAGCAGGAAGCCAGGGGCGGGGGCAGCTGGCCGCCGCCGGTGGCTGGCGCTAAGAATAGTAAGTTTCCACGATGAGCAGAGCAGGCCGGGCTCAGCAGAGAGGCTCAGCCACCCGTTCAAACACTGGGGCAGGCTGTACAGAGCAGGAAGCCAGGGGGCGGGGGCAGCTGGCCGCCGCCGGTGGCTGGCGCTAAGAATAGTAAGTTTCCACGATGAGCAGAGCAGGCCGGGCTCAGCAGAGAGGCTCAGCCACCCGTTCAAACACTGGGGCAGGCTGTACAGAGCAGGAAGCCAGGGGGCGGGGGCAGCTGGCCGCCGCCGGTGGCTGGCGCTAAGAATAGTAAGTTTCCACGATGAGCAGAGCAGGCCGGGCTCAGCAGAGAGGCTCAGCCACCCGTTCAAACACTGGGGCAGGCTGTACAGAGCAGGAAGCCAGGGGGCGGGGGCAGCTGGCCGCCGCCGGTGGCTGGCGCTAAGAATAGTAAGTTTCCACGATGAGCAGAGCAGGCCGGGCTCAGCAGAGAGGCTCAGCCACCCGTTCAAACACTGGGGCAGGCTGTACAGAGCAGGAAGCCAGGGGGCGGGGGCAGCTGGCCGCCGCCGGTGGCTGGCGCTAAGAATAGTAAGTTTCCACGATGAGCAGAGCAGGCCGGGCTCAGCAGAGAGGCTCAGCCACCCGTTCAAACACTGGGGCAGGCTGTACAGAGCAGGAAGCCAGGGGGCGGGGGCAGCTGGCCGCCGCCGGTGGCTGGCGCTAAGAATAGTAAGTTTCCACGATGAGCAGAGCAGGCCGGGCTCAGCAGAGAGGCTCAGCCACCCGTTCAAACACTGGGGCAGGCTGTACAGAGCAGGAAGCCAGGGGGCGGGGGCAGCTGGCCGCCGCCGGTGGCTGGCGCTAAGAATAGTAAGTTTCCACGATGAGCAGAGCAGGCCGGGCTCAGCAGAGAGGCTCAGCCACCCGTTCAAACACTGGGGCAGGCTGTACAGAGCAGGAAGCCAGGGGGCGGGGGCAGCTGGCCGCCGCCGGTGGCTGGCGCTAAGAATAGTAAGTTTCCACGATGAGCAGAGCAGGCCGGGCTCAGCAGAGAGGCTCAGCCACCCGTTCAAACACTGGGGCAGGCTGTACAGAGCAGGAAGCCAGGGGGCGGGGGCAGCTGGCCGCCGCCGGTGGCTGGCGCTAAGAATAGTAAGTTTCCACGATGAGCAGAGCAGGCCGGGCTCAGCAGAGAGGCTCAGCCACCCGTTCAAACACTGGGGCAGGCTGTACAGAGCAGGAAGCCAGGGGGCGGGGGCAGCTGGCCGCCGCCGGTGGCTGGCGCTAAGAATAGTAAGTTTCCACGATGAGCAGAGCAGGCCGGGCTCAGCAGAGAGGCTCAGCCACCCGTTCAAACACTGGGGCAGGCTGTACAGAGCAGGAAGCCAGGGGGCGGGGGCAGCTGGCCGCCGCCGGTGGCTGGCGCTAAGAATAGTAAGTTTCCACGATGAGCAGAGCAGGCCGGGCTCAGCAGAGAGGCTCAGCCACCCGTTCAAACACTGGGGCAGGCTGTACAGAGCAGGAAGCCAGGGGGCGGGGGCAGCTGGCCGCCGCCGGTGGCTGGCGCTAAGAATAGTAAGTTTCCACGATGAGCAGAGCAGGCCGGGCTCAGCAGAGAGGCTCAGCCACCCGTTCAAACACTGGGGCAGGCTGTACAGAGCAGGAAGCCAGGGGGCGGGGGCAGCTGGCCGCCGCCGGTGGCTGGCGCTAAGAATAGTAAGTTTCCACGATGAGCAGAGCAGGCCGGGCTCAGCAGAGAGGCTCAGCCACCCGTTCAAACACTGGGGCAGGCTGTACAGAGCAGGAAGCCAGGGGGCGGGGGCAGCTGGCCGCCGCCGGTGGCTGGCGCTAAGAATAGTAAGTTTCCACGATGAGCAGAGCAGGCCGGGCTCAGCAGAGAGGCTCAGCCACCCGTTCAAACACTGGGGCAGGCTGTACAGAGCAGGAAGCCAGGGGGCGGGGGCAGCTGGCCGCCGCCGGTGGCTGGCGCTAAGAATAGTAAGTTTCCACGATGAGCAGAGCAGGCCGGGCTCAGCAGAGAGGCTCAGCCACCCGTTCAAACACTGGGGCAGGCTGTACAGAGCAGGAAGCCAGGGGGCGGGGGCAGCTGGCCGCCGCCGGTGGCTGGCGCTAAGAATAGTAAGTTTCCACGATGAGCAGAGCAGGCCGGGCTCAGCAGAGAGGCTCAGCCACCCGTTCAAACACTGGGGCAGGCTGTACAGAGCAGGAAGCCAGGGGGCGGGGGCAGCTGGCCGCCGCCGGTGGCTGGCGCTAAGAATAGTAAGTTTCCACGATGAGCAGAGCAGGCCGGGCTCAGCAGAGAGGCTCAGCCACCCGTTCAAACACTGGGGCAGGCTGTACAGAGCAGGAAGCCAGGGGGCGGGGGCAGCTGGCCGCCGCCGGTGGCTGGCGCTAAGAATAGTAAGTTTCCACGATGAGCAGAGCAGGCCGGGCTCAGCAGAGAGGCTCAGCCACCCGTTCAAACACTGGGGCAGGCTGTACAGAGCAGGAAGCCAGGGGGCGGGGGCAGCTGGCCGCCGCCGGTGGCTGGCGCTAAGAATAGTAAGTTTCCACGATGAGCAGAGCAGGCCGGGCTCAGCAGAGAGGCTCAGCCACCCGTTCAAACACTGGGGCAGGCTGTACAGAGCAGGAAGCCAGGGGGCGGGGGCAGCTGGCCGCCGCCGGTGGCTGGCGCTAAGAATAGTAAGTTTCCACGATGAGCAGAGCAGGCCGGGCTCAGCAGAGAGGCTCAGCCACCCGTTCAAACACTGGGGCAGGCTGTACAGAGCAGGAAGCCAGGGGGCGGGGGCAGCTGGCCGCCGCCGGTGGCTGGCGCTAAGAATAGTAAGTTTCCACGATGAGCAGAGCAGGCCGGGCTCAGCAGAGAGGCTCAGCCACCCGTTCAAACACTGGGGCAGGCTGTACAGAGCAGGAAGCCAGGGGGCGGGGGCAGCTGGCCGCCGCCGGTGGCTGGCGCTAAGAATAGTAAGTTTCCACGATGAGCAGAGCAGGCCGGGCTCAGCAGAGAGGCTCAGCCACCCGTTCAAACACTGGGGCAGGCTGTACAGAGCAGGAAGCCAGGGGGCGGGGGCAGCTGGCCGCCGCCGGTGGCTGGCGCTAAGAATAGTAAGTTTCCACGATGAGCAGAGCAGGCCGGGCTCAGCAGAGAGGCTCAGCCACCCGTTCAAACACTGGGGCAGGCTGTACAGAGCAGGAAGCCAGGGGGCGGGGGCAGCTGGCCGCCGCCGGTGGCTGGCGCTAAGAATAGTAAGTTTCCACGATGAGCAGAGCAGGCCGGGCTCAGCAGAGAGGCTCAGCCACCCGTTCAAACACTGGGGCAGGCTGTACAGAGCAGGAAGCCAGGGGGCGGGGGCAGCTGGCCGCCGCCGGTGGCTGGCGCTAAGAATAGTAAGTTTCCACGATGAGCAGAGCAGGCCGGGCTCAGCAGAGAGGCTCAGCCACCCGTTCAAACACTGGGGCAGGCTGTACAGAGCAGGAAGCCAGGGGGCGGGGGCAGCTGGCCGCCGCCGGTGGCTGGCGCTAAGAATAGTAAGTTTCCACGATGAGCAGAGCAGGCCGGGCTCAGCAGAGAGGCTCAGCCACCCGTTCAAACACTGGGGCAGGCTGTACAGAGCAGGAAGCCAGGGGGCGGGGGCAGCTGGCCGCCGCCGGTGGCTGGCGCTAAGAATAGTAAGTTTCCACGATGAGCAGAGCAGGCCGGGCTCAGCAGAGAGGCTCAGCCACCCGTTCAAACACTGGGGCAGGCTGTACAGAGCAGGAAGCCAGGGGGCGGGGCAGCTGGCCGCCGCCGGTGGCTGGCGCTAAGAATAGTAAGTTTCCACGATGAGCAGAGCAGGCCGGGCTCAGCAGAGAGGCTCAGCCACCCGTTCAAACACTGGGGCAGGCTGTACAGAGCAGGAAGCCAGGGGGCGGGGGCAGCTGGCCGCCGCCGGTGGCTGGCGCTAAGAATAGTAAGTTTCCACGATGAGCAGAGCAGGCCGGGCTCAGCAGAGAGGCTCAGCCACCCGTTCAAACACTGGGGCAGGCTGTACAGAGCAGGAAGCCAGGGGGCGGGGGCAGCTGGCCGCCGCCGGTGGCTGGCGCTAAGAATAGTAAGTTTCCACGATGAGCAGAGCAGGCCGGGCTCAGCAGAGAGGCTCAGCCACCCGTTCAAACACTGGGGCAGGCTGTACAGAGCAGGAAGCCAGGGGCGGGGGCAGCTGGCCGCCGCCGGTGGCTGGCGCTAAGAATAGTAAGTTTCCACGATGAGCAGAGCAGGCCGGGCTCAGCAGAGAGGCTCAGCCACCCGTTCAAACACTGGGGCAGGCTGTACAGAGCAGGAAGCCAGGGGGCGGGGGCAGCTGGCCGCCGCCGGTGGCTGGCGCTAAGAATAGTAAGTTTCCACTGTCACAGCCTGGCTCTTACAGCCATGACAAAGACAGAGGGAGACGCGCCGTGATCGCGAAAATAAATGTTTATTTAACAAAAGATAAAATAATAAGAATATTAACCAGTGGGGTGTGAATATCAGTGGATAAGCATGTAAAGCATGTTGGATGTGTGGAGTGAATGTATGCAAGTGTTGTAGGGTGCGTAAACTAAAACACCAACAGAAACCAAAACCACTGCATCGCCGTCGGGGTGCCTGCAGAAGGGAGAGGGGAAGAGGAAGAAAAGGAGAGAGAGGTCAGCTCCTCAGCCTGGCTTTTATACTACCGGTGAACACCGGGCCCAGGTGTCACCAGCTGGCCCTAATCATCAGGGCGTGACCAACCCCTAGCGCAATCCCACCACTGGGGTCGCCACACCCCCCCCCTCAAGACGGGGACCCAACGGGATCACCGAGAACCCCATTTCCACCTAAAGACCCCACACCTTCCACCCCGCCAACCTCTGCAACCAGGTACCTGCAAAACAAAGCATTTTAAGAGGGAGGACAGGAGGAAAAGATGGAGCAAAAGACAGCATGAACAGACACATACATACATTACAATACCCAATACCCCAATGCAATACCCCACCTAGCCCACTGGGGCACGAGAAAGAGCATCAGCTAAAACATTATCCTTGCCTTTAATATGTCTGATGTCTAAGCTATGAGCCTGCAGAAACAAGGTCCACCGCATAAGGCGCTGATTGGGACAACGCAAAGAACCCAAGAACGTCAGTGGTTATGATCTGTATAAATGACCAGAGGACCACCACCAACACCAACATAAACTTCAAAATGCTGAAGTGCCCAAATGAGAGCCAAAGCTTCCTTTTCAATGGTGGAATAATTGAGTTGGTACGAATTGAACTTTTTGGAAAAGTAGCACACCGGTCTGTCAATCCCATCCCTCTCTTGTAACAGAACTGCCCCTGCACCGACCTGACTGGCATCAACCTGGATCTTAAAGGACTCAGTCAAACATGGAGCTGCCAGCACAGGAGCCGAACACAAAAGGGACTTTATATTATCAAAGGCACTCTTACACACAGGAGACCACACAAACTTAACACTGCCCTTCAGCAGATCTGTAAGGGGCGCAACCACAGAGGAAAAATTCTCACAAAAGCTTCGGTAGTACCCCACCATGCCCAAGAACCGCATAAGTTCTTTCTTCGTTTTGGGGGTGGGAAACTGCACTACTGCTTTCACCTTGGCATCCACTGGACGCACCTGCCCCTGCCCGACCACTCGGCCGAGGTACGTCACTGTTGCCCTGGCGAACTCACACTTTGCCAGATTGATGGTGAGACGCGCTTCAGCCAACCGATCAAACAGGGCACGAATGCGCTGGAGATGCGTGTCCCAAGAATCGCTGAAAACGACCACGTCATCAAGATAAACCGCACAACCCTCCAAACCACATACAACCATATTCATCAACCTCTGAAAAGTAGCTGGGGCATTACGGAGCCCAAAACTCATGACTGTGTACTCATATAACCCAGCAGGTGTCACAAAGGCAGAAATTTCACGTGCACGCGCTGACAGGGGCACCTGCCAGTATCCTTTCAGTAAATCAAACTTACTAACGAACTTTGCCGCACCGACCTGGTCAATGCAGTCTTCCATGCGCGGCAGTGGATAGGAATCCGGCTTGGTGATCTTATTCACTTTGCGATAATCAGTGCAAAAGCGATGAGAGTTATCTGGTTTATCCACCAAGACACATGGCGACGCCCAGCTGGACGATGAAGGCACAGCAATATTATGAACGAGCATGTATTTAATTTCCGACTCCATTATTTTCTGTTTGTGTGGCGCACACCTATAAAACCGCTGTTTAATTGGTGCACTACCCCCCACGTCAATATCATGTTCCAGCAAATGGGTTCGTGAAGGTGTATCATTAAACAACATAGGATACGCTTTAATCAAAGCAGCAAGTTCCTCACCCTGGGATTCAGGTAGGTGCACAAACAAACTCTCTAGTTTACCCAAGGTCTCAGAATTCTTAAGCCTACCACAAATCACAGGATCATCAGGTGCTCTGACGTCCGTCTCTCTCTCCATCCCACTTCCAAGGCCCACCAAACCTGAGGACACAGACTCAACTGTAAGAACAGGAGCCACATTTGAACCACACCCTGCAGAATCTGCAGGAACAGAAGCACAAGTGTCACGTGCGTAATAAGGTTTTAACAAATTAACATGACAAAGACGAGAAGATTTTCGTCGCTTTGGCATAGCAATATAATAATTCTGCTCTGAAACCTGACGCTCTACAACGTAAGGGCCAGTGAACTTTGCTTGAAATGGAGAATGGACCATGGGAGTCAACGCCAAAACCTGATCTCCTGGGCTGAACTGGCGCCGCTCTGCCCGTCGATCATACAGCTTTTTCTGCTTGGACTGAGCACTTTCCAAATTCTCACGGGCTCTCTCTACCGCCGTATACAAACGGTGTCGGAAACCATTCACATAATCAATAAGGTTTCCAGGTGGATCAACCTCTGTCAAATCATCCCTAAGGACAGCTAAGGGACCGCGCACCGTATGGCCGAAAACGAGGTCATTCGGGCTGAACCCGGTGCTCTCCTGCACGACCTCCCGGGCCGACAACATCAGCCAGGGCAGTCCCTCTTCCCAGTCGCGTCCCAACTCTGTGCAATAGGCCCGCAGTAGTGACTTTAAAGTTTGGTGAAAACGTTCTAACGCACCTTGGCTTTGTGCGTGATAAGCTGACGCACAACTATGCTTCACCTTAAGCTGCCTCAAAACCTGCGCAAACAGGTGGGAAGTGAAATTAGAGCCTTGGTCACTCTGAATCACCCGAGGGATCCCAAAAATGGAAACGAATTGAGTCAAAGCTTTAATAACAGATTTAGCCGAGATCGAGCGCAATGGATACGCTGCTGGATACCTTGTAGCTTGGCACATCACCGTCAACAAATAAGAACAACCGGATTTGGCAGCGGGCAAAGGCCCCACACAATCAATAATCAAATGCTCAAACGGTTTGCTGATAGCCGGAATAGGACACAGAGGTGCCGGCTTAAGACTCTGATTTGGCTTACTCGTCAGCTGACATGTATGGCACGTCTTTACGTAGCTGGACACGTCACGCTTTAACCTCGGCCAGAAAAAAAAACGCAGAACACGGTCATAAGTTTTCCTTACACCCAAATGCCCCGATTCATCATGTGCGATTTTTAACACAGTGTCTCGAAACAGTTCAGGCACAACGATCTGAAACACTGGTTCGCCCACGAAATCACCGTCACACGGCACCCATTTTCTCACAAGCAACTCATTCTGCAGAAAATATCCATGGGCCACATTCCTCACCTCAGACTCTGCGATGACACTGTCAAATAAACTAAACAAGGATGGATCAGTCTGCTGGCTTTCAACCCACTCATTCCGAGACACAGACGGAGGAAGATCAGGTATGGAGACCACCGACTCTGATTTATACGCTGGACTAGTCAACTCAGGTGCAGCCACAACCCGGCTCTGTGCGCGCGTCACGGCGCAAGCTGGAAACACCCCCGGGTACCTCTGACCACTTTCATCCAGCTCCCCAGACGCAAGTGGCTTCGAAGTAACCACAGGAGGAGATGGGCCATCCACCCACACAGCACCACCTGCCAGATCGTTGCCTAATATCATGGCCACACCTTCAATCGGCAGCGCGGGACGCACGCCTACCACCACAGCGCCCCGTACCAGATCACACTCCAGCACCATGTTATGGCGTGGAACAGGGGTCAGCTCCATACCCATGCCCCGCATCAAAATAAAATCCCCCGTCTCCGTCTTAGATGAGAATGGCAAGACTGATCCCACAATGAATGAGTGCTTGGCCCCAGTGTCACGCAAAACCTTTATTGGCACCCGTTCCTTACCGCCAACTAAAGACACAACTGCATCAGCAATAAAAGCTCAAAACCATTGCCACTACCCCGATCAGCGCACACAGGCTTTAACCTTGGGCCAGCGGAACAAGCAAGGGCAGGGGAGAACGATTTGTGTTTATTTCTGGACCTCAAAACGGGACATTGATCCTTCCAATGCCCGGCACCCTGGCAATAATTACAGACTCTGCCTCCCTCATCCTTGCCACGTGAGGCTTTAAAGGTATGTGACGAGCCAGATGTGGAAGGTTGCGCGTTATAGCGGGGGTTACCATAGTTACCTCCCCGACGCCGCACGTCACTCCCCGAACACACGTCCCCCAGACCACTTTTATGCGTAAGAACAAAATCGTCAGCCAGCTCTGCCGCTTTAAGCACAGTGGCCGCTTTCTGTTCACTCACGTATGTTGCAATACGCTGAGGAATCGAATTCTTAAACTGTTCCAGCACAACCAATTCACACAGGCTCTCAAAATCATCAACATTGGCAGCAGAACACCAACGGTTAAAGTGAGACAACAACTCACGCGCAAATTCCATGTGTGTTTGTTTCTCGCCTTTCACCCAGTTCCTGAACTTTTGGCGATATGCCTCCGGAACCAGCTCATACGCCTTCAAGACAGCAGATTTTACCTTCGAATAACACAAACAATCACTAGCACTTAACGCTGAGTACGCTTCCTGGGCCCTCCCAGTCAGGACGCACTGAAGCATCAAGGTTCTATCCGCATCAGGCCAGTGTTTCGCGTCTGCAATGCGCTCAAACAAAGTAAAAAACGTATCGGGATCCTTCTCATTAAATCTAGGCACCAACCTTAAATTTGTGCCAAGATCAAAAAAACACAACCATCTTCAGACGATGCGGATCCTTCAACCACTGATCCACTACGCGCAAACTTCCCATCTCGAATCAAGCTCAATTTATGCTGTTCCAGTCTCGTTTTTTCAGCTTCCAATTTGATTCTTTCCATTTCAATTTGCTTTTCTGCCTCCACTCTCTGAAGTTTTATTTTTTCATGTTCACATTGCAGAACCATCAAATCCCTGCGCTGCTCAAATGTCAGCCCCGACTCAGACATTGGCACAGATCCTGGCACACGTGGCACAGCGAAGTCTGTCAGACACTCTCCCCCTCCAAAAACTCCTTTCTTCAACAACATAGGCAAAACAATTTCTTTATACTCACTCTTCAGCTTCTTATCTGCCAAATCAATCCCATAATGCTCCGCTATCTGCACTAACTGCTCCTTTGTACAGCTATGTATGAAACCCTCTGAGGGCGCAACAAAAAACTCTGCCACAGAAGCCATAGCTTAGCAGGTGGACCCACAGAACGCACAATGTTAACCCTCCCAGACTGCACAATTGAGGCACACTGCCCCACGGAGTTTTCCCCCACTTACCTGCCTGCCCAAAACTTACCTAACTCTCAACCCTAGTCTTCATGCGGCTTGCGGTGGGAATTTACGCACGAGAAACCAGCGGGTCTGTGAAGCAACCTGCACGCAGGCGACCCCACACAACCACACGGATGTGCCCCCGAGACAATTGCCCGAAGACAATTGACACTAACCACGTTGTCACAACACTACAGAAAAAAACAAACCGACGTAACCCAAAGGGGAAACGCCATCAGCCTAACAGGGAAACTCCGCACACAGCGCGTCAGGGCGGCAACACTTACCTTCTCTTCGGAACCACCCGCTAATTCACAGAGGTGAGCAAAACACCAACAACGTTTGGCGCACGGCACATCTCCCCAAATCCACGCGCAACCCACGTACAACTACACAGAACAAACAAGGCACAGCGCGCACCAGGGCCCAATCGCCTGATTACAGCCACGCTGCCCACCAAACAAATAAACTGATCCAATTCATCACAACAGCAGACGAGCCCCCACTTTTGTCACAGCCTGGCTCTTACAGCCATGACAAAGACAGAGGGAGACGCGCCGTGATCGCGAAAATAAATGTTTATTTAACAAAAGATAAAATAATAAGAATATTAACCAGTGGGGTGTGAATATCAGTGGATAAGCATGTAAAGCATGTTGGATGTGTGGAGTGAATGTATGCAAGTGTTGTAGGGTGCGTAAACTAAAACACCAACAGAAACCAAAACCACTGCATCGCCGTCGGGGTGCCTGCAGAAGGGAGAGGGGAAGAGGAAGAAAAGGAGAGAGAGGTCAGCTCCTCAGCCTGGCTTTTATACTACCGGTGAACACCGGGCCCAGGTGTCACCAGCTGGCCCTAATCATCAGGGCGTGACCAACCCCTAGCGCAATCCCACCACTGGGGTCGCCACACCACGATGAGCAGAGCAGGCCGGGCTCAGCAGAGAGGCTCAGCCACCCGTTCAAACACTGGGGCAGGCTGTACAGAGCAGGAAGCCAGGGGGCGGGGGCAGCTGGCCGCCGCCGGTGGCTGGCGCTAAGAATAGTAAGTTTCCACGATGAGCAGAGCAGGCCGGGCTCAGCAGAGAGGCTCAGCCACCCGTTCAAACACTGGGGCAGGCTGTACAGAGCAGGAAGCCAGGGGGCGGGGGCAGCTGGCCGCCGCCGGTGGCTGGCGCTAAGAATAGTAAGTTTCCACGATGAGCAGAGCAGGCCGGGCTCAGCAGAGAGGCTCAGCCACCCGTTCAAACACTGGGGCAGGCTGTACAGAGCAGGAAGCCAGGGGCGGGGGCAGCTGGCCGCCGCCGGTGGCTGGCGCTAAGAATAGTAAGTTTCCACGATGAGCAGAGCAGGCCGGGCTCAGCAGAGAGGCTCAGCCACCCGTTCAAACACTGGGGCAGGCTGTACAGAGCAGGAAGCCAGGGGGCGGGGGCAGCTGGCCGCCGCCGGTGGCTGGCGCTAAGAATAGTAAGTTTCCACGATGAGCAGAGCAGGCCGGGCTCAGCAGAGAGGCTCAGCCACCCGTTCAAACACTGGGGCAGGCTGTACAGAGCAGGAAGCCAGGGGGCGGGGGCAGCTGGCCGCCGCCGGTGGCTGGCGCTAAGAATAGTAAGTTTCCACGATGAGCAGAGCAGGCCGGGCTCAGCAGAGAGGCTCAGCCACCCGTTCAAACACTGGGGCAGGCTGTACAGAGCAGGAAGCCAGGGGGCGGGGGCAGCTGGCCGCCGCCGGTGGCTGGCGCTAAGAATAGTAAGTTTCCACGATGAGCAGAGCAGGCCGGGCTCAGCAGAGAGGCTCAGCCACCCGTTCAAACACTGGGGCAGGCTGTACAGAGCAGGAAGCCAGGGGGCGGGGGCAGCTGGCCGCCGCCGGTGGCTGGCGCTAAGAATAGTAAGTTTCCACGATGAGCAGAGCAGGCCGGGCTCAGCAGAGAGGCTCAGCCACCCGTTCAAACACTGGGGCAGGCTGTACAGAGCAGGAAGCCAGGGGGCGGGGGCAGCTGGCCGCCGCCGGTGGCTGGCGCTAAGAATAGTAAGTTTCCACGATGAGCAGAGCAGGCCGGGCTCAGCAGAGAGGCTCAGCCACCCGTTCAAACACTGGGGCAGGCTGTACAGAGCAGGAAGCCAGGGGGCGGGGGCAGCTGGCCGCCGCCGGTGGCTGGCGCTAAGAATAGTAAGTTTCCACGATGAGCAGAGCAGGCCGGGCTCAGCAGAGAGGCTCAGCCACCCGTTCAAACACTGGGGCAGGCTGTACAGAGCAGGAAGCCAGGGGGCGGGGGCAGCTGGCCGCCGCCGGTGGCTGGCGCTAAGAATAGTAAGTTTCCACGATGAGCAGAGCAGGCCGGGCTCAGCAGAGAGGCTCAGCCACCCGTTCAAACACTGGGGCAGGCTGTACAGAGCAGGAAGCCAGGGGGCGGGGGCAGCTGGCCGCCGCCGGTGGCTGGCGCTAAGAATAGTAAGTTTCCACGATGAGCAGAGCAGGCCGGGCTCAGCAGAGAGGCTCAGCCACCCGTTCAAACACTGGGGCAGGCTGTACAGAGCAGGAAGCCAGGGGGCGGGGGCAGCTGGCCGCCGCCGGTGGCTGGCGCTAAGAATAGTAAGTTTCCACGATGAGCAGAGCAGGCCGGGCTCAGCAGAGAGGCTCAGCCACCCGTTCAAACACTGGGGCAGGCTGTACAGAGCAGGAAGCCAGGGGGCGGGGGCAGCTGGCCGCCGCCGGTGGCTGGCGCTAAGAATAGTAAGTTTCCACGATGAGCAGAGCAGGCCGGGCTCAGCAGAGAGGCTCAGCCACCCGTTCAAACACTGGGGCAGGCTGTACAGAGCAGGAAGCCAGGGGGCGGGGGCAGCTGGCCGCCGCCGGTGGCTGGCGCTAAGAATAGTAAGTTTCCACGATGAGCAGAGCAGGCCGGGCTCAGCAGAGAGGCTCAGCCACCCGTTCAAACACTGGGGCAGGCTGTACAGAGCAGGAAGCCAGGGGGCGGGGGCAGCTGGCCGCCGCCGGTGGCTGGCGCTAAGAATAGTAAGTTTCCACGATGAGCAGAGCAGGCCGGGCTCAGCAGAGAGGCTCAGCCACCCGTTCAAACACTGGGGCAGGCTGTACAGAGCAGGAAGCCAGGGGGCGGGGGCAGCTGGCCGCCGCCGGTGGCTGGCGCTAAGAATAGTAAGTTTCCACGATGAGCAGAGCAGGCCGGGCTCAGCAGAGAGGCTCAGCCACCCGTTCAAACACTGGGGCAGGCTGTACAGAGCAGGAAGCCAGGGGGCGGGGGCAGCTGGCCGCCGCCGGTGGCTGGCGCTAAGAATAGTAAGTTTCCACGATGAGCAGAGCAGGCCGGGCTCAGCAGAGAGGCTCAGCCACCCGTTCAAACACTGGGGCAGGCTGTACAGAGCAGGAAGCCAGGGGGCGGGGGCAGCTGGCCGCCGCCGGTGGCTGGCGCTAAGAATAGTAAGTTTCCACGATGAGCAGAGCAGGCCGGGCTCAGCAGAGAGGCTCAGCCACCCGTTCAAACACTGGGGCAGGCTGTACAGAGCAGGAAGCCAGGGGGCGGGGGCAGCTGGCCGCCGCCGGTGGCTGGCGCTAAGAATAGTAAGTTTCCACGATGAGCAGAGCAGGCCGGGCTCAGCAGAGAGGCTCAGCCACCCGTTCAAACACTGGGGCAGGCTGTACAGAGCAGGAAGCCAGGGGGCGGGGGCAGCTGGCCGCCGCCGGTGGCTGGCGCTAAGAATAGTAAGTTTCCACGATGAGCAGAGCAGGCCGGGCTCAGCAGAGAGGCTCAGCCACCCGTTCAAACACTGGGGCAGGCTGTACAGAGCAGGAAGCCAGGGGGCGGGGGCAGCTGGCCGCCGCCGGTGGCTGGCGCTAAGAATAGTAAGTTTCCACGATGAGCAGAGCAGGCCGGGCTCAGCAGAGAGGCTCAGCCACCCGTTCAAACACTGGGGCAGGCTGTACAGAGCAGGAAGCCAGGGGGCGGGGGCAGCTGGCCGCCGCCGGTGGCTGGCGCTAAGAATAGTAAGTTTCCACTGTCACAGCCTGGCTCTTACAGCCATGACAAAGACAGAGGGAGACGCGCCGTGATCGCGAAAATAAATGTTTATTTAACAAAAGATAAAATAATAAGAATATTAACCAGTGGGGTGTGAATATCAGTGGATAAGCATGTAAAGCATGTTGGATGTGTGGAGTGAATGTATGCAAGTGTTGTAGGGTGCGTAAACTAAAACACCAACAGAAACCAAAACCACTGCATCGCCGTCGGGGTGCCTGCAGAAGGGAGAGGGGAAGAGGAAGAAAAGGAGAGAGAGGTCAGCTCCTCAGCCTGGCTTTTATACTACCGGTGAACACCGGGCCCAGGTGTCACCAGCTGGCCCTAATCATCAGGGCGTGACCAACCCCTAGCGCAATCCCACCACTGGGGTCGCCACACCCCCCCCTCAAGACGGGGACCCAACGGGATCACCGAGAACCCCATTTCCACCTAAAGACCCCACACCTTCCACCCCGCCAACCTCTGCAACCAGGTACCTGCAAAACAAAGCATTTTAAGAGGGAGGACAGGAGGAAAAGATGGAGCAAAAGACAGCATGAACAGACACATACATACATTACAATACCCAATACCCCAATGCAATACCCCACCTAGCCCACTGGGGCACGAGAAAGAGCATCAGCTAAAACATTATCCTTGCCTTTAATATGTCTGATGTCTAAGCTATGAGCCTGCAGAAACAAGGTCCACCGCATAAGGCGCTGATTGGGACAACGCAAAGAACCCAAGAACGTCAGTGGGTTATGATCTGTATAAATGACCAGAGGACCACCACCAACACCAACATAAACTTCAAAATGCTGAAGTGCCCAAATGAGAGCCAAAGCTTCCTTTTCAATGGTGGAATAATTGAGTTGGTACGAATTGAACTTTTTGGAAAAGTAGCACACCGTCTGTCAATCCCATCCCTCTCTTGTAACAGAACTGCCCCTGCACCGACCTGACTGGCATCAACCTGGATCTTAAAGGACTCAGTCAAACATGGAGCTGCCAGCACAGGAGCCGAACACAAAAGGGACTTTATATTATCAAAGGCACTCTTACACACAGGAGACCACACAAACTTAACACTGCCCTTCAGCAGATCTGTAAGGGGCGCAACCACAGAGGAAAAATTCTCACAAAAGCTTCGGTAGTACCCCACCATGCCCAAGAACCGCATAAGTTCTTTCTTCGTTTTGGGGGTGGGAAACTGCACTACTGCTTTCACCTTGGCATCCACTGGACGCACCTGCCCCTGCCCGACCACTCGCCGAGGTACGTCACTGTTGCCCTGGCGAACTCACACTTTGCCAGATTGATGGTGAGACGCGCTTCAGCCAACCGATCAAACAGGGCACGAATGCGCTGGAGATGCGTGTCCCAAGAATCGCTGAAAACGACCACGTCATCAAGATAAACGCACAACCCTCCAAACCACATACAACCATATTCATCAACCTCTGAAAAGTAGCTGGGGCATTACGGAGCCCAAAACTCATGACTGTGTACTCATATAACCCAGCAGGTGTCACAAAGGCAGAAATTTCACGTGCACGCGCTGACAGGGGCACCTGCCAGTATCCTTTCAGTAAATCAAACTTACTAACGAACTTTGCCGCACCGACCTGGTCAATGCAGTCTTCCATGCGCGGCAGTGGATAGGAATCCGGCTTGGTGATCTTATTCACTTTGCGATAATCAGTGCAAAAGCGATGAGAGTTATCTGGTTTATCCACCAAGACACATGGCGACGCCCAGCTGGACGATGAAGGCACAGCAATATTATGAACGAGCATGTATTTAATTTCCGACTCCATTATTTTCTGTTTGTGTGGCGCACACCTATAAAACCGCTGTTTAATTGGTGCACTACCCCCCACGTCAATATCATGTTCCAGCAAATGGGTTCGTGAAGGTGTATCATTAAACAACATAGGATACGCTTTAATCAAAGCAGCAAGTTCCTCACCCTGGGATTCAGGTAGGTGCACAAACAAACTCTCTAGTTTACCCAAGGTCTCAGAATTCTTAAGCCTACCACAAATCACAGGATCATCAGGTGCTCTGACGTCCGTCTCTCTCTCCATCCCACTTCCAAGGCCCACCAAACCTGAGGACACAGACTCAACTGTAAGAACAGGAGCCACATTTGAACCACACCCTGCAGAATCTGCAGGAACAGAAGCACAAGTGTCACGTGCGTAATAAGGTTTTAACAAATTAACATGACAAAGACGAGAAGATTTTCGTCGCTTTGGCATAGCAATATAATAATTCTGCTCTGAAACCTGACGCTCTACAACGTAAGGGCCAGTGAACTTTGCTTGAAATGGAGAATGGACCATGGGAGTCAACGCCAAAACCTGATCTCCTGGGCTGAACTGGCGCCGCTCTGCCCGTCGATCATACAGCTTTTTCTGCTTGGACTGAGCACTTTCCAAATTCTCACGGGCTCTCTCTACCGCCGTATACAAACGGTGTCGGAAACCATTCACATAATCAATAAGGTTTCCAGGTGGATCAACCTCTGTCAAATCATCCCTAAGGACAGCTAAGGGACCGCGCACCGTATGGCCGAAAACGAGGTCATTCGGGCTGAACCCGGTGCTCTCCTGCACGACCTCCCGGGCCGACAACATCAGCCAGGGCAGTCCCTCTTCCCAGTCGCGTCCCAACTCTGTGCAATAGGCCCGCAGTAGTGACTTTAAAGTTTGGTGAAAACGTTCTAACGCACCTTGGCTTTGTGCGTGATAAGCTGACGCACAACTATGCTTCACCTTAAGCTGCCTCAAAACCTGCGCAAACAGGTGGGAAGTGAAATTAGAGCCTTGGTCACTCTGAATCACCCGAGGGATCCCAAAAATGGAAACGAATTGAGTCAAAGCTTTAATAACAGATTTAGCCGAGATCGAGCGCAATGGATACGCTGCTGGATACCTTGTAGCTTGGCACATCACCGTCAACAAATAAGAACAACCGGATTTGGCAGCGGGCAAAGGCCCCACACAATCAATAATCAAATGCTCAAACGGTTTGCTGATAGCCGGAATAGGACACAGAGGTGCCGGCTTAAGACTCTGATTTGGCTTACTCGTCAGCTGACATGTATGGCACGTCTTTACGTAGCTGGACACGTCACGCTTTAACCTCGGCCAGAAAAAAAAACGCAGAACACGGTCATAAGTTTTCCTTACACCCAAATGCCCCGATTCATCATGTGCGATTTTTAACACAGTGTCTCGAAACAGTTCAGGCACAACGATCTGAAACACTGGTTCGCCCACGAAATCACCGTCACACGGCACCCATTTTCTCACAAGCAACTCATTCTGCAGAAAATATCCATGGGCCACATTCCTCACCTCAGACTCTGCGATGACACTGTCAAATAAACTAAACAAGGATGGATCAGTCTGCTGGCTTTCAACCCACTCATTCCGAGACACAGACGGAGGAAGATCAGGTATGGAGACCACCGACTCTGATTTATACGCTGGACTAGTCAACTCAGGTGCAGCCACAACCCGGCTCTGTGCGCGCGTCACGGCGCAAGCTGGAAACACCCCCGGGTACCTCTGACCACTTTCATCCAGCTCCCCAGACGCAAGTGGCTTCGAAGTAACCACAGGAGGAGATGGGCCATCCACCCACACAGCACCACCTGCCAGATCGTTGCCTAATATCATGGCCACACCTTCAATCGGCAGCGCGGGACGCACGCCTACCACCACAGCGCCCCGTACCAGATCACACTCCAGCACCATGTTATGGCGTGGAACAGGGGTCAGCTCCATACCCATGCCCCGCATCAAAATAAAATCCCCCGTCTCCGTCTTAGATGAGAATGGCAAGACTGATCCCACAATGAATGAGTGCTTGGCCCCAGTGTCACGCAAAACCTTTATTGGCACCCGTTCCTTACCGCCAACTAAAGACACAACTGCATCAGCAATAAAAGGCTCAAAACCATTGCCACTACCCGATCAGCGCACACAGGCTTTAACCTTGGGCCAGCGGAACAAGCAAGGGCAGGGGAGAACGATTTGTGTTTATTTCTGGACCTCAAAACGGGACATTGATCCTTCCAATGCCCGGCACCCTGGCAATAATTACAGACTCTGCCTCCCTCATCCTTGCCACGTGAGGCTTTAAAGGTATGTGACGAGCCAGATGTGGAAGGTTGCGCGTTATAGCGGGGGTTACCATAGTTACCTCCCCGACGCCGCACGTCACTCCCCGAACACACGTCCCCCAGACCACTTTTATGCGTAAGAACAAAATCGTCAGCCAGCTCTGCCGCTTTAAGCACAGTGGCCGCTTTCTGTTCACTCACGTATGTTGCAATACGCTGAGGAATCGAATTCTTAAACTGTTCCAGCACAACCAATTCACACAGGCTCTCAAAATCATCAACATTGGCAGCAGAACACCAACGGTTAAAGTGAGACAACAACTCACGCGCAAATTCCATGTGTGTTTGTTTCTCGCCTTTCACCCAGTTCCTGAACTTTTGGCGATATGCCTCCGGAACCAGCTCATACGCCTTCAAGACAGCAGATTTTACCTTCGAATAACACAAACAATCACTAGCACTTAACGCTGAGTACGCTTCCTGGGCCCTCCCAGTCAGGACGCACTGAAGCATCAAGGTTCTATCCGCATCAGGCCAGTGTTTCGCGTCTGCAATGCGCTCAAACAAAGTAAAAAACGTATCGGGATCCTTCTCATTAAATCTAGGCACCAACCTTAAATTTGTGCCAAGATCAAAAAAACACAACCCATCTTCAGACGATGCGGATCCTTCAACCACTGATCCACTACGCGCAAACTTCCCATCTCGAATCAAGCTCAATTTATGCTGTTCCAGTCTCGTTTTTTCAGCTTCCAATTTGATTCTTTCCATTTCAATTTGCTTTTCTGCCTCCACTCTCTGAAGTTTTATTTTTTCATGTTCACATTGCAGAACCATCAAATCCCTGCGCTGCTCAAATGTCAGCCCCGACTCAGACATTGGCACAGATCCTGGCACACGTGGCACAGCGAAGTCTGTCAGACACTCTCCCCCTCCAAAAACTCCTTTCTTCAACAACATAGGCAAAACAATTTCTTTATACTCACTCTTCAGCTTCTTATCTGCCAAATCAATCCCATAATGCTCCGCTATCTGCACTAACTGCTCCTTTGTACAGCTATGTATGAAACCCTCTGAGGGCGCAACAAAAAACTCTGCCACAGAAGCCATAGCTTAGCAGGTGGACCCAACAGAACGCACAATGTTAACCCTCCCAGACTGCACAATTGAGGCACACTGCCCCACGGAGTTTTCCCCCACTTACCTGCCTGCCCAAAACTTACCTAACTCTCAACCCTAGTCTTCATGCGGCTTGCGGTGGGAATTTACGCACGAGAAACCAGCGGGTCTGTGAAGCAACCTGCACGCAGGCGACCCCACACAACCACACGGATGTGCCCCCGAGACAATTGCCCGAAGACAATTGACACTAACCACGTTGTCACAACACTACAGAAAAAAACAAACCGACGTAACCCAAAGGGGAAACGCCATCAGCCTAACAGGGGAAACTCCGCACACAGCGCGTCAGGGCGGCAACACTTACCTTCTCTTCGGAACCACCCGCTAATTCACAGAGGTGAGCAAACACCAACAACGTTTGGCGCACGGCACATCTCCCCAAATCCACGCGCAACCCACGTACAACTACACAGAACAAACAAGGCACAGCGCGCACCAGGGCCCAATCGCCTGATTACAGCCACGCTGCCCACCAAACAAATAAACTGATCCAATTCATCACAACAGCAGACGAGCCCCCACTTTTGTCACAGCCTGGCTCTTACAGCCATGACAAAGACAGAGGGAGACGCGCCGTGATCGCGAAAATAAATGTTTATTTAACAAAAGATAAAATAATAAGAATATTAACCAGTGGGGTGTGAATATCAGTGGATAAGCATGTAAAGCATGTTGGATGTGTGGAGTGAATGTATGCAAGTGTTGTAGGGTGCGTAAACTAAAACACCAACAGAAACCAAAACCACTGCATCGCCGTCGGGGTGCCTGCAGAAGGGAGAGGGGAAGAGGAAGAAAAGGAGAGAGAGGTCAGCTCCTCAGCCTGGCTTTTATACTACCGGTGAACACCGGGCCCAGGTGTCACCAGCTGGCCCTAATCATCAGGGCGTGACCAACCCCTAGCGCAATCCCACCACTGGGGTCGCCACACCACGATGAGCAGAGCAGGCCGGGCTCAGCAGAGAGGCTCAGCCACCCGTTCAAACACTGGGGCAGGCTGTACAGAGCAGGAAGCCAGGGGGCGGGGGCAGCTGGCCGCCGCCGGTGGCTGGCGCTAAGAATAGTAAGTTTCCACGATGAGCAGAGCAGGCCGGGCTCAGCAGAGAGGCTCAGCCACCCGTTCAAACACTGGGGCAGGCTGTACAGAGCAGGAAGCCAGGGGGCGGGGGCAGCTGGCCGCCGCCGGTGGCTGGCGCTAAGAATAGTAAGTTTCCACGATGAGCAGAGCAGGCCGGGCTCAGCAGAGAGGCTCAGCCACCCGTTCAAACACTGGGGCAGGCTGTACAGAGCAGGAAGCCAGGGGGCGGGGGCAGCTGGCCGCCGCCGGTGGCTGGCGCTAAGAATAGTAAGTTTCCACGATGAGCAGAGCAGGCCGGGCTCAGCAGAGAGGCTCAGCCACCCGTTCAAACACTGGGGCAGGCTGTACAGAGCAGGAAGCCAGGGGGCGGGGGCAGCTGGCCGCCGCCGGTGGCTGGCGCTAAGAATAGTAAGTTTCCACGATGAGCAGAGCAGGCCGGGCTCAGCAGAGAGGCTCAGCCACCCGTTCAAACACTGGGGCAGGCTGTACAGAGCAGGAAGCCAGGGGGCGGGGGCAGCTGGCCGCCGCCGGTGGCTGGCGCTAAGAATAGTAAGTTTCCACGATGAGCAGAGCAGGCCGGGCTCAGCAGAGAGGCTCAGCCACCCGTTCAAACACTGGGGCAGGCTGTACAGAGCAGGAAGCCAGGGGGCGGGGGCAGCTGGCCGCCGCCGGTGGCTGGCGCTAAGAATAGTAAGTTTCCACGATGAGCAGAGCAGGCCGGGCTCAGCAGAGAGGCTCAGCCACCCGTTCAAACACTGGGGCAGGCTGTACAGAGCAGGAAGCCAGGGGGCGGGGGCAGCTGGCCGCCGCCGGTGGCTGGCGCTAAGAATAGTAAGTTTCCACGATGAGCAGAGCAGGCCGGGCTCAGCAGAGAGGCTCAGCCACCCGTTCAAACACTGGGGCAGGCTGTACAGAGCAGGAAGCCAGGGGGCGGGGGCAGCTGGCCGCCGCCGGTGGCTGGCGCTAAGAATAGTAAGTTTCCACGATGAGCAGAGCAGGCCGGGCTCAGCAGAGAGGCTCAGCCACCCGTTCAAACACTGGGGCAGGCTGTACAGAGCAGGAAGCCAGGGGCGGGGCAGCTGGCCGCCGCCGGTGGCTGGCGCTAAGAATAGTAAGTTTCCACGATGAGCAGAGCAGGCCGGGCTCAGCAGAGAGGCTCAGCCACCCGTTCAAACACTGGGGCAGGCTGTACAGAGCAGGAAGCCAGGGGGCGGGGGCAGCTGGCCGCCGCCGGTGGCTGGCGCTAAGAATAGTAAGTTTCCACGATGAGCAGAGCAGGCCGGGCTCAGCAGAGAGGCTCAGCCACCCGTTCAAACACTGGGGCAGGCTGTACAGAGCAGGAAGCCAGGGGGCGGGGGCAGCTGGCCGCCGCCGGTGGCTGGCGCTAAGAATAGTAAGTTTTCCACGATGAGCAGAGCAGGCCGGGCTCAGCAGAGAGGCTCAGCCACCCGTTCAAACACTGGGGCAGGCTGTACAGAGCAGGAAGCCAGGGGGCGGGGGCAGCTGGCCGCCGCCGGTGGCTGGCGCTAAGAATAGTAAGTTTCCACGATGAGCAGAGCAGGCCGGGCTCAGCAGAGAGGCTCAGCCACCCGTTCAAACACTGGGGCAGGCTGTACAGAGCAGGAAGCCAGGGGGCGGGGGCAGCTGGCCGCCGCCGGTGGCTGGCGCTAAGAATAGTAAGTTTCCACGATGAGCAGAGCAGGCCGGGCTCAGCAGAGAGGCTCAGCCACCCGTTCAAACACTGGGGCAGGCTGTACAGAGCAGGAAGCCAGGGGGCGGGGGCAGCTGGCCGCCGCCGGTGGCTGGCGCTAAGAATAGTAAGTTTCCACGATGAGCAGAGCAGGCCGGGCTCAGCAGAGAGGCTCAGCCACCCGTTCAAACACTGGGGCAGGCTGTACAGAGCAGGAAGCCAGGGGGCGGGGGCAGCTGGCCGCCGCCGGTGGCTGGCGCTAAGAATAGTAAGTTTCCACGATGAGCAGAGCAGGCCGGGCTCAGCAGAGAGGCTCAGCCACCCGTTCAAACACTGGGGCAGGCTGTACAGAGCAGGAAGCCAGGGGGCGGGGGCAGCTGGCCGCCGCCGGTGGCTGGCGCTAAGAATAGTAAGTTTCCACGATGAGCAGAGCAGGCCGGCTCAGCAGAGAGGCTCAGCCACCCGTTCAAACACTGGGGCAGGCTGTACAGAGCAGGAAGCCAGGGGGCGGGGGCAGCTGGCCGCCGCCGTGGCTGGCGCTAAGAATAGTAAGTTTCCACGATGAGCAGAGCAGGCCGGGCTCAGCAGAGAGGCTCAGCCACCCGTTCAAACACTGGGGCAGGCTGTACAGAGCAGGAAGCCAGGGGGCGGGGCAGCTGGCCGCCGCCGGTGGCTGGCGCTAAGAATAGTAAGTTTCCACGATGAGCAGAGCAGGCCGGGCTCAGCAGAGAGGCTCAGCCACCCGTTCAAACACTGGGGCAGGCTGTACAGAGCAGGAAGCCAGGGGGCGGGGGCAGCTGGCCGCCGCCGGTGGCTGGCGCTAAGAATAGTAAGTTTCCACGATGAGCAGAGCAGGCCGGGCTCAGCAGAGAGGCTCAGCCACCCGTTCAAACACTGGGGCAGGCTGTACAGAGCAGGAGCCAGGGGGCGGGGGCAGCTGGCCGCCGCCGGTGGCTGGCGCTAAGAATAGTAAGTTTCCACGATGAGCAGAGCAGGCCGGGCTCAGCAGAGAGGCTCAGCCACCCGTTCAAACACTGGGCAGGCTGTACAGAGCAGGAAGCCAGGGGGCGGGGGCAGCTGGCCGCCGCCGGTGGCTGGCGCTAAGAATAGTAAGTTTCCACGATGAGCAGAGCAGGCCGGGCTCAGCAGAGAGGCTCAGCCACCCGTTCAAACACTGGGGCAGGCTGTACAGAGCAGGAAGCCAGGGGGCGGGGGCAGCTGGCCGCCGCCGGTGGCTGGCGCTAAGAATAGTAAGTTTCCACGATGAGCAGAGCAGGCCGGCTCAGCAGAGAGGCTCAGCCACCCGTTCAAACACTGGGGCAGGCTGTACAGAGCAGGAAGCCAGGGGGCGGGGGCAGCTGGCCGCCGCCGGTGGCTGGCGCTAAGAATAGTAAGTTTCCACGATGAGCAGAGCAGGCCGGGCTCAGCAGAGAGGCTCAGCCACCCGTTCAAACACTGGGGCAGGCTGTACAGAGCAGGAAGCCAGGGGGCGGGGGCAGCTGGCCGCCGCCGGTGGCTGGCGCTAAGAATAGTAAGTTTCCACGATGAGCAGAGCAGGCCGGGCTCAGCAGAGAGGCTCAGCCACCCGTTCAAACACTGGGGCAGGCTGTACAGAGCAGGAAGCCAGGGGGCGGGGGCAGCTGGCCGCCGCCGGTGGCTGGCGCTAAGAATAGTAAGTTTCCACGATGAGCAGAGCAGGCCGGGCTCAGCAGAGAGGCTCAGCCACCCGTTCAAACACTGGGGCAGGCTGTACAGAGCAGGAAGCCAGGGGGCGGGGGCAGCTGGCCGCCGCCGGTGGCTGGCGCTAAGAATAGTAAGTTTCCACGATGAGCAGAGCAGGCCGGGCTCAGCAGAGAGGCTCAGCCACCCGTTCAAACACTGGGGCAGGCTGTACAGAGCAGGAAGCCAGGGGGCGGGGCAGCTGGCCGCCGCCGGTGGCTGGCGCTAAGAATAGTAAGTTTCCACGATGAGCAGAGCAGGCCGGGCTCAGCAGAGAGGCTCAGCCACCCGTTCAAACACTGGGGCAGGCTGTACAGAGCAGGAAGCCAGGGGGCGGGGGCAGCTGGCCGCCGCCGGTGGCTGGCGCTAAGAATAGTAAGTTTCCACGATGAGCAGAGCAGGCCGGGCTCAGCAGAGAGGCTCAGCCACCCGTTCAAACACTGGGGCAGGCTGTACAGAGCAGGAAGCCAGGGGGCGGGGGCAGCTGGCCGCCGCCGGTGGCTGGCGCTAAGAATAGTAAGTTTCCACGATGAGCAGAGCAGGCCGGGCTCAGCAGAGAGGCTCAGCCACCCGTTCAAACACTGGGGCAGGCTGTACAGAGCAGGAAGCCAGGGGGCGGGGGCAGCTGGCCGCCGCCGGTGGCTGGCGCTAAGAATAGTAAGTTTCCACGATGAGCAGAGCAGGCCGGGCTCAGCAGAGAGGCTCAGCCACCCGTTCAAACACTGGGGCAGGCTGTACAGAGCAGGAAGCCAGGGGGCGGGGGCAGCTGGCCGCCGCCGGTGGCTGGCGCTAAGAATAGTAAGTTTCCACGATGAGCAGAGCAGGCCGGGCTCAGCAGAGAGGCTCAGCCACCCGTTCAAACACTGGGGCAGGCTGTACAGAGCAGGAAGCCAGGGGGCGGGGGCAGCTGGCCGCCGCCGGTGGCTGGCGCTAAGAATAGTAAGTTTCCACGATGAGCAGAGCAGGCCGGGCTCAGCAGAGAGGCTCAGCCACCCGTTCAAACACTGGGGCAGGCTGTACAGAGCAGGAAGCCAGGGGGCGGGGCAGCTGGCCGCCGCCGGTGGCTGGCGCTAAGAATAGTAAGTTTCCACGATGAGCAGAGCAGGCCGGGCTCAGCAGAGAGGCTCAGCCACCCGTTCAAACACTGGGGCAGGCTGTACAGAGCAGGAAGCCAGGGGCGGGGCAGCTGGCCGCCGCCGGTGGCTGGCGCTAAGAATAGTAAGTTTCCACGATGAGCAGAGCAGGCCGGGCTCAGCAGAGAGGCTCAGCCACCCGTTCAAACACTGGGGCAGGCTGTACAGAGCAGGAAGCCAGGGGGCGGGGGCAGCTGGCCGCCGCCGGTGGCTGGCGCTAAGAATAGTAAGTTTCCACGATGAGCAGAGCAGGCCGGGCTCAGCAGAGAGGCTCAGCCACCCGTTCAAACACTGGGGCAGGCTGTACAGAGCAGGAAGCCAGGGGGCGGGGGCAGCTGGCCGCCGCCGGTGGCTGGCGCTAAGAATAGTAAGTTTCCACGATGAGCAGAGCAGGCCGGGCTCAGCAGAGAGGCTCAGCCACCCGTTCAAACACTGGGGCAGGCTGTACAGAGCAGGAAGCCAGGGGCGGGGGCAGCTGGCCGCCGCCGTGGCTGGCGCTAAGAATAGTAAGTTTCCACGATGAGCAGAGCAGGCCGGGCTCAGCAGAGAGGCTCAGCCACCCGTTCAAACACTGGGGCAGGCTGTACAGAGCAGGAAGCCAGGGGGCGGGGGCAGCTGGCCGCCGCCGGTGGCTGGCGCTAAGAATAGTAAGTTTCCACGATGAGCAGAGCAGGCCGGGCTCAGCAGAGAGGCTCAGCCACCCGTTCAAACACTGGGGCAGGCTGTACAGAGCAGGAAGCCAGGGGCGGGGGCAGCTGGCCGCCGCCGGTGGCTGGCGCTAAGAATAGTAAGTTTCCACGATGAGCAGAGCAGGCCGGGCTCAGCAGAGAGGCTCAGCCACCCGTTCAAACACTGGGGCAGGCTGTACAGAGCAGGAAGCCAGGGGCGGGGGCAGCTGGCCGCCGCCGGTGGCTGGCGCTAAGAATAGTAAGTTTCCACGATGAGCAGAGCAGGCCGGGCTCAGCAGAGAGGCTCAGCCACCCGTTCAAACACTGGGGCAGGCTGTACAGAGCAGGAAGCCAGGGGGCGGGGGCAGCTGGCCGCCGCCGGTGGCTGGCGCTAAGAATAGTAAGTTTCCACGATGAGCAGAGCAGGCCGGGCTCAGCAGAGAGGCTCAGCCACCCGTTCAAACACTGGGGCAGGCTGTACAGAGCAGGAAGCCAGGGGGCGGGGGCAGCTGGCCGCCGCCGGTGGCTGGCGCTAAGAATAGTAAGTTTCCACGATGAGCAGAGCAGGCCGGCTCAGCAGAGAGGCTCAGCCACCCGTTCAAACACTGGGGCAGGCTGTACAGAGCAGGAAGCCAGGGGGCGGGGGCAGCTGGCCGCCGCCGGTGGCTGGCGCTAAGAATAGTAAGTTTCCACGATGAGCAGAGCAGGCCGGGCTCAGCAGAGAGGCTCAGCCACCCGTTCAAACACTGGGGCAGGCTGTACAGAGCAGGAAGCCAGGGGGCGGGGGCAGCTGGCCGCCGCCGGTGGCTGGCGCTAAGAATAGTAAGTTTCCACGATGAGCAGAGCAGGCCGGGCTCAGCAGAGAGGCTCAGCCACCCGTTCAAACACTGGGGCAGGCTGTACAGAGCAGGAAGCCAGGGGGCGGGGGCAGCTGGCCGCCGCCGGTGGCTGGCGCTAAGAATAGTAAGTTTCCACGATGAGCAGAGCAGGCCGGGCTCAGCAGAGAGGCTCAGCCACCCGTTCAAACACTGGGGCAGGCTGTACAGAGCAGGAAGCCAGGGGGCGGGGGCAGCTGGCCGCCGCCGGTGGCTGGCGCTAAGAATAGTAAGTTTCCACGATGAGCAGAGCAGGCCGGGCTCAGCAGAGAGGCTCAGCCACCCGTTCAAACACTGGGGCAGGCTGTACAGAGCAGGAAGCCAGGGGGCGGGGGCAGCTGGCCGCCGCCGGTGGCTGGCGCTAAGAATAGTAAGTTTCCACGATGAGCAGAGCAGGCCGGGCTCAGCAGAGAGGCTCAGCCACCCGTTCAAACACTGGGGCAGGCTGTACAGAGCAGGAAGCCAGGGGGCGGGGGCAGCTGGCCGCCGCCGGTGGCTGGCGCTAAGAATAGTAAGTTTCCACGATGAGCAGAGCAGGCCGGGCTCAGCAGAGAGGCTCAGCCACCCGTTCAAACACTGGGGCAGGCTGTACAGAGCAGGAAGCCAGGGGGCGGGGGCAGCTGGCCGCCGCCGGTGGCTGGCGCTAAGAATAGTAAGTTTCCACGATGAGCAGAGCAGGCCGGGCTCAGCAGAGAGGCTCAGCCACCCGTTCAAACACTGGGGCAGGCTGTACAGAGCAGGAAGCCAGGGGGCGGGGGCAGCTGGCCGCCGCCGGTGGCTGGCGCTAAGAATAGTAAGTTTCCACGATGAGCAGAGCAGGCCGGGCTCAGCAGAGAGGCTCAGCCACCCGTTCAAACACTGGGCAGGCTGTACAGAGCAGGAAGCCAGGGGGCGGGGGCAGCTGGCCGCCGCCGGTGGCTGGCGCTAAGAATAGTAAGTTTCCACGATGAGCAGAGCAGGCCGGGCTCAGCAGAGAGGCTCAGCCACCCGTTCAAACACTGGGGCAGGCTGTACAGAGCAGGAAGCCAGGGGGCGGGGGCAGCTGGCCGCCGCCGGTGGCTGGCGCTAAGAATAGTAAGTTTCCACGATGAGCAGAGCAGGCCGGGCTCAGCAGAGAGGCTCAGCCACCCGTTCAAACACTGGGGCAGGCTGTACAGAGCAGGAAGCCAGGGGGCGGGGGCAGCTGGCCGCCGCCGGTGGCTGGCGCTAAGAATAGTAAGTTTCCACGATGAGCAGAGCAGGCCGGGCTCAGCAGAGAGGCTCAGCCACCCGTTCAAACACTGGGGCAGGCTGTACAGAGCAGGAAGCCAGGGGGCGGGGGCAGCTGGCCGCCGCCGGTGGCTGGCGCTAAGAATAGTAAGTTTCCACGATGAGCAGAGCAGGCCGGGCTCAGCAGAGAGGCTCAGCCACCCGTTCAAACACTGGGGCAGGCTGTACAGAGCAGGAAGCCAGGGGGCGGGGGCAGCTGGCCGCCGCCGGTGGCTGGCGCTAAGAATAGTAAGTTTCCACGATGAGCAGAGCAGGCCGGGCTCAGCAGAGAGGCTCAGCCACCCGTTCAAACACTGGGGCAGGCTGTACAGAGCAGGAAGCCAGGGGGCGGGGGCAGCTGGCCGCCGCCGGTGGCTGGCGCTAAGAATAGTAAGTTTCCACGATGAGCAGAGCAGGCCGGGCTCAGCAGAGAGGCTCAGCCACCCGTTCAAACACTGGGGCAGGCTGTACAGAGCAGGAAGCCAGGGGGCGGGGGCAGCTGGCCGCCGCCGGTGGCTGGCGCTAAGAATAGTAAGTTTCCACGATGAGCAGAGCAGGCCGGGCTCAGCAGAGAGGCTCAGCCACCCGTTCAAACACTGGGGCAGGCTGTACAGAGCAGGAAGCCAGGGGGCGGGGGCAGCTGGCCGCCGCCGGTGGCTGGCGCTAAGAATAGTAAGTTTCCACGATGAGCAGAGCAGGCCGGGCTCAGCAGAGAGGCTCAGCCACCCGTTCAAACACTGGGGCAGGCTGTACAGAGCAGGAAGCCAGGGGGCGGGGGCAGCTGGCCGCCGCCGGTGGCTGGCGCTAAGAATAGTAAGTTTCCACGATGAGCAGAGCAGGCCGGGCTCAGCAGAGAGGCTCAGCCACCCGTTCAAACACTGGGGCAGGCTGTACAGAGCAGGAAGCCAGGGGGCGGGGGCAGCTGGCCGCCGCCGGTGGCTGGCGCTAAGAATAGTAAGTTTCCACGATGAGCAGAGCAGGCCGGGCTCAGCAGAGAGGCTCAGCCACCCGTTCAAACACTGGGGCAGGCTGTACAGAGCAGGAAGCCAGGGGGCGGGGGCAGCTGGCCGCCGCCGGTGGCTGGCGCTAAGAATAGTAAGTTTCCACGATGAGCAGAGCAGGCCGGGCTCAGCAGAGAGGCTCAGCCACCCGTTCAAACACTGGGGCAGGCTGTACAGAGCAGGAAGCCAGGGGGCGGGGGCAGCTGGCCGCCGCCGGTGGCTGGCGCTAAGAATAGTAAGTTTCCACGATGAGCAGAGCAGGCCGGGCTCAGCAGAGAGGCTCAGCCACCCGTTCAAACACTGGGGCAGGCTGTACAGAGCAGGAAGCCAGGGGGCGGGGGCAGCTGGCCGCCGCCGGTGGCTGGCGCTAAGAATAGTAAGTTTCCACGATGAGCAGAGCAGGCCGGGCTCAGCAGAGAGGCTCAGCCACCCGTTCAAACACTGGGGCAGGCTGTACAGAGCAGGAAGCCAGGGGGCGGGGGCAGCTGGCCGCCGCCGGTGGCTGGCGCTAAGAATAGTAAGTTTCCACGATGAGCAGAGCAGGCCGGGCTCAGCAGAGAGGCTCAGCCACCCGTTCAAACACTGGGGCAGGCTGTACAGAGCAGGAAGCCAGGGGGCGGGGGCAGCTGGCCGCCGCCGGTGGCTGGCGCTAAGAATAGTAAGTTTCCACGATGAGCAGAGCAGGCCGGGCTCAGCAGAGAGGCTCAGCCACCCGTTCAAACACTGGGGCAGGCTGTACAGAGCAGGAAGCCAGGGGGCGGGGGCAGCTGGCCGCCGCCGGTGGCTGGCGCTAAGAATAGTAAGTTTCCACGATGAGCAGAGCAGGCCGGGCTCAGCAGAGAGGCTCAGCCACCCGTTCAAACACTGGGGCAGGCTGTACAGAGCAGGAAGCCAGGGGGCGGGGGCAGCTGGCCGCCGCCGGTGGCTGGCGCTAAGAATAGTAAGTTTCCACGATGAGCAGAGCAGGCCGGGCTCAGCAGAGAGGCTCAGCCACCCGTTCAAACACTGGGGCAGGCTGTACAGAGCAGGAAGCCAGGGGGCGGGGGCAGCTGGCCGCCGCCGGTGGCTGGCGCTAAGAATAGTAAGTTTCCACGATGAGCAGAGCAGGCCGGGCTCAGCAGAGAGGCTCAGCCACCCGTTCAAACACTGGGGCAGGCTGTACAGAGCAGGAAGCCAGGGGGCGGGGGCAGCTGGCCGCCGCCGGTGGCTGGCGCTAAGAATAGTAAGTTTCCACGATGAGCAGAGCAGGCCGGGCTCAGCAGAGAGGCTCAGCCACCCGTTCAAACACTGGGGCAGGCTGTACAGAGCAGGAAGCCAGGGGGCGGGGGCAGCTGGCCGCCGCCGGTGGCTGGCGCTAAGAATAGTAAGTTTCCACGATGAGCAGAGCAGGCCGGGCTCAGCAGAGAGGCTCAGCCACCCGTTCAAACACTGGGGCAGGCTGTACAGAGCAGGAAGCCAGGGGGCGGGGGCAGCTGGCCGCCGCCGGTGGCTGGCGCTAAGAATAGTAAGTTTCCACGATGAGCAGAGCAGGCCGGGCTCAGCAGAGAGGCTCAGCCACCCGTTCAAACACTGGGGCAGGCTGTACAGAGCAGGAAGCCAGGGGGCGGGGGCAGCTGGCCGCCGCCGGTGGCTGGCGCTAAGAATAGTAAGTTTCCACGATGAGCAGAGCAGGCCGGGCTCAGCAGAGAGGCTCAGCCACCCGTTCAAACACTGGGGCAGGCTGTACAGAGCAGGAAGCCAGGGGGCGGGGGCAGCTGGCCGCCGCCGGTGGCTGGCGCTAAGAATAGTAAGTTTCCACGATGAGCAGAGCAGGCCGGGCTCAGCAGAGAGGCTCAGCCACCCGTTCAAACACTGGGGCAGGCTGTACAGAGCAGGAAGCCAGGGGGCGGGGGCAGCTGGCCGCCGCCGGTGGCTGGCGCTAAGAATAGTAAGTTTCCACGATGAGCAGAGCAGGCCGGGCTCAGCAGAGAGGCTCAGCCACCCGTTCAAACACTGGGGCAGGCTGTACAGAGCAGGAAGCCAGGGGGCGGGGGCAGCTGGCCGCCGCCGGTGGCTGGCGCTAAGAATAGTAAGTTTCCACGATGAGCAGAGCAGGCCGGGCTCAGCAGAGAGGCTCAGCCACCCGTTCAAACACTGGGGCAGGCTGTACAGAGCAGGAAGCCAGGGGGCGGGGGCAGCTGGCCGCCGCCGGTGGCTGGCGCTAAGAATAGTAAGTTTCCACGATGAGCAGAGCAGGCCGGGCTCAGCAGAGAGGCTCAGCCACCCGTTCAAACACTGGGGCAGGCTGTACAGAGCAGGAAGCCAGGGGGCGGGGCAGCTGGCCGCCGCCGGTGGCTGGCGCTAAGAATAGTAAGTTTCCACGATGAGCAGAGCAGGCCGGGCTCAGCAGAGAGGCTCAGCCACCCGTTCAAACACTGGGGCAGGCTGTACAGAGCAGGAAGCCAGGGGGCGGGGGCAGCTGGCCGCCGCCGGTGGCTGGCGCTAAGAATAGTAAGTTTCCACGATGAGCAGAGCAGGCCGGGCTCAGCAGAGAGGCTCAGCCACCCGTTCAAACACTGGGGCAGGCTGTACAGAGCAGGAAGCCAGGGGGCGGGGGCAGCTGGCCGCCGCCGGTGGCTGGCGCTAAGAATAGTAAGTTTCCACGATGAGCAGAGCAGGCCGGGCTCAGCAGAGAGGCTCAGCCACCCGTTCAAACACTGGGGCAGGCTGTACAGAGCAGGAAGCCAGGGGGCGGGGGCAGCTGGCCGCCGCCGGTGGCTGGCGCTAAGAATAGTAAGTTTCCACGATGAGCAGAGCAGGCCGGGCTCAGCAGAGAGGCTCAGCCACCCGTTCAAACACTGGGGCAGGCTGTACAGAGCAGGAAGCCAGGGGGCGGGGGCAGCTGGCCGCCGCCGGTGGCTGGCGCTAAGAATAGTAAGTTTCCACGATGAGCAGAGCAGGCCGGGCTCAGCAGAGAGGCTCAGCCACCCGTTCAAACACTGGGGCAGGCTGTACAGAGCAGGAAGCCAGGGGGCGGGGGCAGCTGGCCGCCGCCGGTGGCTGGCGCTAAGAATAGTAAGTTTCCACGATGAGCAGAGCAGGCCGGGCTCAGCAGAGAGGCTCAGCCACCCGTTCAAACACTGGGGCAGGCTGTACAGAGCAGGAAGCCAGGGGGCGGGGGCAGCTGGCCGCCGCCGGTGGCTGGCGCTAAGAATAGTAAGTTTCCACGATGAGCAGAGCAGGCCGGGCTCAGCAGAGAGGCTCAGCCACCCGTTCAAACACTGGGGCAGGCTGTACAGAGCAGGAAGCCAGGGGGCGGGGGCAGCTGGCCGCCGCCGGTGGCTGGCGCTAAGAATAGTAAGTTTCCACGATGAGCAGAGCAGGCCGGGCTCAGCAGAGAGGCTCAGCCACCCGTTCAAACACTGGGCAGGCTGTACAGAGCAGGAAGCCAGGGGGCGGGGGCAGCTGGCCGCCGCCGGTGGCTGGCGCTAAGAATAGTAAGTTTCCACGATGAGCAGAGCAGGCCGGGCTCAGCAGAGAGGCTCAGCCACCCGTTCAAACACTGGGGCAGGCTGTACAGAGCAGGAAGCCAGGGGGCGGGGGCAGCTGGCCGCCGCCGGTGGCTGGCGCTAAGAATAGTAAGTTTCCACGATGAGCAGAGCAGGCCGGGCTCAGCAGAGAGGCTCAGCCACCCGTTCAAACACTGGGGCAGGCTGTACAGAGCAGGAAGCCAGGGGGCGGGGGCAGCTGGCCGCCGCCGGTGGCTGGCGCTAAGAATAGTAAGTTTCCACGATGAGCAGAGCAGGCCGGGCTCAGCAGAGAGGCTCAGCCACCCGTTCAAACACTGGGGCAGGCTGTACAGAGCAGGAAGCCAGGGGGCGGGGGCAGCTGGCCGCCGCCGGTGGCTGGCGCTAAGAATAGTAAGTTTCCACGATGAGCAGAGCAGGCCGGGCTCAGCAGAGAGGCTCAGCCACCCGTTCAAACACTGGGGCAGGCTGTACAGAGCAGGAAGCCAGGGGGCGGGGGCAGCTGGCCGCCGCCGGTGGCTGGCGCTAAGAATAGTAAGTTTCCACGATGAGCAGAGCAGGCCGGGCTCAGCAGAGAGGCTCAGCCACCCGTTCAAACACTGGGGCAGGCTGTACAGAGCAGGAAGCCAGGGGGCGGGGGCAGCTGGCCGCCGCCGGTGGCTGGCGCTAAGAATAGTAAGTTTCCACGATGAGCAGAGCAGGCCGGGCTCAGCAGAGAGGCTCAGCCACCCGTTCAAACACTGGGGCAGGCTGTACAGAGCAGGAAGCCAGGGGGCGGGGGCAGCTGGCCGCCGCCGGTGGCTGGCGCTAAGAATAGTAAGTTTCCACGATGAGCAGAGCAGGCCGGGCTCAGCAGAGAGGCTCAGCCACCCGTTCAAACACTGGGGCAGGCTGTACAGAGCAGGAAGCCAGGGGGCGGGGGCAGCTGGCCGCCGCCGGTGGCTGGCGCTAAGAATAGTAAGTTTCCACGATGAGCAGAGCAGGCCGGGCTCAGCAGAGAGGCTCAGCCACCCGTTCAAACACTGGGGCAGGCTGTACAGAGCAGGAAGCCAGGGGGCGGGGGCAGCTGGCCGCCGCCGGTGGCTGGCGCTAAGAATAGTAAGTTTCCACGATGAGCAGAGCAGGCCGGGCTCAGCAGAGAGGCTCAGCCACCCGTTCAAACACTGGGGCAGGCTGTACAGAGCAGGAAGCCAGGGGGCGGGGGCAGCTGGCCGCCGCCGGTGGCTGGCGCTAAGAATAGTAAGTTTCCACGATGAGCAGAGCAGGCCGGGCTCAGCAGAGAGGCTCAGCCACCCGTTCAAACACTGGGGCAGGCTGTACAGAGCAGGAAGCCAGGGGGCGGGGGCAGCTGGCCGCCGCCGGTGGCTGGCGCTAAGAATAGTAAGTTTCCACGATGAGCAGAGCAGGCCGGGCTCAGCAGAGAGGCTCAGCCACCCGTTCAAACACTGGGGCAGGCTGTACAGAGCAGGAAGCCAGGGGGCGGGGGCAGCTGGCCGCCGCCGGTGGCTGGCGCTAAGAATAGTAAGTTTCCACGATGAGCAGAGCAGGCCGGGCTCAGCAGAGAGGCTCAGCCACCCGTTCAAACACTGGGGCAGGCTGTACAGAGCAGGAAGCCAGGGGGCGGGGGCAGCTGGCCGCCGCCGGTGGCTGGCGCTAAGAATAGTAAGTTTCCACGATGAGCAGAGCAGGCCGGGCTCAGCAGAGAGGCTCAGCCACCCGTTCAAACACTGGGGCAGGCTGTACAGAGCAGGAAGCCAGGGGGCGGGGGCAGCTGGCCGCCGCCGGTGGCTGGCGCTAAGAATAGTAAGTTTCCACGATGAGCAGAGCAGGCCGGGCTCAGCAGAGAGGCTCAGCCACCCGTTCAAACACTGGGGCAGGCTGTACAGAGCAGGAAGCCAGGGGGCGGGGGCAGCTGGCCGCCGCCGGTGGCTGGCGCTAAGAATAGTAAGTTTCCACGATGAGCAGAGCAGGCCGGGCTCAGCAGAGAGGCTCAGCCACCCGTTCAAACACTGGGGCAGGCTGTACAGAGCAGGAAGCCAGGGGGCGGGGGCAGCTGGCCGCCGCCGGTGGCTGGCGCTAAGAATAGTAAGTTTCCACGATGAGCAGAGCAGGCCGGGCTCAGCAGAGAGGCTCAGCCACCCGTTCAAACACTGGGGCAGGCTGTACAGAGCAGGAAGCCAGGGGGCGGGGGCAGCTGGCCGCCGCCGGTGGCTGGCGCTAAGAATAGTAAGTTTCCACGATGAGCAGAGCAGGCCGGGCTCAGCAGAGAGGCTCAGCCACCCGTTCAAACACTGGGGCAGGCTGTACAGAGCAGGAAGCCAGGGGGCGGGGGCAGCTGGCCGCCGCCGGTGGCTGGCGCTAAGAATAGTAAGTTTCCACGATGAGCAGAGCAGGCCGGGCTCAGCAGAGAGGCTCAGCCACCCGTTCAAACACTGGGGCAGGCTGTACAGAGCAGGAAGCCAGGGGGCGGGGGCAGCTGGCCGCCGCCGGTGGCTGGCGCTAAGAATAGTAAGTTTCCACGATGAGCAGAGCAGGCCGGGCTCAGCAGAGAGGCTCAGCCACCCGTTCAAACACTGGGGCAGGCTGTACAGAGCAGGAAGCCAGGGGGCGGGGGCAGCTGGCCGCCGCCGGTGGCTGGCGCTAAGAATAGTAAGTTTCCACGATGAGCAGAGCAGGCCGGGCTCAGCAGAGAGGCTCAGCCACCCGTTCAAACACTGGGGCAGGCTGTACAGAGCAGGAAGCCAGGGGGCGGGCAGCTGGCCGCCGCCGGTGGCTGGCGCTAAGAATAGTAAGTTTCCACGATGAGCAGAGCAGGCCGGGCTCAGCAGAGAGGCTCAGCCACCCGTTCAAACACTGGGGCAGGCTGTACAGAGCAGGAAGCCAGGGGGCGGGGGCAGCTGGCCGCCGCCGGTGGCTGGCGCTAAGAATAGTAAGTTTCCACGATGAGCAGAGCAGGCCGGGCTCAGCAGAGAGGCTCAGCCACCCGTTCAAACACTGGGGCAGGCTGTACAGAGCAGGAAGCCAGGGGGCGGGGGCAGCTGGCCGCCGCCGGTGGCTGGCGCTAAGAATAGTAAGTTTCCACGATGAGCAGAGCAGGCCGGGCTCAGCAGAGAGGCTCAGCCACCCGTTCAAACACTGGGGCAGGCTGTACAGAGCAGGAAGCCAGGGGGCGGGGGCAGCTGGCCGCCGCCGGTGGCTGGCGCTAAGAATAGTAAGTTTCCACGATGAGCAGAGCAGGCCGGGCTCAGCAGAGAGGCTCAGCCACCCGTTCAAACACTGGGGCAGGCTGTACAGAGCAGGAAGCCAGGGGGCGGGGGCAGCTGGCCGCCGCCGGTGGCTGGCGCTAAGAATAGTAAGTTTCCACGATGAGCAGAGCAGGCCGGGCTCAGCAGAGAGGCTCAGCCACCCGTTCAAACACTGGGGCAGGCTGTACAGAGCAGGAAGCCAGGGGGCGGGGGCAGCTGGCCGCCGCCGGTGGCTGGCGCTAAGAATAGTAAGTTTCCACGATGAGCAGAGCAGGCCGGGCTCAGCAGAGAGGCTCAGCCACCCGTTCAAACACTGGGGCAGGCTGTACAGAGCAGGAAGCCAGGGGGCGGGGCAGCTGGCCGCCGCCGGTGGCTGGCGCTAAGAATAGTAAGTTTCCACGATGAGCAGAGCAGGCCGGGCTCAGCAGAGAGGCTCAGCCACCCGTTCAAACACTGGGGCAGGCTGTACAGAGCAGGAAGCCAGGGGGCGGGGGCAGCTGGCCGCCGCCGGTGGCTGGCGCTAAGAATAGTAAGTTTCCACGATGAGCAGAGCAGGCCGGGCTCAGCAGAGAGGCTCAGCCACCCGTTCAAACACTGGGGCAGGCTGTACAGAGCAGGAAGCCAGGGGGCGGGGGCAGCTGGCCGCCGCCGGTGGCTGGCGCTAAGAATAGTAAGTTTCCACGATGAGCAGAGCAGGCCGGGCTCAGCAGAGAGGCTCAGCCACCCGTTCAAACACTGGGGCAGGCTGTACAGAGCAGGAAGCCAGGGGGCGGGGGCAGCTGGCCGCCGCCGGTGGCTGGCGCTAAGAATAGTAAGTTTCCACGATGAGCAGAGCAGGCCGGGCTCAGCAGAGAGGCTCAGCCACCCGTTCAAACACTGGGGCAGGCTGTACAGAGCAGGAAGCCAGGGGGCGGGGGCAGCTGGCCGCCGCCGGTGGCTGGCGCTAAGAATAGTAAGTTTCCACGATGAGCAGAGCAGGCCGGGCTCAGCAGAGAGGCTCAGCCACCCGTTCAAACACTGGGGCAGGCTGTACAGAGCAGGAAGCCAGGGGGCGGGGGCAGCTGGCCGCCGCCGGTGGCTGGCGCTAAGAATAGTAAGTTTCCACGATGAGCAGAGCAGGCCGGGCTCAGCAGAGAGGCTCAGCCACCCGTTCAAACACTGGGGCAGGCTGTACAGAGCAGGAAGCCAGGGGGCGGGGGCAGCTGGCCGCCGCCGGTGGCTGGCGCTAAGAATAGTAAGTTTCCACGATGAGCAGAGCAGGCCGGGCTCAGCAGAGAGGCTCAGCCACCCGTTCAAACACTGGGGCAGGCTGTACAGAGCAGGAAGCCAGGGGGCGGGGGCAGCTGGCCGCCGCCGGTGGCTGGCGCTAAGAATAGTAAGTTTCCACGATGAGCAGAGCAGGCCGGGCTCAGCAGAGAGGCTCAGCCACCCGTTCAAACACTGGGGCAGGCTGTACAGAGCAGGAAGCCAGGGGGCGGGGGCAGCTGGCCGCCGCCGGTGGCTGGCGCTAAGAATAGTAAGTTTCCACGATGAGCAGAGCAGGCCGGGCTCAGCAGAGAGGCTCAGCCACCCGTTCAAACACTGGGGCAGGCTGTACAGAGCAGGAAGCCAGGGGGCGGGGGCAGCTGGCCGCCGCCGGTGGCTGGCGCTAAGAATAGTAAGTTTCCACGATGAGCAGAGCAGGCCGGGCTCAGCAGAGAGGCTCAGCCACCCGTTCAAACACTGGGGCAGGCTGTACAGAGCAGGAAGCCAGGGGGCGGGGGCAGCTGGCCGCCGCCGGTGGCTGGCGCTAAGAATAGTAAGTTTCCACGATGAGCAGAGCAGGCCGGGCTCAGCAGAGAGGCTCAGCCACCCGTTCAAACACTGGGGCAGGCTGTACAGAGCAGGAAGCCAGGGGGCGGGGGCAGCTGGCCGCCGCCGGTGGCTGGCGCTAAGAATAGTAAGTTTCCACGATGAGCAGAGCAGGCCGGGCTCAGCAGAGAGGCTCAGCCACCCGTTCAAACACTGGGGCAGGCTGTACAGAGCAGGAAGCCAGGGGGCGGGGGCAGCTGGCCGCCGCCGGTGGCTGGCGCTAAGAATAGTAAGTTTCCACGATGAGCAGAGCAGGCCGGGCTCAGCAGAGAGGCTCAGCCACCCGTTCAAACACTGGGGCAGGCTGTACAGAGCAGGAAGCCAGGGGGCGGGGGCAGCTGGCCGCCGCCGGTGGCTGGCGCTAAGAATAGTAAGTTTCCACGATGAGCAGAGCAGGCCGGGCTCAGCAGAGAGGCTCAGCCACCCGTTCAAACACTGGGGCAGGCTGTACAGAGCAGGAAGCCAGGGGGCGGGGGCAGCTGGCCGCCGCCGGTGGCTGGCGCTAAGAATAGTAAGTTTCCACGATGAGCAGAGCAGGCCGGGCTCAGCAGAGAGGCTCAGCCACCCGTTCAAACACTGGGGCAGGCTGTACAGAGCAGGAAGCCAGGGGGCGGGGGCAGCTGGCCGCCGCCGGTGGCTGGCGCTAAGAATAGTAAGTTTCCACGATGAGCAGAGCAGGCCGGGCTCAGCAGAGAGGCTCAGCCACCCGTTCAAACACTGGGGCAGGCTGTACAGAGCAGGAAGCCAGGGGGCGGGGGCAGCTGGCCGCCGCCGGTGGCTGGCGCTAAGAATAGTAAGTTTCCACGATGAGCAGAGCAGGCCGGGCTCAGCAGAGAGGCTCAGCCACCCGTTCAAACACTGGGGCAGGCTGTACAGAGCAGGAAGCCAGGGGGCGGGGGCAGCTGGCCGCCGCCGGTGGCTGGCGCTAAGAATAGTAAGTTTCCACGATGAGCAGAGCAGGCCGGGCTCAGCAGAGAGGCTCAGCCACCCGTTCAAACACTGGGGCAGGCTGTACAGAGCAGGAAGCCAGGGGGCGGGGGCAGCTGGCCGCCGCCGGTGGCTGGCGCTAAGAATAGTAAGTTTCCACGATGAGCAGAGCAGGCCGGGCTCAGCAGAGAGGCTCAGCCACCCGTTCAAACACTGGGGCAGGCTGTACAGAGCAGGAAGCCAGGGGGCGGGGGCAGCTGGCCGCCGCCGGTGGCTGGCGCTAAGAATAGTAAGTTTCCACGATGAGCAGAGCAGGCCGGGCTCAGCAGAGAGGCTCAGCCACCCGTTCAAACACTGGGGCAGGCTGTACAGAGCAGGAAGCCAGGGGGCGGGGGCAGCTGGCCGCCGCCGGTGGCTGGCGCTAAGAATAGTAAGTTTCCACGATGAGCAGAGCAGGCCGGGCTCAGCAGAGAGGCTCAGCCACCCGTTCAAACACTGGGGCAGGCTGTACAGAGCAGGAAGCCAGGGGGCGGGGGCAGCTGGCCGCCGCCGGTGGCTGGCGCTAAGAATAGTAAGTTTCCACGATGAGCAGAGCAGGCCGGGCTCAGCAGAGAGGCTCAGCCACCCGTTCAAACACTGGGGCAGGCTGTACAGAGCAGGAAGCCAGGGGGCGGGGGCAGCTGGCCGCCGCCGGTGGCTGGCGCTAAGAATAGTAAGTTTCCACGATGAGCAGAGCAGGCCGGGCTCAGCAGAGAGGCTCAGCCACCCGTTCAAACACTGGGGCAGGCTGTACAGAGCAGGAAGCCAGGGGGCGGGGGCAGCTGGCCGCCGCCGGTGGCTGGCGCTAAGAATAGTAAGTTTCCACGATGAGCAGAGCAGGCCGGGCTCAGCAGAGAGGCTCAGCCACCCGTTCAAACACTGGGGCAGGCTGTACAGAGCAGGAAGCCAGGGGGCGGGGGCAGCTGGCCGCCGCCGGTGGCTGGCGCTAAGAATAGTAAGTTTCCACGATGAGCAGAGCAGGCCGGGCTCAGCAGAGAGGCTCAGCCACCCGTTCAAACACTGGGGCAGGCTGTACAGAGCAGGAAGCCAGGGGGCGGGGGCAGCTGGCCGCCGCCGGTGGCTGGCGCTAAGAATAGTAAGTTTCCACGATGAGCAGAGCAGGCCGGGCTCAGCAGAGAGGCTCAGCCACCCGTTCAAACACTGGGGCAGGCTGTACAGAGCAGGAAGCCAGGGGGCGGGGGCAGCTGGCCGCCGCCGGTGGCTGGCGCTAAGAATAGTAAGTTTCCACGATGAGCAGAGCAGGCCGGGCTCAGCAGAGAGGCTCAGCCACCCGTTCAAACACTGGGGCAGGCTGTACAGAGCAGGAAGCCAGGGGGCGGGGGCAGCTGGCCGCCGCCGGTGGCTGGCGCTAAGAATAGTAAGTTTCCACGATGAGCAGAGCAGGCCGGGCTCAGCAGAGAGGCTCAGCCACCCGTTCAAACACTGGGGCAGGCTGTACAGAGCAGGAAGCCAGGGGGCGGGGGCAGCTGGCCGCCGCCGGTGGCTGGCGCTAAGAATAGTAAGTTTCCACGATGAGCAGAGCAGGCCGGGCTCAGCAGAGAGGCTCAGCCACCCGTTCAAACACTGGGGCAGGCTGTACAGAGCAGGAAGCCAGGGGGCGGGGGCAGCTGGCCGCCGCCGGTGGCTGGCGCTAAGAATAGTAAGTTTCCACGATGAGCAGAGCAGGCCGGGCTCAGCAGAGAGGCTCAGCCACCCGTTCAAACACTGGGGCAGGCTGTACAGAGCAGGAAGCCAGGGGGCGGGGGCAGCTGGCCGCCGCCGGTGGCTGGCGCTAAGAATAGTAAGTTTCCACGATGAGCAGAGCAGGCCGGGCTCAGCAGAGAGGCTCAGCCACCCGTTCAAACACTGGGGCAGGCTGTACAGAGCAGGAAGCCAGGGGGCGGGGGCAGCTGGCCGCCGCCGGTGGCTGGCGCTAAGAATAGTAAGTTTCCACGATGAGCAGAGCAGGCCGGGCTCAGCAGAGAGGCTCAGCCACCCGTTCAAACACTGGGGCAGGCTGTACAGAGCAGGAAGCCAGGGGGCGGGGCAGCTGGCCGCCGCCGGTGGCTGGCGCTAAGAATAGTAAGTTTCCACGATGAGCAGAGCAGGCCGGGCTCAGCAGAGAGGCTCAGCCACCCGTTCAAACACTGGGGCAGGCTGTACAGAGCAGGAAGCCAGGGGGCGGGGGCAGCTGGCCGCCGCCGGTGGCTGGCGCTAAGAATAGTAAGTTTCCACGATGAGCAGAGCAGGCCGGGCTCAGCAGAGAGGCTCAGCCACCCGTTCAAACACTGGGGCAGGCTGTACAGAGCAGGAAGCCAGGGGGCGGGGGCAGCTGGCCGCCGCCGGTGGCTGGCGCTAAGAATAGTAAGTTTCCACGATGAGCAGAGCAGGCCGGGCTCAGCAGAGAGGCTCAGCCACCCGTTCAAACACTGGGGCAGGCTGTACAGAGCAGGAAGCCAGGGGGCGGGGGCAGCTGGCCGCCGCCGGTGGCTGGCGCTAAGAATAGTAAGTTTCCACGATGAGCAGAGCAGGCCGGGCTCAGCAGAGAGGCTCAGCCACCCGTTCAAACACTGGGGCAGGCTGTACAGAGCAGGAAGCCAGGGGGCGGGGGCAGCTGGCCGCCGCCGGTGGCTGGCGCTAAGAATAGTAAGTTTCCACGATGAGCAGAGCAGGCCGGGCTCAGCAGAGAGGCTCAGCCACCCGTTCAAACACTGGGGCAGGCTGTACAGAGCAGGAAGCCAGGGGGCGGGGGCAGCTGGCCGCCGCCGGTGGCTGGCGCTAAGAATAGTAAGTTTCCACGATGAGCAGAGCAGGCCGGGCTCAGCAGAGAGGCTCAGCCACCCGTTCAAACACTGGGGCAGGCTGTACAGAGCAGGAAGCCAGGGGGCGGGGGCAGCTGGCCGCCGCCGGTGGCTGGCGCTAAGAATAGTAAGTTTCCACGATGAGCAGAGCAGGCCGGGCTCAGCAGAGAGGCTCAGCCACCCGTTCAAACACTGGGGCAGGCTGTACAGAGCAGGAAGCCAGGGGGCGGGGGCAGCTGGCCGCCGCCGGTGGCTGGCGCTAAGAATAGTAAGTTTCCACGATGAGCAGAGCAGGCCGGGCTCAGCAGAGAGGCTCAGCCACCCGTTCAAACACTGGGGCAGGCTGTACAGAGCAGGAAGCCAGGGGGCGGGGGCAGCTGGCCGCCGCCGGTGGCTGGCGCTAAGAATAGTAAGTTTCCACGATGAGCAGAGCAGGCCGGGCTCAGCAGAGAGGCTCAGCCACCCGTTCAAACACACAGGCACAGGATCATAATCAACCTACAATCATACCACCTTAGTTTTTAAATAATTATTTTTATTTTCCAGCCCGTGTGAGTCTTGCAAAACTCTGAAAACTCGTTCTTTAATTCCGCTATCATAGCATTCATGAAGACTTATTGCAGAACCAGAACGCCGATCGCGCGTTCTCATTGCCCAGAGGCATCATGGGGAGGTGACTCTAAAGCGCATATTCAGTGGGCCCATAACGCGGAAGTAAACCCGGAACACTATAACAGACCAGGAAGCAGCAGGGGGGCGGGGGGAATGAGCTCGCGGTAGCCTCGTAACGCCAGCGCTGACCAGGCCGGCTCTGAGCCGGGAGAGAGTCAGCCACTGATACATATACACACAGGCAGGCCGGCCCTCACAGCTGACACAGGAAGGAGGGACGAGTGCTGGACGGGCCAGGCGGTGGTCGCGGTACACCCATGGATCTATTATAAGAACATTTAATACATCCATGGCTCTATGGCAAGTGGAAGCAGTGTGGTGTGAAGCAGGCTAGTTCAAGGTAACTCATCACAGAGCTAATGGCGGAGCCTAGGAGCCAATGTAGCCTCTAGTAGCGGAGACTTGGCTGTGGAGGTTCGGTGATAAAATAACTTCACCGTCGTTTAAACTAAACACGGTGCACTGAGATGCATGAAACGAGTAGTCTGGAGAACAAGTCTCTCTCTGCTGTACAAGTCTCCAAACACTGACTTTTTCTTCCAGCCGAGAAAAGGCAGCCCGCTCTCCTCTGTCTCGGGGAACTTTGTGATACATATAATATTATATTAATAATATTAAAGAGAAAAAACCAAACCGTTATCAGTTTTAAAGACAATTTAATATTATGACATAACACAAGACATCATTTACAGAGTTTACACATGAACAGTATTAAGTATAACAATACCATGGCAAGAACAGAAAGAAGAGGAGGATTCTGGGAAATGGAGTCCCAGTCTACTGTGTGTTCTAGAAGCAGCATAGTAGGGGAGGCTGCATGTTTTTACCATCACTAGACTTACAGAAACACTGTAAAAATAAATAAAGAAATAAATGTTTTAAACATACATTTAGATTATCTCGTTAACAAACAAACATATTTTCAGTTTTGCATTACAGATTTTGTAGCTCTCACCAGTATGCACAACGACCTTTGTTGTTATCACTAAAATAATTCACTGTTCCCACAATGCATTGTTAAAAGTAGTGTATGACCAATGATCACTATCAAATCAATAGAGACTCTTTAGGAATTCACCAGGGTAATGTCTAGAAGTGTTTTTTTTTTTTTTTTTTGTCTTGACCCTCAAACACAACGATGGCAACCAGGACAGAGAGAGCGCTAACATTAGTTAGCTAGCTAACACTGGGACTGAGACAATAACATGTCTGCTGTGGTGCAATGACTTTAAAGTTAGATTCATGATTCTAATATGAACAGGTCATCATTCACACACTGTGGCTTTCTTCATCAAAGGAGCTATATGCTAACGCTATCAATAGCTCAGCATCAAACAGACAACGTCAGCGTTGACGCCTCTCTCCACTGGTCTTGTTCGCCAGCTATGCTTACACTTTATGTCTGGTTATGTCATCTTGTAAACTAAAACAATGGACGCAGCTACATTTACCAACATCTGCTCCTGGCACCAGCATCAGAAAGCTAAAGCTAACAAATGACTGTTAAAGCTTAGGTCTGGTAAGTTAGTGGACTGTAATCTGATCTGGACGCTGCTCTCTCACTATTAAATATTATTTTGAAAATGATTTTCATCAGGATGTATGAGCTTTAGTCTAAGGTGTGAGCTGGCTGTGTTATTGTGTTGTCACTAAGGTGAGACTTCCGCTCTGAGCTCAGGATGTGGTGAGACTTTGAAGGCTGAGAAAACAAAGACAACTTTAAAACAGAATGGACGTCCCGTCACTCTGCCTCTTTATGAGTAAGAAACTTTACTTCACTTATCTGGGCTGACGATAGTTTATTTTTCTAGTTTTCTCTCTCTTGTTGGTCTGAATTTGAATACGTTGTATTTGAAAATCATTTGCTTTGACTGATCTCCACCTCTGAAAACCTCAGCCGTGAAACCAGGAAGCAACAAAATCTGATGGCGTCTGACCGGCACTAGTGTCAATACTCACTGTTCAGCAGGAACAGAAAAGATGCATCTATGGTGAAGGCAGTAGGATGTAGACTGGCTGTAGACTGGACATAAACCGGTTGTAAACACTTGTCATCCTGATGGTTTTGTGTTTGTGTCTGTCACTTCCTGTCTGGACCCACAGCAGCCACGCTGAGTGTCCATCCCAACAGGTCTCAGTTCTTCCAGTTTGAGTCTGTCAGCATGAGCTGTGCACACCTGGGGAGCTCCAGCAGCTGGACACTTAAGAGAAACACCTCCAGTGAGACGTCTGCTTCCTGTGAGGTGGGCTGGGGTCGTCGCAACGGCTCTACCTATATCAATCGCAGCGTCTATGAAAAAGACTCCGGCGTGTACTGGTGCGAGTCCAAGACCAGGAATTGCAGCAATGTCCTCAACATCACAGTCAACAGTAAGCACCTGTCCCATAAAAGCAGAAGGGAAGAACCAAACCATCACATCACAGCGACAATCCAACACCAAACTTCAAGATGAGGGATTGATAAACAAGGGAAGTCCGATGATCACCGTTTGCTCTTGTGTATTTCAGAAGGTGTCGTGATCCTGGAGAGCCCGCCGTTTCCTGTGACCGTGGGAGAAAAGGTGACGCTTCGCTGTTTCTACAGGAAAGGAGCTCATAGGTTCTTGTCAGATTTCAATGCTACGTTCTACAGAGACGATGTTTTCGTCGGCAGCCACCCTGAGGGGAAGATAATCCTTTCACCAGTGTCCAAGGCCAACGAAGGTTCCTACAAGTGTCGGCACCCGACGGCAGGAGAGTCACCACAGAGTCTGCTGGTTGTGACAGGTGATTTGTCAACCTGCTCTAGAGGTGGGAGTCATTGGTTGGTTGTCATTGGTTGCCTCATTGGTTGTAGACCTCTACAACCAATGAGGTGAGACCAGCCCTCCTTGAATCTGACCAGGTCCAATTCGATGCTTCATAAAAAACCATTTTACTTCCTGAAATACCTGTGAGGCAGGTTTCCTGAAAATCTCCAACTGTTTTTGAGTCGGGTCGTCCTTCGTTTGTAAGTGGCTGGGTCATGGCGGGGGAAACTGAACCTGACCTGCTGTTGTTTCCTCCTCACAGTCGGGGCTGGACCTACGCTCTCCACCTCCTTTGTTCTCATGTCTCTGCCCAGGCTGCTGTGCACCGTCCTGCTGTTTGTCGTCTACACTGTCATAACCGTCCTGTGTATACACCTGTACCGAGTGTGGGCTCGAGGTAAGACCCCAACAATCAGCAGAACATACTGACCCCTGTCAGCTGCTACCACACACCGTCTCTCTGCACTTTGTAAGCTTTGTTAGCTTCTTAGCATTTTTAGTTCAAATTCCTCAGATTGTCTTTGGGGCTTGAAGTGAAACCTCATGGTCACAGCCAGAACTGACTTTGTAGTCTGCATCAGTAAACACAAAGCCCAGCCTGGGCTTGAGGCGGCTTGTGGTTTATGTGGTGACGTCACCTGCAGCAGAGCTGACTGAAAGCAGCAGCAGCACCAGTTACAAGAAAGACAGTAAAGTTTACTGTCTGCAGCAGCATTTAGTACTTTCACTTTCCTGTTGGAGTTGAAAGCAGATTGTCCTCAGGAGCCCAGAAACAGTTTCAGACACCTGCTGAATGTCTCACAGCCAGAGGACATGTTTGGACCGTGACTCCAAATAAAACCAGTCCTGTAGAGTCAGGTCGTCTCTGTTCTCTTCCTGCAGCTCGAGCTGATGCTAAAAAACAAGCTGGACTATGAGACAGAAGAAGAGGAAGAGGAAGAGGAAGGAGAGGAAGAGGAAGAGGAAGGAGAGGAAGAGCAGCTGACCCATTATATGCTAACCATATTATCACTTATTACTTTTACTCATATGACTTTACAAACGGTGAATTTTATTGCTTCATCACGTCATAGCAGCTGTAAAATGATCCTTATCAATCAAGGTTGATGCTTTATACATTATAACGTCTCGTTGTCCAATGAACAACAAACAGATGTGTATTTACCTGCATTTTCTTGCTTGAACGGAGCTAAATAAATGAATAAAAACTAGGAATGGTTTTGATGTCTTTGTTTGCTCTCTTAACAAAGTCACAGCCGTATCACATACCAAGCTTAATAACACAGGACATATTCACTGCTCCAGTTAGCCGAGTTAGCTGACCCAACTTAGCATTTCTCCCACAGTATTCAAACATTTCAAATAACATACCGTTTGTAATATCACGACATTATGAGTTTATCCCGACTGTTTTCTTCTTAACATAAACAATCCACAAACCTCAAAGTTATAAACACATTTCAAAGCTATCAGAAACCAGAGTGCTAATTCTCGGTGTTAGCTAGCAGCTAACTCACCGGGGCACGTGGATCAGACGGGTCGGCACCGCCGTGGACTTCTCTTCCACCGGTCAAAACCCTCTTCTAACGCAGCCTTGCTACCGTTTCACTCTGTCAACAAGTAGTGGACTGTTGTCTTTTTCCTTACAACAGCTTTCTGCTGCGCTCACTTCTCCACGCTCCTCTCTTTCTCTGAGTGGAAATAGTCGGCAGGTGCAGTGCGCACTATCGCTCAGGTGCACCGCTAGGCGGCGGCAGCGGACCGCCAGATTGACCTGACTAGTTTTGATTCTGCACAGCTTGTTTCAATGATCAATAACGGTGATAGGCTCACAGCTGAACAGCGTGTTCACACCTTGTTTACATGTCACTGAGCTGCAAGTGAAAAGAGAAATGATGTGAGTCACTGAGCACAGATCACAGAGCTGCCGTCAGTGTGTGTGTGTGTGTGTGTGTGTGTGTGTGTGTAACTGAAACTCCAGCTGTGAGACATAAGTTCATCCTGTCAGAGACAACAACACACAGCTCAGTCTGAGACCTTCACAAACACATGCAGCTGTTTATACAGTAAAAACTGTGGGTTTTGAATGAAACCAGTTCAGGTTTAGTTTCATTCCTCAGTGTGAACGTTACTGTGGTTTACATTTGTATCTGAATCACTTCTATCTGACCCCCCCGTCTCTCCAGTCCTCAGCTAAAGGAGCTCCGTCCCTGGGTGGGCTCGAACCACCAACCTTTCGGTTAACAGCCGAACGCGCTAACCGATTGCGCCACAGAGACATACGCACTAGGAGGGGGGCGTGGCCTTGATGTATAATCTCAACACACCCCTAAATACTGGCTCTATTTTCCTTCTTGACTTCCGGCTGATCATCAATAATGTCCTCTGACTCAAACCTAAAGTGTCTCTCTGCTTCCTGACGTCACTCCTCCATCTTTCCATCTTCACTTACTCAGCTCTCACACCTTGTAACTGCTGGAGGAAAAAACTGCTTCACGAGATGCAGTCACGTGTTTCTGTCACAAGATGGCGCCACAGGTAAACTGTCCACTGCTGCCATGGATGTAATAGATCTATTTATTTGTTGATTGAACCATGTTGTTGTTGTTGTTGTTGCTGTTGTTGTTGTTGTTGTTGTTTACATTGTTGTTGAGTCTTTGACAAACTTCTGGGTCTGACAGTTAAAGGTTTCCACACAATGACAACTTCTGTATGTAAGAATGTATCAATAAAGTTTGATTTACAACATGTAGATGTTTGATAAAAACAATGAGACGTCCACAGTGACATGAACATGATCCTGAACCACATGTTGAAGACAGAGTCTCTGTTTGAGCTGATGTCCTCTGACCTGTGTCTGGAGGTTCTCAGTCGTCCAGGTCCCCAGCTGGACTTTGTAAAACACCTCTGAGACGGTCCCAGGTGTTCAACGACCCTATAGGTGGAGGCGACACCTTGGTGGTGGTTAGGACTGAAGAGGCCTTTTGGATGAAAGGTGAAGTGTCTTGAGAGGGTCCAGTTGGTTCTGAGGGGTCCCTCTGTGAGGGAGGTCAAAGGTCAAAGGTCAGACTTTCTGTGCAGTGAAAAGCAGTTTCATGGACCAGAGGGAAGTCTGTTCTCTGAGGAACTGAGTTTTAATCCACGGATCTATGAGCTGAGGAGCAGCGGAGTCTGACCAGTAGAGCTGTTACTGCTGCTGCTAACATCAGTCCCAGGACAACATAGAGGACAGTCCTTCCCCGACTCTCTGGTGCTGGTCCCTCTGGTCCTGGTCCCTCTGGCCCTGGTCCCTCTGGTCCTGGTCCCTCTGGTCCTGGTCTCTCAGTGGCTCTCTGAGTCTCATGTTGATCAGCAGCTGCTGTAAAGGACAGAAACATGTGGTGATTCATCTGAGGAGGAAACTTTATGTCTGTTTTTAAACACATCCTTCAGAGATGTGGTTTTACAACATGTGTCTATAAATGATCCACATGTGTTGTAGAAAGTCCTGAAGGACCTGGTGGTCTTTCAGAGGGACAGAGGTCTCTAAGTCTCTGAGAGTGGACTGATGTGTTTACACCAAACAGCTGGAAACTCTTTACTGAATCAACTCACCTGTGACTTTCATTCGACATTCATCAGAGTCCCTCCCATATTCAGAGACAACTTCACACCAGTACAGTCCTGAGTCCTCAGTCCTGAGTCTGGACACATGAAGTCTGACTCGTCCTTCTCTGAGGACGTCTCTGTCACACTGGACTCGTCCTGAAAACTGCTCATCCTGAATCTCTGGGTCCTCATCACCCTCACGTAGATGATACAGGACTAAGACTCTGTCCTCAGTGAACAGTTCACAGGTCACAATGATGGGCTCTGATGATCCCTGAGTGTTGGTGGTGAAGGTCCAGTCCAGTGTGATGTTGTGGTTCTCCTCTGCCTGATAGGAGCTCTGTGTCACCTTCACTACAAATGTTGGTTCTGAGGAGACAGAGGGAAAGTGAGGAGCAGACTAACTGAGGACTTGTATCAGTTTGTAGAGAATAAAGTGAAGGAGGAAACTCACCACAGACACAGGAGGTCAGTGTGAGGAGCAGCAGGAGGCAGCAGCACATCATCTCCTCCCTGTGACAGCACACACACACACACACACACACACACACACACACACACATCAACAACATCTACAGTGTGAGACACACTCAGTGTCTGAGTCCAAGTGACTGCAGTTCACATCTTTCACCACTAGATGGTGATACAGTTCTGTCTTGAGTGATGTCATACCTCTGGATGGGTCACAGGAGCTTCAGTGTGTGTGTTGACTCCACAGAGAAACCGTTTCAGACACACAGCAGCAGGTTTCACTGTTGGCGTGTGACACAGAAGAAATCATCAGTGTCAACAACATGAAAACAATAAATGACTCAGAGTTTTCACACAAGTTGAGTGAAGATCCACCTGCTGACGTGTGGAGACTAAAGCGGAGCTTCAAGTGTCTGAAGAAACACTGTCCCTGTTTCTACTGTTGGAGTGAAACCATCAATAAGCTGCTGTATCAACACAGTCTGACCTGATCAACTCTGTCAGCCTCATCACTGAGGACGTTTCTGCTCATAGTCTGCACAGAGACGTGGAGCAGCATCCACACACTGAGCCTCAGAGAGTCTGCACTACATTTACACCAATACAACAATGATCACAACTTACTGTGCTGGAGACACATGGAGCTCCGGTCTGTTCTCAGGTCAGTGAGGTGACTGCTGCAAGACTAGTTGCTTTTATACTGACATTTAGCTCCACCTACCAACACAACAGACATTCAACATTGTTTGTATAAGTGGGATCACAAATCACTAAAGTTTTATCAAAAACAATTGTGATGGAGTTCAACTTCTGCTAAAACAACAGATCATATCTGTACCTGGAAATCCTCCCAGTCCACCACTGTGTTCTAGAAAAGACAGGAAGTGTCTCAGGATGAGGGGGTGGTCAGTCACTTACGTGAGACACAGAAACAAGGTTGGAAACTGCAGAACTGATTGTCTGTGTAACCTGAAATTATGTATTTGTAAACTTTGAAATGTTCTTGATCTGAATGTGAACTGATTCCTTAAATGTGTTGACTGAAATGCTGCAGAAAACAGTCAATAGACCTGTCACTGGTCTGACATGTTGGTACAGGAGCCTGATGTGAGGAGGTTTTATTGTGCTTATTGTGATGGTGTCTGAGATCCATGATGACTCCATCCAGTCAGGACCAGGCTGCTTCCCTTTCAGTTCTTCTAAATTCTTTGGTTCACGCTTTGAAAATCCACCACAGATTTTCAATGGGGCTCATGTCCAGGACAGTGTGAGCCAGCAGAGGGCGCTAACGCTGCATTTTACATGCCTGCTTCATTATCATTATAGATATTATCAGTGTTTCTTGATTGGTGAGGTCTGTGGCCCCTCCCACAGTGAAACCATGGTGACATCAGGGATATACCTGCAGAGGTTTCTAATCCTTCATACATTGCTGCAGACTGTGCCTAAAGGGAATTACCCACAGTTCATTGCGTTTACTCTCAGCGTTACTCTTTTAATATTTTTCAACTATATGATCCTTGACTGCTTCAGTTATCTACATCACTCCTTAGATTTATACTTCAAATCCATTAGTTTTAACCCGAACCGTACTGTTAGTGACGACACTCTGTCTCTGTGTGGATCTCTGTGTAGGTTACGTGGTTCTGGTATTGATCATCCTGGTGATCATCGTCCTGTGTGTCATCCTCTACTTCCTCAGGAGAGTCTCCAGGGTAGGAGAACAAGTTGTACAGATGGACACATCATTTCTGGTGTTATCTGGTTTTTCCTTTGTGCCATATTTTATTTCTCACTTGTCTCATTTGTGTGTCCAGACATACTCGTTTGATCTTCAGCGACCAGATCCCATCATCAATCAATTCAATGAACCCACCGGCACCGGCTTTGAACCAGTCTACCTGGATGACCTTGGTGTGTGTGTGTGTGTCTGCAGTTGTATTCAAATGATCAGGACTCTGTAAGACTATCCTGACTTTTTGTGTGCATTGTATCTCAGATCGACCAGCTCCTAAAGATGACGTGATCACCAGTGACCTTTCACCTCCACCAGTCAGCAATGGCACGAGTCTACAGCCGGAGGAAAAAGACTCTGATGGAGAAAACGGTACAAAATCAATGTTGCTCAATCAGTTCCTGATTTAAACAGAAGTAACAGCAAAGTCCTGGCAAGAGTTCGCCAGCTGGGACTTCTACAATAACTTCTACCACCACGAGAACTTGAATCACCTCAGCTTTTGTTCCTGTCCATGAATGCAACTGTGATTTCCCACTGTCACATTCAAAAACATCAACATGTTTCCTGTGACTGTGCTGTAACTCCACTTCCTCACCTTTTTTTCCTCTCTTCCCTTATTTGGTCTTCAGCTCCAGATCCACAGCCGGAAGCAAACGGCGTGGAGACTTCACCACCCAGTAACACCAGCCCGTCATCAGGTGACGACCTGACGTCCGACCCGCCGAGCAGCACCGACCTGATCTTTGACGCTACTGGGGAGACACAGCAGAACGAAAACAACAACAACCCATGTAAGACACAGATTATAAATCACCATGTCTTTTAGAAGAAAGTGCAAAACCTGGAGACTGGAGACTGCTGTAGGTGGTGAGAAATAAGTGTAAATCGAGACACTTGAGTTGTTTGACGGAGCTTTGTTGCTTCCAGTCTTTGTGCTAAAGAAAAAAGCTTTTAAGTCAATTATCAATGAAACAAGTGTATTTATTTATTTAAACGTCTTTGGATCTCAGACCTCAGTGTTGTACTTGTGTCTTTATTTGTCCCCGTTCATTAGCCATTTTCTCCACGGACCCATTTGTTGAAATAAACCTGGACGAGCCAGCGTGGAGTGATCAGCTCCTCACCCCTCCTCTAGCGACCTCCTCTGTCCTCCCCTTCTCTCCGTTCTCCTTCTCCTCGTCCTCCTCTTCTTAGCACCTTCAGTGATGACTCTAAGATCGACATGGAGACAGAGACTTTGTCTTAAGAGACGGCATCGAGACATCAACAACATTTTCTCTTGTATGCAGTCTGTACAAACCATCTGATTGTGGTGTGTTTATGTGACTAATCCATGTCAAACTCAACCGTCTGAGTTATTCTCTTAACGGGGGTCACTTCTTCTGACATGGTAACCATCTTGTCCTGTTAGCTAGCTAAACTAGCTAGCCAGGATTACGATAGATGGGTTTAATTCAATGGACTACACAGGTACTGAAATATTATCTGTGTGACTTGTACATCTTTCAACGGACCTCTATGACTATCCAACACATAGCATAGCATTGACAGTCTTAACACAGGTCTAAACTCTGTTTCTCAAACTATATATAAAAACATATCTTGCTAGCAAGCTAACCTGCCTCCATATTTCTGTGGTGTGACCCTGACTAAAAGTACCACTGTAAATATGTTTTCTAGATTATATTTTTCTCAGTAACTCTTCAAATGCTGTAAAATACATGAGCACGTTAAGTCAGTTCATTTCACTTTTTAAGGACCAATGAAAAAACTCACACATTTTGTTTTGCCACTCTGTTTTTGCTCAAACTGACTAAAATAAATATATGTTTCTTAGTTGTGTTGTACATGAAGGGTTCAGGTGCACCTTTATTTGACTGTACAGTGTTGAATAAATGGAAAAAGTAATAAAACCAGCCTTAATTGTTTCCCCTGCGGATTATTATTTTATCTTTCCTTCCATACAGTTTGCATTCACATAATAATTTGCAGTAGCTCATTTCAATTCACCCACTGGCTACCTAGCTAGTTAACATGCAAAGCTAACACACCAAGTATGCTAACCTGCTATTTACTGCTGCTAACATATAAACAAAACAACTTCACAATATCACTCACCTCATAAACAGGAGTACGTCCTCAACAATCACACAACAAGCCGTGTTCCTCAAGTTGGCCGCAGATACCGTTGAGAAACGTGTTCGAATCTCAGTGACCGTTACAACCGTTACAGCGCCGCCATCTTGTCGGTACCTGATAAACTCCTGGCTGCTACAACCAGGGTGAAGCGGAGGGCTGCCTGTCCAGCTGAGACCCGGTGGACATCGGTTTACGGCGATCAGTCTAAACAAGCAAGCCCTCAATTATACAGAGCCTTTAGTCTTAGCAATAGATACGCTAGTGATTTCAATGAGGTAGCAGGTGGAGCTAAGGTGAGACCTAGCACTTAGCTAGCGGCTAGCTAGACAGCAAGAGGCCAACCACCTGTCACACAGCCCTCAGTTCTCTACAAACGTAAGGCTTAATCAAATTTAAACAGTTGAGTCATATCCAAACTCATCAGTTTATTTACTTTTGTTTCACACGTGACATTTACAATGAGGAAAATTAGCATGATGAATGAATGAATGGCTATGAATCAGTGCTTGTCTCAATGTACTGGAGCTACTTCCTTAACACTTCAGTGTAATCGTCAGTAGGGGGAGCTGCAGGTCTGTCTTAAAGGACGACACCAAAGAGACAGACTGAACAGTGTGAGGATGTCTCAGGGACAAGTCCAATGACATTTCAGTATGAGTTCAGATTTTGTTCACATCAAATGGAAGCTTTGTTTACACTGATAAGGTTAATACCTGAAATACAAAGATATGAACATTTACAAACATGGTTTAACACGTGAAAATATGCGTTTCATATCACACGTCAGGTTACGTCTCCAGCAGTAGATGATCCAGAGACAGTCCTGGATTCTGTCTCCTGGTTCTTTGACTCAGGTTCTGTTGATACGACAGAGGACGGAGGTTCAGACAGAGTCCAGGTGGATCTGATTGACTGGTTCTTAGAGAGACTGCTGATTCTGTCCTTTATGATATAATGACACTTGACAAAAGAACAGAGCAGACCGAGACCTATTAAAACTAATACTGTTATCACGCCAACATAGGGACTGATTGGTCCTTGAGTCTCTGATGATTCTGGTCCCTCTGGTCCTCGTCTCTGTGGTCCTGGTTCATCAACAGCTGCTGTAAAAACCATTAATGACAGTCTTAGTCAATAACATAGAGCTGAGCAGACAAACTCCATCAGGTCTAGTTCAGCAGCAGAGTCTGTACAACACTGATGAGCCTCCATCAACAGAGCTTCTACTGACTCTACTGACTTCTACTGACTCTACTGACTCTACTCACCAGTGACGTTCAGGTGACATTCATCAGAGCCCCCCCCATACTCAGTGAGAACTTCACACAGGTACAGTCCTGAGTCCTCAGTCCTGAGTCTGGACACATGAAGTCTGACTCGTCCTTCTCTGAGGACGTCTCTGTCACACTGGACTCGTCCTGAAAACTGTTTATTCTGAGACTCTGAGACCTCGACACCTTCATGTAGATGATACAGGACTGAGACTCTGTCATCAGTGAACAGCTCACAGTAGACAATGAGGGAGTCCAATGATCCCTGAGTGTTGGTGGTGAAGGTCCAGTCCAGTGTGATGTTGTGGTTCTCCTCTGCCTGATAGGAGCTCTGTGTCACCTTCACTACAAATGTTGGTTCTGAGGAGACAGAGGGAAAGTGAGGAGCAGACTAACTGAGGACTTGTATCAGTTTGTAGAGAATAAAGTGAAGGAGGAAACTCACCACAGACACAGGAGGTCAGTGTGAGGAGCAGCAGGAAGCAGCAGCACATCATCTGTGACAGGACACACACACACACACACACACACACACACACACACACACACACACACACACATCAACATCAACAACATCTACACTGACTTCATCCTCTCCAGTAGGTTTGGTGCAGTAACACACTTCTGTCACAAGGTGGCGTCACTAAAACGATCACAAACCAGGAGTCACTACCAGCTGTAGGAGTCACTGTGAGTCTCCAGGAGTCACTGGTTGTGTCATAAATGTTTATGATGAGTTAAACAGCAACAAAGGAGGTGGGGGCTGTCTGGGGACAGGGGGGGTGATAAAGATAGTGAATATCTCTCTGTGGATTTATGTAGGAAAAAGATGACAACGTCTGTGATGAAGCTCAGGATTCATGTTTCAAGTTAAACACACATCAAAAGCTCTGGTGCAGCTTTCAAACATGTATCTGTAACACAGACAAGAGTCATTAGAGCTGAAGCTCCACACGTTCAGAGGAAACGATGGAAACATTGACTTGAGCTTTCAAAGAGAAAAACTGGTTTCTTCAGTTGTTGGATGCTCTGACATCTACTTTCATTGGTAAAATGACTATTCAGTGTTTTGAAGGTGTTTTCATTTCCAGAGTGACCAGCAGGTTAAACTGAGTAAGAACAGACTGAACACAGTCACCTCTTACCTTCAGATGAGACACTGGCTCTGGCCCTTTAAGAGATGGACACGCCTCCTTTTCTCCAGTGTCAGTATGTGTTGATACAAACATTCAGCTCACTCCCAGTGGCGCAGATTCACCCTGAAGCTCTGGTGATTTAAAGGGAGACAAAAGTTTCACTTTTATTTCTTCACCTCCTCCGACAAAACCCTCTTTGCTTTCCTGCTTGTTTCAACAGAGTCAGGCTCTGTGCTTCTCAGGGGACACGCGTGAAACAGAAACTGTCGCGTTCATAACAAAAGATCATGGTTGTTGGTGCCGGAGAATAAAACACCGCATGTGGTCACTGACTGCAGAACTGGAACTAAGAAAGGTGGGGAAAATCTGAGTTCCTGTTCCACCAAGTGCAGCTGAACTGTGTATAAATGCTTGTTGTTGCACTTGTTGTTAAGAGTAAAGTTCATTGTTGTTGTTAGTCTCTGTGAGCTCTGAGGCTCTGACACTAAGACTGTGTGACCTCTGTGAGCTCTGAGGCTCTGACACTAAGACTGTGTGACCTCTGTGAGCTCTGAGGCTCTGACACTAAGACTGTGACACAGAAGAGTCAGAACAACTTCACTGCAATAGATAAAGATAAAGAGGAGGATTTGTACTTTTCACTCAAGTCTAAGACTGGAGTCCTATACACCTGGTTCATGTTAGCCACAGCTCTACACCACTGTGTGAAGAGACACACTGATTCACAACATCCACAGCTCAAACTGAACAAACACACTGTGATCATGTTGTTATTGAAGTGATCAGCTTCACTGATCAGTCCATCACCTGTCCCCAACATGATACTATATGAAGGTCACTTAGTTCACTCTGAACCAGTCATGAAGCCACTAGAGACTCAATCTGTAGGAAACATGTGAAGACTCTTTATAAATGATGTCTGACATCAAGCTTCAACACTTTGAGCTTCACAGGAGGAAACAGACTGAAAAGACCAAACAGACTGAGGATGAACTGGAGAGAAAACTACAGCAACAAGCTTCTTACCTGAAGTGACTGGGACACAGGAGAGCTGCTGGGACTGGACTGAGACTTCAGAGGAGTCTGGTGGTAGAGTCACTTCTCTTTATAGAGTGTCTGCACAGAGGGAGCTGCTGGGAATGAGGATGAGAGAAGCTCAGTTCTGGTTTCCTCATTTTTCACTCATACTCATATGACTCCACAGCCTCTCTGCTCCTGTCTGACACAAACAGAGGAAGCTGTGGTTACTGTAGATGTCTAACTCAGTGATTTCCTGACAGAACCATGAAGAAGACGTCTCTCCAAGTTCAATCAAAAGCTTTTATTTTGTGATCAGAAACTAATAATAAAAGTGTTGTATAGATATAAAATCCATCATGTTTCTACTGATGAGGCACTGAACAGGAACGGGACTCCAAACTGCCCCACAACACTGGCTGCTGGTTTCTGATGGAGGCAGATGTTTGTCTTAGGAGCACAGAGGTGCTGATGTAGATGATACAGGACTGACACTGTGAGATCAGCGAGGAGTCGACAGCAGACCGTGATGGGCTCTAATGAACCCTGAGCTGAACAGCTGATGAGATTAAAGCCTTGTAACACACTGGAAACTGAAAACTAACTTGGCTCGTTGAAGATTAGTTCAAGTCTAACATATAGTGAAGTGACACAGAAGAACATTGTTGAAGCAGGTAGATGAAGCATTAGCTGAGGATGAAGATCAGCACATGGACGCAGCAGGTTTCATGGTGTGAAATGGTTCAAAATCCCTCAATAGTTTAGGAGAAGTGTGAAATAACATGTTCAACATGAGACTGGTTCTCTTTTTATCATGTGGTTTTTAAAACATGGTTTTTATCTAAGTAACCTCTGAGCTTTTACTGTACAGCAGTTTTTAGCTCTAAAACATTGCAGTTTTTATTCTCTGTCAACGTTTCCTGTTTCACACAATCTCAGCTCTCAGGACGCTCGGGACAGGAAGTGCACACAAGAAACTTCTAAATCGAGTAGAGCACTTATCTGAAACCATCAACCAACATATTAATGAGCATAAATAACATAATATAAAATAAGCCTCCTGGAATGAAATGAACAAAGAAACACTACTGTATTAGAGTCAGCTACACTCCACCAGATGAGCTGTTAACAGGAGCTGTGCTTCCACACTTTGGAAAGAGATGCTGCCCCAGTGTTTGCTCACACAACAAAGCACCTCAGGAAGCTGCACCAGGCACCATCAGTTTAAGTCTATGGTCCCGTGAACAACGATGAAAACCAGACACATTCATGAGGGGAAGTGAAAAGACCTTGGTCACCGTGAGATGAAGCTGAATCCACCTGTGCTCTCTGTGGTATAATGACAGTAAAGTATCAGGTGTTAGGTGCTGATTAAAAACACATGAAAACACATAATGACATTTAAGTCTGTTGCCTTTTATTCAACAATATCAGTCCATTTCCCATTCACATCATGTCGGTCAGAAACACATGGCCTCCACACTGAGACTGAAACAGCTCCAGGAAACGGCTCCAGGACCAGAACCTCTGAATATCCACGAGGCTCGTGTGACGCCAGCAGCTGCTGGTGTCTGCACAGGTGGAGCCTCCTGGTTTTCAGTGTCAACACAACAGAACTGTGAGTTTACAGCTTCACATGGACTGTGGTCGGTCACCGGCCTCAACACAGAGGTGACTGATTCATGGAGAACAGATCTGAGGTCTGTTTAAAACCTCCAAACATTCACAATGAAAGTGTTTTAAATGTAGAAACAGTTTGACTCCACAGAGACAGAGTCTCTTCACCTTCTCTGGTGTCTGACAGTTTCCATGGTATCAAACTGCACAGTAGATCAGTTACAGTACTGGATCAGTAAGTGTCCTGAAAACACTGATCACATAATGTCACAGTTCAACCGTCACGTGACCAGAGGGTTTATGGTGATTCATAGTGATTCAGGGAGCTGGTGTGGGAGTCACATTACCAGCAGGGGAACTACAGACCAACTGTTGCCTCATGTCTCACCAGCTCCACCTTTTCCCCTGTGGTTTAAAATGACTGTTCTTCTGCTGTTTGTTTCTCTGACACTGAAAGATTCACACATGAAGCTCATGTACGGATGTTGTGTTGTTGCTGTGTTCACCATGAGTGTGAGTCTGTGTAGTTGGTTGTGTCGTGTGATCATCAGTGTGAACTAGTGTGAATCTGCAGAAACGGTCAGAGCGACTGAATGTGACTTCCTGAAAACTCACAACAAGTATTTGGTCTTTTAAAGTGTCATCGTTGCGCGTCTGTGAAGAACCTGTGTCAACACTGATCAACAGTGCAGTTTATCTTCAGTGTGTTTCCATCATCACTCTGTTCACACTGAGTCTGAACCCGACACACACACACACACACACACACACACACACACACACGGACACACACACACACACGGACACAGAACAACAGACACACTGAGGACGGCCATGAGTTTTATAGAGCTGTTGGGCGGTGGTTCCCCCGTACCCTCCTGTTTAAGGACCGTCGCCTGTGTGCACTCAGTCAGTCCGCTCCTCACTCCCCTCCGTCTCCTCAGTTGTTGTTACCTGTCAGCTGTCTGTCTGGGCTCGTGTCCGATCAGCTTCACCTGGTCTTTAACGGCGGCAGATCCACTCACTTGAAGTCTCAGTCCAGTCTCAGCAGCTCTCGTGTCCCAGTCACTTCAGGTAAGAAGCTTGTTGCTGTAGTTTTCTCTCCAGCAGAGTTCATCCTCATCATCCTCATCATTTATAAGGAGTCTTTACATCCCACCTGTTTCCTGGGGATTTAGAGTCTGTTAAAGCTGAAAGGTGTAGTTCACAGCTCTGCAGCTGCTTTCATCAGGATCAAGCAGCTTCAGCAGCAGATTCACTGTTTGTCACAGCTAATAGCGATGGTGTGTGTTTGTGAGACTGTAACACGTATTTTGACAGATTCTCGCGTTCATACACGTGTTGGCTGCTAATAACGTCATGAAGCATCATATGAATGTGGTCATTGTCAGTAATGTTGTTTTTATGTCCAGTGTTGAGTGTCGACCTGCGCCTTAACACTGAGTCTGTATCATCAGTTACAGTCTGTGGAAGTGACTGAACAGCAGCTGATGGAAACACAACAGCTCATTTCTGTCACCACCAATAAGAAAGTCACTGCGTCTTCGCTCATTTCATTTCATTTCATTCGCTCCTTCAAACCAGTCACATTTAACACTAGACATGACCAGAGACATGGGTGGACTGGAGTGGTGTAGAGGGAACTAAAACAGAAGCCACACCTCCCTCTGGTCACTGATTGGTCCGTAGATAATGAACCTCTGAATATTCATGAGGTCGGTTTGACTGGTCTTCGTGTACTTCCTGTAAAGCTCAGTTCATTTGAGTCTCAGCAGTGGAACAAGTGAAGAAACCACGGCGGGATCTGAACATGAAGCAGCAGCAGAGATCAGCTCCTGACTCTGGACCTCAGGAAACGTTGTGATAGACTGTAATTGACATGATTTATATCTGGCTCGTGTTTGTAATAACCAGATAATCACCAGAGTCACATTTTAAAGATCTGACCTTAACCAGTTCCTCTGTGCAACACCAGGGGCGGTGTGCAGGAGAGTCCTCTGTTTCTGAGCCAGGCTGGAGGCTCTAACAGACACTTGGATGTGTGTGGTTCCTAGAAGATACAACAACATAATCAAAGACCAAACCCAGTTGACGTGGCGCCACCTGGTGTCAGAAATATGTTTCTGCACTAGACTGTAAAGATGAAGCAGCCTGGTTGTGCTGTCACAGGGAGGAGATGATGTGCTGCTGCTTCCTGCTGCTCCTCACACTGACCTCCTGTGTCTGTGGTGAGTTTCCTCCTTCACTTTATTCTCTACAAACTGATACAAGTCCTCAGTTAGTCTGCTCCTCACTTTCCCTCTGTCTCCTCAGAACCAACATTTGTAGTGAAGGTGACACAGAGCTCCTATCAGGCAGAGGAGAACCACAACATCACACTGGACTGGACCTTCACCACCAACACTCAGGGATCATTGGACTCCCTCATTGTCTTCTGTGAGCTGTTCACTGATGATCACAAGGATCCAAAGTCTTGTATCATCTACATGAAGGTGTCGAGGCCCCAGACTTTCAGGATGAGCAGTTTTCAGGACGAGTCCAGTGTGACAGAGACGTCCTCAGAGAAGGACGAGTCAGACTTCATGTGTCCAGACTCAGGACTGAGGACTCAGGACTGTACCAGTGTGAAGTTCTCACTGAGTATGGGGGGGGCTCTGAGTCTGGACACATGAAATCTGACTCGTCCTTCTCTGAGGACGTCTCTGTCACACTGGACTCGTCCTGAAAACTGCTCATCCTGAGACTCTGGGGCCTCGACACCTTCATGTAGATGATACAGGACTTTTGGTTCCTGGTCCTCAGTGAAGAGTCGACAGTTGACAATGAGGGAGTCCAATGATCCCTGAGTGTTGGTGGTGAAGGTCCAGTCCAGTGTGTGAAGGAGGATTTGTGAATAATCATCAACTTAAAACGTCCTCTTTTGTTATTAAAGCAAACGTCTGCTCTCAAACTGAATTCATCAACTGCAGAGATAATTAACCCCCCCCCCAGAGGAAACTGCTTTGGGAACCATGTGTGTCCTGGAGCAGCAGTTTTGTCACGATCATGAACAGTGTTGCTATTGTTGAAATCTGACCCTGACTGGAATTCAGAAGGTTCCTTCCTCCAACACTCTGGAGGCTCGCCAACATAGCTGCACACACACACACACACACACACACACACACACACACACACACACATCAACAACAACATCTACACTGACTCCATCCAGTCAGGACCAGGCTGCTTCATCTTCATCCTCCTGCTGCTACAACCAGACCATCAGAGGACAGGACCCCAGACCTCCATGAAGGTGGAGCAGACCACCAGCTACAGTCACACTGATGATGAGCAGGTTTCATCTCCAGAGGAAGGTTTAAATAAAAGATATAAATGACCAAATAATATTTATATTGCTGCAGCCTCAGCCCACAATTGGCTCAGTGAGACCACAACATATGAAAGACGCCACACAGGAGCTTTGAAATTTGCAGACGACTTCTTTATTGAAAAATTAAACACTGGGGAGAAAAACACAAGAGGAAAGGGTTAAAAAAGAGGGAGAGCAGAGGGCCAGCCATCTGTGGGCCGGTGCACCCTGCACTGCCCCCACTAAACTAAACAAACGACAAATTAGGACGACTGATCTCAAACTAAAATGAGAAACTAAAACAAGAATCAAGCCATTAGGGACAGAGAAAAAAAACAAGGGTTTGCTTAAAAGGGGAAAAATCGCCCCCCCCCCCCCCCCCCCCCCCCCCCCCCCCCCAGCTGCTGCTCCAGCGTGAGAGAGCGTCAACATTTTGACCATTTCTTGTTGTTCATGATAGAAAATCTTCATCCAGCCGTCGATCAATATTGGTGTTAGTGATGTTAATAAATCAATACATACCATATTGAGGTGTTTGAGCCATGAGGACAGGAGCTCGTCCTCGTCGTGGGTTCTCCAACTTCACTGCTCCTCAGATCTTCAGTGTGAGAGCAGGAGGACAGGTGAGTGTGCAGGTGAGCAGCAGCTGGACTCCACTGCTCTATCTGAAGTTAAAGGACAATATAGTAATAATCACAACAACAATCATCGGTCTGTGGCTCTGTGCTTGTCCTCTCCAGTTTCTGGTGTACGTGTTTCTCAGGTCTGGACTGATGATGGATAAAAATCTCACTCTGTCACTCACACATGTATGAATCTGTGTGTGTGTGTGTGTGTTACAACAGGCCAATAAATCCTGGGGTTTTTAGATTGTGTGGAATCAGTGAGAATCAGTGAGAAACACTCACACACACACACACACACACACACACACAATAAAACCTCCTCGCATCAGGCTCCTGTACTAACATGTCAGACCAGTGACAGGTCTATTGGCTGTTTTCAGTCAACACGTTTATTACTTGTGACTCCACTGAGGACGAATCAGTTGGTTTCAGTTACACACTTTGCTCTGGAGTTTCCAACATTGTTTTTGTGTCTCACATCCTTAGGGACTGACCACCCCCTCATCCTGAGACATTTCCTGTCATTTGTGATCCCACAATGTTGAATGTCTGTTGTGTTGTTAGGTGGAGCTAAATGTCAGTATAAAAGCAGCTGTTCTCGCAGCACTGACCTGAGAACAGACCGGAGCTCCATGTGTCTCCAGCACAGTAAGTTGTGATCATTGTTGTATTGGTGTAAATGTAGTGTAGACTCTCTGAGGCTCAGTGTGTGGATGCTGCTCCACGTCTCTGTGCAGACTATGAGCAGAAACGTCCTCAGTGATGAGGCTGACAGAGTTGATCAGGTCAGACTGTGTTGATACAGCAGCTTATTGATGGTTTCACTCCAACAGTAGAAACAGGGACAGTGTTTCTTCAGACACTTGAAGCTCAGCTTTAGTCTCCACACGTCAGCAGGTGGATCTTCACTCAACTTGTGTGAAAACTCTGAGTCATTTATTGTTTTCATGTTGTTGACACTGATGATTTCTTCTGTCACACGCCAACAGTGAAACCTGCTGCTGTGTGTCTGAAACGGTTTCTCTTTGGAGTCAAAACACAGACTGAAGCTCTTGTGACCCATCCAGAGGTATGACATCACTCAAGACAGAACTGTATCACCATCTAGTGGTGAAAGATGTGAACTGCAGTCACTTGGACTCTGACACTGAGTGTGTCTCACACTGTGGATGTTGTTGATGTGTGTGTGTGTGTGTGTGTGTGTGTGTGTGTGTGTGTGCTGTCACAGGGAGGAGATGATGTGCTGCTGCCTCCTGCTGCTCCTCACACTGACCTCCTGTGTCTGTGGTGAGTTTCCTCCTTCACTTTATTCTCTACAAACTGATACAAGTCCTCAGTTAGTCTGCTCCTCACTTTCCCTCTGTCTCCTCAGAACCAACATTTGTAGTGAAGGTGACACAGAGCTCCTATCAGGCAGAGGAGAACCACAACATCACACTGGACTGGACCTTCACCACCAACACTCAGGGATCATTGGACCTCCTTAGTATCTTCTGTGAGCTGCTCACTGATGATCACAAGGAACCAAAAGTCCTGTATCATCTCTATGAAGGTGTTGAGGACACAAAGATTCAGGATGAGCAGTTTTCAGGACGAGTCCAGTGTGACAGAGACGTCCTCAGAGAAGGACGAGTCAGACTTCATGTGTCCAGACTCAGGACTGAGGACTCAGGACTGTACCAGTGTGAAGTTGTCACTGAGTATGGGGGGGGCTCTGATGAATGTCACCTGAACGTCACTGGTGAGTTGATTCAGTAAAGAGTTTCCAGCTGTTTGGTGTAAACACATCAGTCCAGTCTCAGAGACTCAGAGACCTCTGAAAAAAAGTTTAAAAACAGACATAAAGTTTCCTCCTCAGATGAATCACCACATGTTTCTGTCCTTTACAGCAGCTGCTGATCAACATGAGATTCAGAGACCAACTGAGGGACCAGGACCAGAGAGTCAGGGAGGGATTTTCCTCGCTGTTGTCCTGGGACTGGTGTTAACAGCAGCAGCAGTAGCAGTAACAGTTCTCCTGGTCAGACTCTGCCGCTCCTCAGCTCATAGATCCAGGGATTGAACCTCAGTTCCTCAGAGAACAGACTTCCCTCTGGTCCAAACAGAGGTGACGTCAGTGTGAGCAGCAGCGGACAGTTTACCTGTGGCGCCATCTTGTGACAGAAACACGTGACTGCGGCTCATGAAGCAGTTTTTTCCTCCAGCAGCTACAAGGTGTGAGAGCTGAGTGAGTGAAGATGGAAACATGGAGGAGTGACGTCAGGAAGCAGAGAGACACTTTAGGTTTGAATGTGACGCCAGAGGACACGTGGAGACGTTATTACTGATCAGCTGGAAGTGCTCTGGTTGAGAAGAGCAACTGTCTGCCACCTGAGTCGTTCCCAGAGAAGCACAGAGTCTACAGGAACTTGGTGACATTACCTGTTCTGCTGCTGGCGCCGACTGCTTTGTATTGTACCGCATTGTCTTTGTATTTGCACTGTGAGCGATGAAGAGACTTGGGGACGCAGCAGTGGGACATCTCGCATCTCTTGTTTGTTTTCCCGCCCCGAGTGAGGACGTAAAGAAAGATGGCGACGCTGTGAATCTGGCTGATTCTTCAGCTTTTGAACCATTTCAGGACGTTCAGCTTCACCTGCCATGTTCACATTCAGCCTCCTCAGCACTGAGGACAAACTCTGCTGTGACACCTCTGGGCTCTGATATTAACAGATGTGTTTACAGGAGACTGGTGACGACCGCTCACATGAACGTCAAGGTTTATTATCAAAACACACACGATGGGACTCACACAGTGACATGAGCACAGAGTTTACACTCATTCATCACATCAGCAGCTTCAGTGCTGTAGAAACTTCAATGTAATTGTTAATTACTACATGTGTCTAAAAAGTGCAAAGTGCATATCACTAGTGATGGAGAAACCGAAGCTTTCTGAACCACTTAATCAATATGAAGCAGTTGTGTTGAAATGGATCAGTGTTTCGATGCATTTGATACAGTTAAACATGGCGACACCTGCTGGCCAACCTTCAACATAGCATTTACGCAGAACAATAAAGGGAAAAAGTCTCATGAAACACTCAGCACTGTTGTGTGTGTTTAACATTTAGGGTTCTGAGTGCATCTTGACATTTTTGACTGTTTTCTGTGACACTTGGGTTATAATGTGATTGTTTCATCATGACATGCTGCATGACATAAAGATATGCTTTTACAACATTGATAGAAATGCAAAACATAGATTCACAAAATATAAACAAGTGGAAGAAAACTGGGAAATGCTTGTGCAACTAGGGACTGACAGTGGGAAGGGTTTGGGAGGGGAGGGGGGTTCAGTTGGGGTAAATGTGAGTGTGTGGTCTAACTGTGTGGCTGTCTAGCTAATCGTGTACTAATCCTGCCCACACCTCACAAAAACTCTGCTCCTGTCAAACCCATGGACGTTTGGACGGATGTACACGCCTGTCCGATGGATCTAAATATGGTCCTGACGACACCAAAGTTATCTGGTGAGTAAACCACCGTGTTTTGTGTCAGAAATAAGGCCCAGGTTGTAAAAACCAGCACTTTCCCTTTAATTTAGTCTCTTCCAGGGCTGAAACAATTACTCCAGTTATTCGATTACATGAAATGATCGAGGCATTTTTTCCTGAGTCGAAGTTTCGTTTAATTAAATACACTCGCGATATAAGACACATGGGCTTTTATCACTGACACGCAGCTTTGTTGAGACTTCATCTAAAAAAGAGACAGAAAATAAGGAAAGAAAGACGAGATCAAAGGTGTAGCACCGATCCAAGTTGTGTTCACTGTCAGACTGAAGGTTCATACTGTAGCAGCTCGTCCTCAGTGACGCAGCAGCGAAACCGAAAGCATCCAGTCACGTCCACTGAGCGGATCCGACACAACGTGACGCAACGTAACGTAAACATGTGCATTGAATGTGTCGCTGATGGAGATGAACATTAGTGAGAAGGTGCAGTGATCAGTTATTTGTAACGACTAGTTGAGAACGTGACTTTTGGCCCGTGTCGGTATTTACGGCTGGTTATGACGTCACTGACATTAAGATGCATAAATATTATACAGATGTTATATTTAGTAAGAACATCAGTAGATCACAGTTATTGATTGTACATTTGCAAACGCGTCCTTTTAAAGGGATAGTTCAGTTTTTCTGAGGTGGGGGTGTATGAGGTACAAGTGGCGAGAGGTCTCGAACAATAAAGGGCAGAGAAGTATTCCTCCGCCTGCCTGCGCGGAGGAATACTTAATATTGCAATTTAATAAGGCAAAACACCCATTAGATTACTCATTAATGGTTGAAATAATTGATAGGATAATCGATTACGAAAATAATCGATAGCTGCAGCCCTCACCACCTGTTTATGTCCTTTATAGCAGCTGCTGCTCAACCTGAGACTAAGAGACCAGGACCAGAGAGACCAGGACCAGAGAGACCAGGACCAGAGACACCAGGACCAGAGACACCAGGACCAGAGAGACCAGGACCAGAGACACCAGGACCAGAGAAACCAGGACCAGAGAGACCAGGACCAGAGACACCAGGACCAGAGAAACCAGGACCAGAGAGACCAGGACCAGAGAGTCAGGGAAACATTGTCTTTATTGTTTTACTAGTTCTATCATTAGTGGCAGCATTAATAACAGCTCTACCTGTTTACTAATATGCACTTTGCACTTTTTAGACACATGTAGTAATTAACAATTACACTGAAGTTTCTACAGCACTGAAGCTGCTGATGTGATGAATGAGTGTAAACTCTGTGCTCATGTCACTGTGTGAGTCCCATCGTGTGTGTTTTGATAATAAACCTTGACGTTCATGTGAGCGGTCGTCACCAGTCTCCTGTAAACACATCTGTTAATATCAGAGCCCAGAGGTGTCACAGCAGAGTTTGTCCTCAGTGCTGAGGAGGCTGAATGTGAACATGGCAGGTGAAGCTGAACGTCCTGAAATGGTTCAAAAGCTGAAGAATCAGCCAGATTCACAGCGTCGCCGTCTTCCTTTACGTCCTCACTTGGGGCGGGAAAACAAAGAAGAGATGCAAGATGTCCCACTGCTGCGTCCCCGAGTCTCTTCATCGCTCACAGTGCAAATACAAAGACAATGCAGTACAATACAAAGCAGTCGGCGCCGGCAGCAGAACAGGTAATGTCACCAAGTTCCTGTAGACTCTGTGCTTCTCTGGGAACGACTCAGGTGGCAGACAGTTGCTCTTCTCAACCAGAGCACTTCCAGCTGATCAGTAATAACGTCTCCACGTGTCCTCTGGCGTCACATTCAAACCTAAAGTGTCTCTCTGCTTCCTGACGTCACTCCTCCATGTTTCCATCTTCACTCACTCAGCTCTCATACCTGGAGGAAAAAACTGCTTCATGAGCCGCAGTCACGTGTTTCTGTGACAAGATGGCGTCACAGGTAAACTGTCCACTGCTGCTCACACTGACGTCACCTCTGTTTGGACCAGAGGGAAGTCTGTTCTCTGAGGAACTGAGGTTTGATCCCTGGATCTATGAGCTGAGGAGCAGCAGAGTCTGACCAGGAGAACTGTTACTGCTGCTGCTGCTGCTGTTAACACCAGTCCCAGGACAACATAGAGGACAGTCCTTCCCCGACTCTCTGGTGCTGGTGTCTCTGGTCCTGGTCTCTCAGTGGCTCTCTGAGTCTCATGTTGATCAGCAGCTGCTGTAAAGGACAGAAACATGTGGTGATTCATCTGAGGAGGAAACTTTATGTCTGTTTTTAAACACGTCCTTCAGAGATGTGGTTTTACAACATGTGTCTATAAATGATCCACATGTGTTGCGAGGACAGTCTCACAGAGCTGTTAACATGGCTCGAGCTGATTTCAATCAACTCACCTGTGACGTTCAGGTGACATTCATCAGAGCCTCTCTCATACTCATTGAGAACTTCACACAGGTACAGTCCTGAGTCCTCAGTCCTGAGTCTGGACACATGAAGTCTGACTCGTCCTTCTCTGAGGACGTCTCTGTCACACTGGACTCGTCCTGAAAACTCTTCATCCTGAATCTCTGAGGCCTCGACACCTTCATGTAGATGATACAGGACTTTTGGGCCTTTGCGATCATCGGTGTAGGCTTGACAGTCGATACTGAGGAGGTCCAATGATCCCTGAGTGTTGGTGTTGAAGGTCCAGTCCAGTGTGATGTTGTGGTTCTCCTCTGCCTGATAGGAGCTCTGTGTCACCTTCACTACAAATGTTGGTGCTGAGGAGACAGAGGGAAAGTGAGGAGCAGACTAACTGAGGACTTGTATCAGTTTGTAGAGAATAAAGTGAAGGAGGAAACTCACCACAGACACAGGAGGTCAGTGTGAGGAGCAGCAGGAGGCAGCAGCACATCATCTCATCCCTGTGACAGCACACACACACACACACACACACACACACACATCAACAACAACATCTACACTGACTCCATCCAGTCAGGACCAGGCTGCTTCATCTTCATCCTCCTGCTGCTACAACCAGACCATCAGAGGACAGGACTCCAGACCTCCATGAAGGTGGAGCAGACCACCAGCTACAGTCACACTGACACAAACTCTGTGAGCTGCAGACACATGGTTTTACCACAAGGTGGCATCAGAGTTCATATCTATATGTACATCTCCTCTACTTGTTTTCCCATAGGAGACTGTCCTTGTTGCCATGTGACGATCATAAAAACCATGTTCACTAAAAGATGAAACAGCATTTGTATGTGAATTTTGGAATTGACCCCGAATATAAGACGTAAATCATCTTCACTTCATTCAATAATTGGACTTTAATATCAAACGTCAACATTTTGACCATTTCTTGTTGTTCATGATAGAAAATCTTCATCCAGCCATTGATCAATATTGGTGTTATTGATATTAATAAATCAATACATACCATATTGAGGTGTTTGAGCCATGAGGTGAATCAAGTGTTCTCACCAACAGCAACAGGAGCTCGTCGTCGTCGTGGGTTCTCCAGCTTCACTGCTCCTCAGATCTTCAGTCTGAGAGCAGGAGGACAGGTGAGTGTGCAGGTGAGCAGCAGCTGGACTCCACTGCTCTATCTGAAGTTAAAGGACAATATAGTAATAATCACAACATTAGCACCAACAGTGATCAGCATGCTGTGGCTCCCTGCTCATCCTCTACACTTTCTGGTGTACGTGTTTCTCAGGTCTGGACTTGTTCCATGAGATACACACAGACCTCAGTGTGTGTGTGTGCATCATCAGTAAGTAGACAGGCAGGTAGATGGTGTGAGAGCAGTCACATGGTGTGGACTTAAACCGACTGCACCAGCTGCCACATGCCCAGTTTACAGAGAGCGGGTCTTTGTTTCGTAATAAAGATGTGTTCAGGCAGGATGTATGATACTACGCCTGCACTGGTCCAGCCAATAACAACTTCCCCCAGCAGTTCTGTGATACTGGGAGTTCACTGGGAGTTCACTGGGAGTTGAAGGCTATTATCAAACTCTAGATCCAGTGTTAGATCAGGAAAGACTTTGTGATGAGTCTGATGAGTAAGAAGTGAAGAAACAGTGTGTTGTAGTGAACTGTGTAGGCCTCCTCTCTCTGATCAACCATTAGTTTCAATATACAAGTATCATGAGTGATAAATGAATGACTATGTTTAAAAAAAGAGAAGAAGTGAATCTAAACAACAACATGATGGTGAGTTGTGGAAACTTCCATCTGTTGAGTCAGTGCAGGAGCCTGAGTGTTTGGAGGCTCAGAGCAGCTCACAGTGATGCTGGAGCTGACCTCAGTTCAGATTTAGTTCAAACTTGACTTTTCATTTTAGTTCCCGTCTCTCCAGTCCTCAGCTAAAGGAGCTCCGTCCCTGGGTGGGCTCGAACCACCAACCTTTTGGTTACAGCCGAACACGTGGCCTTGATGTATAATCTCAACACACCCCTGAATACTGGCTCTATTTTCCTTCTTGACTTCCGGCTCATCATCAATAATGTCCTCTGACTCAAACCTAAAGTGTCTCTCTGCTTCCTGACGTCACTCCTCCATCTTTCCATCTTCACTCACTGCAGCCACGTGTTTCTGTCACAAGATGGCGCCACAGGTAAACTGTCCACTGCTGCCATGGATGCTGCTCACACCGTTTAATGATCACAAAACACTAAAAACAGGCAAGCAATTAAAAAAAAAAAAAAAAAATCGACATTTTGACTTTTTATTATCGAAGATGATGATAACATATCTTCATCCTCTCCTTTTGCTTTGTGTATTTCAGACAGTCACAGTTTTTACTGGGGGTAGATATCTTTAAAAGTAAACTGAAGACTAACCTTTTCAGTGTTGCTTTTAATTATTATTATTTTAATTATTATTAATATTCGTTTTACTGTTTTATTATTATGTATTATATATTATTATTATTTATGTTTTAACATGTTTTTATTTGATTTAGTTAAGTACGTAGGTGTTTCTCCTCTTCCTGCTCTTATTCATTTTTATCCTGTTTTCATCCTACCTTTTCTCATAAAAGCAAGCTCTCTCATCAAACAACAAAACGTGTGGAGGTGCGCAGCTACAACGAGTTCAAGTCAGAGGAGGAAAGCCAGCACGCTCCAAACTCCTGTAGGAAAGTTCAATCAGCAGAGCACGAATGAAAAAGACCTCGGTCGAAACGTCTGTGCCCTGCCTGTCCTGCTGTCCTGGTGCTCCGTCTGTCCTGGTGCTCCGTCTGTCCTGATGCTCTGCCTGTCCTGCTGTCCTGCTGATGCTCTGCTTTTGGAGCTTGCTGGCTTTTCTCCTCCGACTTTGGACGTGGAGCGATGGATGTTTCTGATGTTTAAGTCATGAAATGAATCAAGTTCTCACCAACAGCAGGAGCTCGTCGTCGTGGGTTCTCCAGCCTCGCTGGTTTTCAGATCTTCAGTTACAGAGCAGACGAAGAGGTGAGTGTGGTGGTCCCGTGGGCTGTGGGGGTTACCGAGGGTAAAACGTTGTATTTTCAAATCTAAAGCCGTATATTTATGAGAAAAAGCCTCTTTCTTTACACGTCATGACATGATTTTTTTTTTTAGGTAACTTAAATAATCTGTAACGTTTTTCTCTCGATGAAATAAACTCGTCTCCACGTGTCCAGCTACAGACTGACACCACTTATCAATCTCTGCTCTGCTTCTGAGTTAGTTCATGTTGATGTTAGTCCAGAACAGTCAGCTCAGAGTCACGTGTGAGGTGAGACGCACTGAAAATCTCCAGCTTGGGAGAGTCTGTCTCTGAGGCCTGTTGTGACTTGTTGCTTTTCATTATCTCACATAGAAGATTCCTGCACACATTCCTCAGTGTGTGTGTGCAGGAATCTACAGCAGACAGATATATATCTGTCACTCTCCAGCACACTAAGTTGTGATCATTGTTGTATTGGTGTAAATGTAGTGTAGACTCTCTGAGGCTCAGTGTGTTGATGCTGCTCCACGTCTCTGTGCAGACTATGAGCAGCTTCTGGTTGGTTCCAGTGGAGGAGACAAAACTGATCATATTAAACTGTTAGTAACAGTTAGTTCAAGCTGGGGGTTGACCAGCTATCATCATGGCTGACATTCAGCATTTTGGCAGCATAATCTGCACTGGCCACTTTTTTTCCACTGATAACTGATAAAATAAAAGAGTGAGGATGAGAGGAAGAAACCACAGAGGAGGAGGAGGAGCTGAAGCAGACGGACGCTCAAAGAAGAAGAAGCTCAGGCTCAGGACCAAAATCCACAGCACAGCAGTTGTTTCCACATTGTTGATCTCACCTGTGATGTTGATGAAACTCTCTGGCCTGATAATGATAATGTCTTTTGTTTTTTTTTTTTACTGTGGTTGTAACCTGGACACAGTATTTTCTGTTTGTGTGAAAGGGGAGAATGGGGGGGGGGGGGGGGGGGGGGGGTTGTCACACTCATCATAACTCACTAACCAAAGGGTGCTGTCACACAATATTAGTATTGAAATGACAAGAATTGCGACCAGAGTTCACCTACATAGTTGTTGCTGGAGTGTGACACTCAGCCTTTAGTTGAGACGAGTTTTTATTTTTTCATGCCAATTTGTAAATTTGAAGCTCGACCTGATCCCATTAAAAAGTATGAAGGGAAAGCTGTAGCTTTCATCGTCATTTGCCAATGAGCTAGTTGCAGGATGGTTGTTAACTTTGTTAATAGCAAAAAATTCCAGTTGGGGTTGGTTGTCACATGTGACTTAATGGGGGAAAAAAAAAATGATGGTGATTTTAAGAATAAAATTTAAATGGACACAATTAATTTATAACTTCAAATAGGTTAACAACTGATGATGACTGAGGAGATATTTATGCAAGACTAAACAGTGTGACAACCACCCCCATTCTTTCCTACTTGAACTAAGAGCGTTGGGCTATGGAGAGAAGTAGTGAAGGATAAAAAATTTCGAAACCATGTCTGTCCTGGAGCAGCAGTTTTGTGATTTCACAGAGATGGCAACTCGTCATGCGTCAGTGGCCATCAGTTTTGCTATCGTCCAAAATCTAACCTTGACTTGAATTCAGAATGTTCCCTCTTCAAACACTCGAAGGCTTGCCAACATGGTGAATGTGTGCTTTATGGGTGCATATCATTCAGTTCTACTGGAGCATATTATTTGCTCCAAAAATCTGCCTTCATCTGGCTTCCTGCCAGTGTTGGCAACCTTCTCCCCCCACAGAAAAAAACACGATGCATCAGACGTGTTGCAACTTGTGGACATATTCAAAAAATATTCTCCTGAATACTGCTGGAGATGGTCAGAGTGTGTAATGGGTTATGTTTGTTTACACACGTCAGCAGGTGGATCTTCAAGGCAAGGCAGTTTTATCTGTATAGCCCGTTTCTACAAACAGTTTGTCTCAAAGGGCTTTACACAGCATGATGACAACATCCTCTGACCTCTGACCCTCACACTGACTGAGGAAAAACTCCCAAGAAACCCTTTTAACAGGGAAAAAATGGAGAAACCTCAGGGTGAGCAACAGAGGAGGGATCCCTCACCCAGGATGGGATAAGACAGGGCTCCATGTAGCCTGATGTGTCCCCCAGCAGTTTAAGCCTATAGCAGCATAGCTATAAAATGGATCAGGACGACCTGAGCCAGCCCTAACTAAAAGGTCTGTCATAGAGGAAGGTCTTCAGCCTGGACTTAAATGTAGAAAGAGTGTCTGCCTCTCTGACCCATGGAGAGAGCTGCTTCCATAATAGAGGAGCCTGGTGACTGAAGGCTCTACCCCCCAGTCTGTTTTTAGATACTGGGGGTCACTCAACTTGTGTGAAAACTAATAAATCAACTAAGTGTGTCTGTGTCACACACCAACAGTGAAACCTGCTGCTGTGTGACCTGCACTGTTTGTCTGTGAAGTCACAACACACACACACACACACACACACACACACACACACTGAAGCTCTTGTGACTCATCCAGAGGTATGACATCACTCAAGACAGAACTGTATCACCATCTAGTGGTGAAAGATGTGAACTGCAGTCACTTGGACTGACACTGAGTGTGTCTCACACTGTAGATGTTGTTGTTGATGTGTGTGTGTGTGTGTGTGTGTGTGTGTGTGTCCTGTCACAGACCCGCCCCCCTCCTCCTGCTCTGCACGATCCTCCTCTGTGTTCACAGACAACGCTACAGCTGACATGTTTAAAAGGGAAGCGAGGCTCCTCCCCTCCTCCACCACCGCTCTGAAGTTGAACCCAGAAGACACAGGAACGGAAACAGAAGCAAACATTGGATTAACTTTCGTATTTTTCATAATTAACTTATTCGAGGCCACATCAGAGTGAAATTTGTAACTTTACTTATCATCTGTGATAAATATGCAAACTTCTGTTTCACCACACACAACCTTGTTGCTGCGGCACCATCTCAGTTCATGTTCAATGGTGCGACACACACAGTCTGTGGCAGCGGGCTCGCGACACTCCTCAGCGCTCCTGCGCTCCAGCAGGTAAGATATTTTATTCCTGTAGTTTTGTCTCCAGTGGACTTCATCCTCAGTCTGTGTGGTCTGGTTACTCAGAGGGACAATGGACACAACATGGTCACAGTGTGTTTGTTCAGTATGAGCTGTGGATGGTGCTGCTCTGTTCAGATCACACCACTTACATTAACTATAACACACTCTGCTTCATCGACCGTTCAACAGAGCAAACAACACAAACTCAGTTCTCAGCGTTTCCTCCTCCTCTAACAGGAAGAACAGGCAGCGGGGGGTTGTTCAGAGCTGAGACTGTGTTTTAGGCTCAAACACTGATCAGGGGCCCGTTGCACAAAACTAGGATAAGGGATTGAGCTGGGATATCTTGGTTATCCTGGCTCAACTTATCCGTGATCCAGTTGCACAGAAGTGGGATAGTGGAAAGTGGGATATGTTCTGACATAAGTTACCATGGAGGTTTATTGTGTGGAGCTAGCCTGCTGCAGACCAGGCTAAGTTGCAGGATCTCTTTAATCTCATCCCTTCTCTCAGTCAGCAGTCATCACAAACAGAGACCAAGAGTTATTCCACTGCCCACTACACACTGTTATCACATTCAACTAGATCCACTGTCATTGTTGAAACATTTGTGATCATTATTTTCAATCGTTGTTGATAAATGACGATTTTATATATATATATATATATATATATATATATATATATATATATATATATATATATATACATATATATATATATATATATACATATATATATATATATATATATATATATATATATATATGTATATATACACACACACACACACACATATATATATATATATATATATATATATATATATATATATAAAATACACTTCCCACATAAATATAAATACACACATGATGTTATTTTATTGAGTAAGGATAAATCAAAGCAGGTAAACCATCAGCTCCTTCCAAAGCTGAAGGCACACAGTGACTCTACAAGTCAGAGAGCAGGGAATCAAAGCATGTTATACAAGAATAAATACTACACATTCACAAAGGTGTGTGTATAATACACCCTGCATGTAGGCCTGCTGTGCTTCCTGGGGGTCTGTGTATGGTGGCAGGAGAAAAGGCTGGCAGGCCTGTCCCCCTGTCCCCCTGTCCCCCTGCGACCCCCAGACAATTCACCTGTCAAGACAAAATCTCATCATCAAAACCTCATAAACAGAGTGACATTCTTGACACAGCCATGATGCAAAAAGTGGTTATTAATAGAGGTTGTGTGGCTCATCCTGTGATAGGAGCTGATAGACTCCAGAGGTCTGAAAGACTCAGGGGTCATGGACTGAGCCAGGCCACTTTGCCACAACATTTGTTACAACACAGTTATAAGATGAAGACTATTAAACCTGTCAACGCACATCACAGGCAACGTACAGTGTTCATTAACTGACACTATCAGAAAGTCATGTTCACCTGAACATTAATGCTGTGAAAGGATTTCCTATTCACTAAATCTGCCTCATGGCACCTGAGGGGGGATTGAGAGAGAGAGAGAGAGAGAGAGAGAGAGAGAGAGAGAGAGAGAGAGAGAAGAGAGAGAGAGAGAGAGAGAGAGAGAGAGAGAGAGACAGAGAGAGAGAGAGACAGAGAGAGAGAGAGAGAGAGAGAGAGAGAGACTTGCAACACTAGTTTCTCTGTGGAAAAAACATTAAAGCTGTTAGAGGGAAACATGAGAGACAGACTGTGGTTCAGTGTCCCTGCTCTCTGAGGGGGAGGAGTCATATCTCATCTGGTTGTTGTTGATGTTGTTGATGTGTGTGTGTGTGTGTGTGTGCTGTCACAGGGAGGAGATGATGTGCTGCTGCTTCCTGCTGCTCCTCACACTGACCTCCTGTGTCTGTGGTGAGTTTCCTCCTTCACTTTATTCTCTACAAACTGATACAAGTCCTCAGTTAGTCTGCTCCTCACTTTCCCTCTGTCTCCTCAGAACCAACATTTGTAGTGAAGGTGACACAGAGCTCCTATCAGGCAGAGGAGAACCACAACATCACACTGGACTGGACCTTCACCACCAACACTCAGGGATCATTGGACCTCCTCCATATCAACTGTCTACACCTCACTGATCACAAACCAATAGTCCTGTATCGTCTCTATGACGGTGTCGAGGCCTCAGAGTCTCAGTTTTCAGGACGAGTCCAGTGTGACAGAGACGTCCTCAGAGAAGGACGAGTCAGACTTCATGTGTCCAGACTCAGGACTGAGGACTCAGGACTGTACTGGTGTGAAGTTCGCACTAGATATGGAGGGAATACAGCCACATGTCGACTGAACATCACTGGTGAGTTGATTCAGTTCAGCCATGCTAACAACCAGGGTCATGTGACATAGGTGAGAAAGGTGATGATAGTTGTAGGGGCCCACAAAACCCCCAGCAGCCTAATCTTTCTATGATTAAATTATTCATAAAACCTAAAAGTCACACTAATGCTGCGTCAGCATCCAAACAAAGCCACAAAACATGCAACATTCAGGAAATATGTTTTATTTTCCAAACAATAACTCCCTGCCTTCTTTATAAAAAAAGGTTTAGTCAACAGTGGCCCCCAGTTATTAGCTAACGTAGTACAGACAGGTTATTAGTGTTAGCTGAAAGAACAGAGAAGACCAGAACATAAATCTGGTTGCCAGAAACGAGTGGAGAGAGAGGCTGGGAGCAGAGCCAGCAGACAAAGGGCAGAATATAAGAGCTTTGGGCGTGAGTAATATTAAGATAGCTGTACAGGCTGGGCAACCCTAACATACGTTAGGGTTGCCAGCTGTCTGGTATAATACACTATGGTCCTGTATTGAAAAATAAAATGCACTGTCCCTCACTGAATCAATACGAGACATTCACCCTATTCTAATGCTACACCACATGTTGAATCTGGAATGACATTAGGAACAAGGAAACCAAACCGGTTGCACTAGACCCAGAAATGTATTAAATCAGAATGACAGACAAGTTGTCTGTTACTGTCATGCACCGTCGTTGTTGCCCTGGTTACAGAGACTCAAATGTTGGTGAAGCATGTAAGAAATAATAATAATAATGGTATTGGGTGTATTGTCTCAGGAACTGTCTAGGACATTCGTAATGAATAAAAAATGATAATATAAAATAGAAGCAGCCATGTTAACAGCTCTGTGACATTGTTCTCTTAGCGCTAAATGTTAGCATATTAGCATGGTAAACACAGGAACCCATCCAACAGAGGTTTGAAGTGACGTCATAGAGACATTAGACTGGATCAGACTGTCCATCAGGATTACCCAGAGTTCCCCTGTCTCCCTCCACAGCCCTCCAACATCCAAACACTAAATATTCACTTTTGTTCCTCAGAGAGAATCTGTAAGTCGAGAAGCTGGAAGCAGATGATGATTGGTTTAATTCAGCCTCTTCAATCTCCACATGTTTCTGTCCTTTACAGCAGAGAGACCAGGACCAGAGAGACCAGGACCAGAGAGACCAGGACCAGAGGGACCAGGACCAGAGAGACCAGGACCAGAGGGACCAGGACCAGAGGGACCAGGACCAGAGAGACCAGGACCAGAGAGACCAGGACCAGAGAGACCAGGACCAGAGGGTAATGGAAGGCCTGGCCTACAAGTAGGAGTGGGTTTGATAATAGCAGCACTATTGGTAGATCTGCTGGTCTATCTCTGAGGCTTAACTGGTGTACTGTAAAAGACTAAGTCCAAGTCCAACCACTCTGCTTTCCTCTGAGTCCAACAACAAATTTCACACTTAAATACCGGTCTGGTCCGGACGCGCTAGTTCAGGCCGAAAATGAGAACAAATGATTCGGTTTGGGTCGGGGCCTCAGTTAAAGGCGAATATTTGTCGCATCCTTCTGCTGTTGGGGTCGCAGTTTCCCGTTTCTCAGGATTTTGTGTGTACGGCACTGCTGTGGAGCTGCACACATTCTCCTGTCAAGTTTATGCTTTTCCAGCTTTTCAGACTTATAAATATCTTTAAAATGTTGGATACTGGTTCCAGAGGACGTGGAAGTGCCATATCATGAGGTTTACGCATTTGGAGATGAGCCCTGCACGCTGTGGTTTTTTAACATTGAAGTCCCAGTGACGTCAATGCTCCCCTACATGGCCATGTCACGTTACTTACCGTTCAGAGACGTCTTGAAGTTGCCTCTGATCATGAGAAACTTCAGGCTGTCCAGTCTCGAACTCCGGATCCAACACATAAAGCTATATTTCATATGTTGACATTTTCAAAGTTTAGTAAAGTTCGCCGTTTACTCTCAACTCACCCACTGGCAAAATGAGGAAGTGGGGCTCGGCAGCCCTTTGGAGGGCCGGGGGGTGGAGTTAATTACACAGACTGTTTTCACAGGATGCAGGAAATACAAGGAAGCGTTGCAGTGAGAGGCACAGCGTCCCGCAGATCTACAAAGCTTTCTGTGCTGGCAATCACAAGTAGCTGCTCTGGAGGAGCTCAAAATCAAATACAGGGGCCCAAAGATGAGCAAAATAGGTCCCCTTTAATAAATGCCAGACATGGCTTCCAAGTTGCACACACCTTCTTTTCTGCGTACGCAGTGTTTGTAAATGAAGGAACCAGCACATTTATAGCTTTTCACCTTTTTGTCCATGAACTTTTTTTTTGCACCAAAGTTATATTTACAAAATGGGGACAACAGTTCAAATGTGCTTCTTGTTTTGAATGTAGTCAGTTTTATCTGAATGTTATTAATTATTGTGGCATTTAAAGGGACTTGGAGCAGGATTTGTGACGAAGTTTTTTTTTATGGTAATGGGCGGCAGTAATGGACTCTGCTACGGTAAACAAACAACCCACCACCACACAAAGTGCACTGAAAAATCCCACAAAGAAGAAAACGAAAGTTTTATCAGTGGCATCTCGTTGATTACACACAGCGGCCGTTGTGTCAGTATTGAGTCTTGTTTCTTGATCCTGCCTCAAGTCCCTTTAACAAGTTATGTTACAGTGTTGAGTTTGAGAGTTTGTTTGGAGAAATGAAAGGAGTGTGGATCTTTTTTCAGATCTGTCTGTTGGTCACATTTATGTCTTTGTACAATGTATTGGTTTTGTTTGGTTTATTGTTTATTCTGTGATTGATATTCAATCTTTGAATTATACTGTGAACTCAGGAAATAATAAACATGTATTTGTACATGAGACGTTGTCAGTTGTGTGTAAATCTTTTCTCGTCAACTCAACAACGTTGTAAACAACAATAATAACAAGCTCCATCAACACTGGAGCTCTCACCTGGCTCAATATAAAAAATAACATGTGTAATAAATGAACAACTTTATTAAAAAAACAAAACAAAAACAGAGCAGCTCACAGCGATGGTTACAGTTCAGATTTAGTTTTAATCTTCAGTGTCAGACTAGTCTAGACTCCATGAACTGAGGAAACAAAAAGAAAAGTCTAGTGACCTGATTCAAATCCCTAGAGATCTCTCTGACCTCGTAGCCTGGGTGGAGGAAAAAAATACTTCAGGAGCTGCAGTCATGTGTTTCTGCCACAAGATGGTGCAACTGTGCTCTGTGTCCCAAAAGATGAGGACACATGATGGTAGGTTTGTGTGTCAATGATCATGAAGTGATTTGATGTCTACAAATAAGTAATAACAACTTAATGGTGATTAGTAACATCAAGCGTAAAATAAGAAACCAAGGCATCAGTTTGTGTTTTCACTTGCGTTGTCATCGCTACAATCAGCAGTCACAGTGTCCTACATCAGCATAACCACGGCCCTGAGAACAGACACTCCACACAGAAGTTTTACACGTCAGTCACAGGGGGAAATGAAAAAGAAAGACAGCAGACCATCCATCCATCCGTCCGTCCATCCATCCAGGGCTGACATGTAAATACAGGCTCAGGAGTGACAGGACTCTCTCACCTGGATTATTGACAGTATCTCCCCTGACCCCCCCATGAGTCCAGGTCTAAAGCTCAGACGGTGTCAGACATCATCACTGTGAATAAAATGAAAGCTTCTCACCTCCTCTCATCACTTTGCTGTAGGAACACGTCAGACCAGTGACAGGTCTGAGGGACTTCTCTTACAGATTACACTTCATGTTTATAATCTGTGACAGTATCGACCCGTCTCAGTTTCACTCAGAGAGTTTTCAACCTTCAATCTTTTTTCACTCATTTCACTTTTGTTTGTGAGTGAGACCTGAGTGATGAGGTGACCTGAGGTGACCTTGGCTGTCCAATCAGTTTTCTGTCATGAAACATAACCATGACATAAACACCAGTTATGTACACAACAGCATGTGGTGGATCTGGAGGTGGAGCTGAATGACAGTATAAAGCTCTTCTCCCAGCAGTCACCTCACTGACCTGAGAACAGACAGGAGCTGCACGTGTCTCCATCACCTCATCGTGGAGGAGAGGCCTGTGTGTCCCTGTGAACCTGAGGGCTCCTGGTTGGGCCTCCAACGGTAAATTGGTCTCAGGGGAGGGGCCAGACAAGGCAAGATTCAAGAAGACCCAATGAAAAGAGAGAGGGAAAAACCACCAACCTTTCGGTTAACAGCCGAACGCGCTAACCGATTGCGCCACAGAGACTTATGCACTGTGAGGGGGGCGTGGCCTTGATGTATAATCTCAACACACCCCTGAATATTGGCTCTATTTTCCTTCTTGACTTCCGGCTGATCATCAATAATGTCCTCTGACTCAAACCTAAAGTGTCTCTCTGCTTCCTGACGTCACTCCTCCATGTTTCCATCTTCACTCACTGCAGTCACGTGTTTCTGTCACAAGATGGCGCCACAGGTAAACTGTCCACTGCTGCCATGGATGTAATAGATCTATTTATTTGTTTATTGAGCCATGTTGTTGTTGTTGTTGTTGTTGTTGTTGTTTACATTGTTGTTGAGTCTTTGACAAAACTTCTGGGTCTGACAGTTAAAGGTTTCCACACAATGACAACTTCTGTATGTAAGAATGTATCAATAAAGTTTTATTTACAACATGTAGATGTTTGATAAAAACAATGAGACGTCCACAGTGACATGAACATGATCCTGAACCACATGTTGAAGACAGAGTCTCTGTTTGAGCTGATGTCCTCTGACCTGTGTCTGGAGGTTCTCAGTCGTCCAGGTCACCAGCTGGACTTTGTAAAACACCTCTGAGACGGTCCCAGGTGTTCAACGACCCTATAGGTGGGGGCAACACCTTGGTGGTGGTTAGGACTGAAGAGGCCTTTTGGATGAGAGGTGAAGTGTCTTCAACCAAAACAAGTCCAGCTGCCTTCACTATCAGGACTTAGTGAGTCCTGTTGACTTGTTCTGACTGTGAGAGGGTCCAGTTGCTTCTGAGGGGTCCCTCTCTGAGGGAGGTCAAAGGTCAAAGGTCAGACTTTCTGTGCAGTGAAAAGCAGTTTGGACCAGAGGGAAGTCTGTTCACTGAGGAACTGAGTTTCAACACCAGTGAACTGGATCTACGCGCTGAGGAGCAGCAGAGTCTGACCAGTGGAACTGTTACTGCTGCTGCTGCTGCTAACACCAGTCCCAGGACAACATAGAGGACAGTCCTTCCCCGACTCTCTGGTGCTGGTGTCTCTGGTCCTGGTCTCTCAGTGGCTCTCTGAGTCTCATGTTGATCAGCAGCTGCTGTAAAGGACAGAAACATGTGGTGATTCATCTGAGGAGGAAACTTTATGTCTGTTTTTAAACACGTCCTTCAGAGATGTGGTTTTACAACATGTGTCTATAAATGATCCACATGTGTTGTAGAAAGTCCTGAAGGACCTGGTGGTCTTCCAGAGGGACAGAGGTCTCTGAGTCTCTGAGACTGGACTGATGTGTTTACACCAAACAGCTGGAAACTCTTTACTGAATCAACTCACCTGTGACGTTCAGGTGACATTCATCAGATCCCCTCCCATACTCAGTGAGAACTTCACACTGGTACAGTCCTGAGTCCTCAGTCCTGAGTCTGGACACATGAAGTCTGACTCTTCCTTCTCTGAGGACGTCTCTGTCACACTGGACTCGTCCTGAAAACTGTTCATCCTGAGACTCTGGGAGCTCAACACCTTCATAGAGATGATACAGGACTTTTGGGCCTTTGAGATCATCAGTGAACATTTGACAGAAGACGATGAGGGAGTCCAGTGATCCCTGAGTGTTGGTGGTGAAGGTCCAGTCCAGTGTGATGTTGTGGTTCTCCTCTGCCTGATAGGAGCTCTGTGTCACCTTCACTACAAATGTTGGTTCTGAGGAGACAGAGGGAAAGTGAGGAGCAGACTAACTGAGGACTTGTATCAGTTTGTAGAGAATAAAGTGAAGGAGGAAACTCACCACAGACACAGGAGGTCAGTGTGAGGAGCAGCAGGAAGCAGCAGCACATCATCTGTGACAGGACACACACACACACACACACACACACACACACACACACACACACACACACACACATCAACAACAACATCTACACTGACTCCATCCAGTCAGGACCAGGCTGCTTCATCTTCATCCTCCTGCTGCTACAACCAGACCATCAGAGGACAGGACTCCAGACCTCCATGAAGGTGGAGCAGACCACCAGCTGCAGTCACACTGAGACAAACTCTGTGAGCTGCAGTCACGTGGTTCTACCACAAGGTGGCGTCAGAGTTCAACTCTCATTGTCTGCATTGATCCAGGCAGTAACATTAACACAAGGTTTTCTAACAGCTTCTTCTGTTTCTCTGTGAGACTGATGGTAAAAGCCATATAAGGACGACATGTGCAGCAGCAGGAAGCTTTGCAATGATCAGTCTCTTTTTAACTCAGTGTGTTTTCATACACATTTATAGTTGCTATTTATTTTTCTTACTCACTGTTACTTTCGCACTTTACAGTCTGCACTCACTGAGCTGGGACCTTTGCACAGAGAAGTGTGTGTGTGTACAAATGACAAAGAAAGCTTCTTGACTAACTTTACTTTACATCAGGGTTTTTAAGTCACAACTGAAATCTTTTCACTGTGACATGTGTTACTCAGATTATTTGTAAATATAAACCCTTTAAGTCTCTTATTTATTGTGTTCTCTTTACTCCTGTTCATTAACTTTTAAACACTTCATGATCTGTTTCAGCAGGTTTTTATTTGGTTTAGTTATATATGTATTTACTTTACCTGCTCCTCTTCCTCCTACTTTCTTCCTCCCCTTCTCACATTCATGCTTTTACCTTAGTTTGTCACAGCTCCATTTATTTTCTTTACACCATTAAGGTGGAGTTTCAGTTCAGTTCAGTCACTGCTTTTATGTTTTCCATGTTAACGTTCATTCTCTGTGTGGGTGTGGTGAGGTGTTTTTATTATGGAGAGTGAAAGCACTTTGTGTTGCATTTGAACTGTATGAACAGTGCTGTGGAAATAAAGTTATAACAACAATAACCATAACAACAACAACAATGATAATAATAAAAACTCAATCAATACGTCGATGATCATATTTAAGTCATGAAACAAATCAAGTTCTCACCAGCAGCAGGAGCTCGTCGTGAGCCTCCCTGGTCCTCACATCTTCAGTCTGAGAGCACGGGGGTCACCGAGGGTAAGACGCTGTATTGTCAAATATAAAGTCATAAACCTCTGACACCAAGCCTCAGATCTTCTCTCCACATCATGACGTCAAAACATTTAGAGAATAATAATCTGTAACGTTTTTCTATCGATGAAATAAACTCGTCTCTCCACATGTCCAGCTACAGACTGACACCACTACAATCTCTGCTCTACTTCTGAGTTAGTTCATGTTGATTTAGTCCAGAACAACCAGCTCAGAGTCACATCTGCTCCCAGTGAAGTGAGAAGTGACAAGAATCCACAGGTTTTAACTCTGTGCTCGTTCTCTGCAAGTGCTCGAGGGCGGAGACTCTGTCTGTGTCCCAGAGGCCTGTTGTGACTTGTTGACTCACACAAACATGTTTACACAGTGTAAGTAGATACAGTGCTGTGAAAAAGATTGCTTACTCTTTTTGCACATGTGTCACACTCAGATGTTTAAGATCATCAAACAAAAGAACTCAAAGAAGAAGAGGCTCAGGACCAAAATCGATGGTGCAGCTGTTTAAGGATGGATTCAACATTCAACACGGTTCTTCCCAGTTTGTTGACATGTTGATGAACCTGATAATGATACTGTCTTTTCTTATCACTTGTGACCTGGACACAGTATTTTCTGTTTATCTACAGTGTTATGCACTCTGCTGTAGTAGCATGAAGACTGGGACATGTTCTGTGGACACGTTGACTGATTTGGCTCAATGGAGAGAAGTATGTTGTATTTTCAGTGTAGTGTTTGGTGAATTTGTCGTATATTTGCACTTTCTCTGTGCACATCATTCACAGTAGCTCTAATCACTGAGAGGTAGAGCTGCTGAAAGTGTTTTAGGTCAAGAACGTCAGGCTGTGTAAATTTGTTTTTTGTATAATTACTGAAGCACGATTCTGCAAACAGGGGCTGGTTATTCAAAAAACTCCCGCTGCAGGCAGAATGCAAAATGCACCATGTTTTTTCCACAACAGTGATGTCACATGGGGGGCGTGGCTGAGCTGTCAGTTGACACCCTGACAGCAGACTCTCATGTTGTTCCCACACGTCTACACGTCAGTTTGAGGACTGTGAAGCAGCAGATTTCTGATCTTCTCCGTGCTGGTGAGGACATTTAATTTACTTTCCAGGAGAGTATGAGATGTAGTGTAGCTCGATGTTTAAATAGTAATAATGACCTTTAATTGATGGACTTTGTTCAGGGAATCAGACACTTTGATCGCTCCACCTGATCGATCATTCTTTTGTTGGTTCAAGCCAATTTCACCAGTTAATATTAGTATTTATAATAATTACGTGTTATTGATCTTAGAAGTTTTGCTTCTGAACGGACGTGTTGAAGTCCAGATGCTACAGAGAGAGAAATGCCTAAAACAGGACGACTTTTATTGGTGGAAGAAAAGAAGTAAAAGTTCAGTTCTTGCAGAGCGGAGGCCTCAGTTGTGTTTCAGCTTCAGAGCATTTAGACAGAAACCACTTCCACCTGTATTTATGAGCTGAAGTTTCTCTGCTGAGGTCGTCTCCACTTGTCGTCTCAGCAGCCTTGTCCAGCTGGGGTCAGCCTGCTGTTCAGCTCAGACTCCATCCATGTGGTTGTACCAGGTGAACCATTAACGCCCCCGAACACTGGACCAAGGAACCTTTGCACAGTTTAATCAGAGAGATGTTGCACTTCTGAACCTGGTCAGCAAGGACAAGACTTTTTTCTTTTAATCATCACTGGTGAGAGCCAGGTCATACCAGGTCATACCTGCTTGGGCAGTCTTTTGTCAATATGATATTGTCTATGTAAATACATAATGTTAATATGTAAATACAGGTAGCCCGACCGGTTCGGTGGCAGTGATATGAGCCTGCAACAACAAAGAGAAGAAGTGATGTGTGCCTACTTTTAGGGAAGAATTTCACTTCTCTGTATAGTTTGTGTAGTTAAAGGTCAATCCCTCCTCGTTTACAGGTGAAAGTTGAGAATTAGATGTTTTCTTTTAGATATATTGTTAGAGACAGTTTATCTGCCCTGTACTCTCTCATGCCAAGGTCATGTTCATTCCCCTGGCACCTTCGCCAGATGACACTCTGAGTGAGAGAGACCTTTGTTGTTCTCGTGTCACCTAGATGGTGTGAGTCTTTATCTTAATGTTTATGCCCAATAGCCAATGGAGTGTTAGCACATCTCCTTTGTGGGCTCGGTCCACCTTCCTAGTATATGAATCTGAACTTCGCAGCTTGGCCTCAGAACTGAGGCGACATCACACACTCATGTGTCGATGACTCTTCTGTTCTCCTTGATCAAGTCTATTAACCTTCTTCAGTATAAGACATCCAAGACTCTGGTGCTTCTTCTTCCTGCATCACCACAGAATCTCTCTCTAACACCTCCATGCTCTCTCCCTCTCTCTCTTTCACTTCACAGAGCTGACAGCTATTCTCCTGAAAATGATCTTATCTGATATTATTCATTCAATCTAGCTGCTGTTTGTTTTCCCTGAGCACCTGTTGTTTGGAGAGTTCCCCTCCCACAGCAACATACTAACCTGCTGGCTGGCAACTAACCCTGAGTCTCTCCTCCTTTTCAATGGCAGATGTCAGCAGCTGTGAGAAACACATGTTGTACTGTTTCCAGGACTTCATCAACAAGCACTTTCACAGAATAGCAGGTCAGTCTAGTGATAATCAATGTAGTATGAATCACTAATCAATCAGTGTGATGTATTTTAGGGTTTTCATTGATACATAGACTACATGCACATCCTGATCACGTTCAAATGGAGACACATGTGAAGTGACAGAAGTTAGTAAGCTATGAATGGATGATGCAAAGGCAGGTTGTTCTGTTTGGTCCATCCACACAGCTGTCTTGAATCAGGGATCTAACAGCCAATCGAATAATAGTCCTGTCCTCTGATGGTCTGGTTGTAGCAGCAGGAGGATGAAGATGAAGCAGCCTGGTCCTGACTGGATGGAGTCAGTGTAGATGTTGTTGTTGATGTGTGTGTGTGTGTGTGTGTGTGCTGTCACAGGGAGGAGATGATGTGCTGCTGCTTCCTGCTGCTCCTCACACTGACCTCCTGTGTCTGTGGTGAGTTTCCTCCTTCACTTTATTCTCTACAAACTGATACAAGTCCTCAGTTAGTCTGCTCCTCACTTTCCCTCTGTCTCCTCAGAACCAACATTTGTAGTGAAGGTGACACAGAGCTCCTATCAGGCAGAGGAGAACCACAACATCACACTGGACTGGACCTTCACCACCAACACTCAGGGATCATTCAGCTACCGTTTCATCCACTGTCAAGTGTTCACTGATCACAGGGGCCCAAAAGTCCTGTATCATCTACGTGAGGGTGTTGAGGACACAAAGATTCAGGATGAGCAGTTTTCAGGACGAGTCCAGTGTGACAGAGACGTCCTCAGCGAAGGACGAGTCAGTCTTCATGTGTCCAGACTCAGGACTGAGGACTCAGGACTGTACCTGTGTGAAGTTCTTACTAGATATGGGAGGGGCTCTGATGAATGTCACCTGAACGTCACAGGTGAGTTGATTCAGTTCAGCTGAGTGCAGACATGCTAACAGCTCTGTAGAAGTTTTGCTTAAAGCTCAATGCTAACACATAAATTTAGCATGTTAGCATATTAGAGGTTTGAACTGACGTTGTCAGACTGGATCAGACTGTCCATCAGGATTACCCAGAGTTCCCCTGTCTCCCTCCACAGCCCTCCAACATCCAAACACTAAATATTCACTTTTGTTCCTCAGAGAGAATCTGTAAGTCGAGAAGCTGGAAGCAGATGATGATTGGTTTAATTCAGTCTCTTCAATCTCCACATGTTTCTGTCCTTTACAGCAGAGGGACCTGGACCAGAGAGACCAGGACCAGAGGGACCAGGACCAGATCAACCAGGACCAGAGAGTCATAGAAGGATCAGTGTAGGCCTATATGTTGGCCTGGTTTTGGGGGCAGCAGGACTATTAGTACTTCTGCTGGTCATACTCAGGTCATTCCTGAAGTCGAAGCTAAATCAACTGAGACCGGACCTCTATTAATTGGTCTAAAGGTCAAAGTTCAGGACCAAACCTCTCTCTCTATTTCTCCACTTCATTTCACCCTGTTGGTCCACAAGTCTGCTTTCCTCTGAGTGCAGAGTCTCTGATCTTTGGTGTTCCTCTCTGTACTCAACAGTCTCTTCAGAGACCTCCTCCTCTCCTGAACCCAGCTGACTAACACTACCTTACAGGGGCGTGTCCAGAGAGTGGCCTCAGACAGCACATGCTCCCTGTGCAACCTGATTAGCCACCCCATTGGACATCTACCCAGTCAGGCAATGAGTTGAAATGAGCTAAAAAAAAGAAAAAAGAAGAAGTTTCCTGCGCAAACAAACTCTAACAGAGTGCGCCCGCACGTCCTACACCTGTTTACATTTATAAATCACAATCAACTCTAAAGTTGGCGCACGTGAGGAAGCGCGTTGCCCCACCCATACGGTGCCAATATAAGGTCAGGGAACACCCTTGATCGATGTTCATTCATACCAAACCCATGATGGGCCACGAGGGGAGAAGAGCCAAGATAACAAATTTCACACTTGAAAATAAAGGTCTGGTCCGGACGCGCTAGTTCAGGCCGAAAATGAGAACAAATGATCCGGTTCAGGTCGGGCCTCAGTTAAAGGCACTGAATCAACGTCAGGCCAGAAGCATCTTTATTTTATTTTATTTCATTTTATTTTGCTGGGTTCGGGCCGAACATTCGTCCGCGCAGGGCCAGGCCCTGTATGGCACATTTTGTGTTTACATGAACCAATGTTATAATAACATGTAAGTTTTATCTCTGTTTCTATCAGGGATCCTAATTTTAGTGTGTGATTGATTATTTTACACAAATGTATCACACACTTTCTTTGATTTGCTGTTGGGGTCGCAGTTTCCTGTTCATGATATTATGCATTTGGTGATGAGCCCTGCACGCTGTCTTTTACTATCTTTTTTTAACATTGAAGTCCCAGTGACGTCAGTGCTCCCCTACATGGCCATGTCACGTTACTTACTGTTCAGAGACGTCTTGAAGTTGCCTCTGTTCATGAGAAACGTCAGGCTGTCCAGTCTCGAACTCCGGATCCAACACATAAAGCTGTATTTCATATGTTGACATTTTCAAAGTTTAGTAAAGTTCGCCGTTTACTCTCAACTCACCCACTGGCAAAATGAGGAAGTGGGGCTCGGCAGCCCTTTGGAGGGCCGGGGGCTGGAGTTAATTACACAGACGGGATGCAGGAAATACAAGGAAGCGTTGCAGTGAGAGGCACAGCGTCCCGCAGATCTACAAAGCTTTCTGTGCTGGCAATCACAAGTAGCTGCTCTGGAGGAGCTCAAAATCAAATACAGGGGCCCAAAGATGAGCAAAATAGGTCCCCTTTAACAAATGCCAGACATGGCTTCCAAGTTGCACACGCCGTCTTTTGTGTTTATAAATGAAGGAACCAGCACATTTATAGCTTTTCACCTTTTTGTCCATAAACTTTTTTTTGCACCAAAGTGATATTTACAAAATGGGGACAACAGTTCAAATGTGCTTCTTGTTTTGAATGTAGTCAGTTTTATCTGAATGTTATTAATTATTGTGGTATTTAAAGGGACTTGGAGCAGGATTTGTGACGAAGTTTTTTTTTATGTTAATGGACGGCAGTAATGGACTCTGCTACGGTAAACAAACAACCCACCACCACACAAAGTGCACTGAAAAATCCCACAAAGAAGAAAACGAAAGTTTTATCAGTGGCATCTCGTTGATTACACACAGCGGCCGTTGTGTCAGTATTGAGTCTTGTTTCTTGATCCTGCCTCAAGTCCCTTTAACAAGTTATGTTACAGTGTTGAGTTTGAGAGTTTGTTTGGAGAAATGAAAGGAGTGTGGATCTTTTTTCAGATCTGTCTGTTGGTCACATTTATGTCTTTGTACACTGTATTGGTTTGTTATTTATTCTGTGATTGATATTGTAGGATTATGTCTCTTTGAATTATACTGTGAACTCAGGAAACAGAAGACATTAGCTCTTTCATCGGGGTAGAGATGGATAGTGGAGACAAACCATTGTATGTCAATGCTATGCTAACATGTGTAGGTCTGAGCACTAGGGCCTCCCCGGTCAGAAAGTCTGGACACGCCCCTGCTGCTTTTTTACGCTGAACTTTCTATCTATTATTATTATCTATTCTAGTTTTTTCCGTACATGTTATAAATAATAAACATGTATTTATACATGAGACGTTGTCAGTTGTGTGTAAATCTTTTCTCGTCGACTCAACAATGATGCAAACAACAATAATAACAACCTCCACCACCTCAAGTCCAGGTCTAAAGCTCAGACGGTGTCAGACATCATCACCGTAAATAAAATGAAAGCTTCTCACCTCCTCACATCACTTTGCTGTACGAACACGTCAGACCAGTGACAGGTCTGAGGGACTTCTCTTACAGATTACACTTCATGTTTATAATCTGTGACAGTATCGACCCATCTCAGTTTCACTCAAAGAGTTTTCAACCTTCAATCTTTTTTCACTCGTTTCACTTTTGTTTGTGAGTGAGACCTGAGTGATGAGGTGACCTGAGGTGACCTTGGCTGTCCAATCAGTTTTCTGTCATGAAACATAACCATGACATAAACACCAGTTATGTACACGACAGCATGTGGTGGATCTGGAGGTGGAGCTGAATGACAGTATAAAGCTCTTCTCCCAGCAGTCACCTCACTGACCTGAGAACAGACAGGAGCTGCACGTGTCTCCATCACCTCATCGTGGAGGAGAGGTCTGTGTGTCCCTGTGAACCTGAGGGCTCCTGGTTGGGCCTCCAACAGTAAATTGGTCTCAGGGGAGGGGCCAGACAAGGCACGATTCAAGGAGACCCAATGAAAAGAGAGAGGGAAAAACCACCAACCTTTCGGTTAACAGCTGAACGCGCTAACCGATTGCGCCACAGAGACTTATGCACTGTGAGGGGGGCGTGGCCTTGATGTATAATCTCAACACACCCCTGAATATTGGCTCTATTTTCCTTCTTGACTTCCGGCTGATCATCAATAATGTCCTCTGACTCAAACCTAAAGTGTCTCTCTGCTTCCTGACGTCACTCCTCCATGTTTCCATCTTCACTCACTGCAGTCACGTGTTTCTGTCACAAGATGGCGCCACAGGTAAACTGTCCACTGCTGCCATGGATCTAATAGATCTATTTATTTGTTGATTGAGCCATGTTGTTGTTGTTGTTGTTGTTGTTGCTGTTGTTGTTGTTGTTTACATTGTTGTTGAGTCTTTGACAAACTTCTGGGTCTGACAGTTAAAGGTTTCCACACAATGACAACTGTATGTAAGAATGTATCAATAAAGTTTTATTTTCAACATGTAGATGTTTGATAAAAACAATGAGACGTCCACAGTGACATGAACATGATCCTGAACCACATGTTGAAGACAGAGTCTCTGTTTGAGCTGATGTCCTCTGACCTGTGTCTGAAGGTTCTCAGTCGTCCAGGTCACCAGCTGGACTTTGTAAAACACCTCTGAGACGGTCCCAGGTGTTCAACGACCCTATAGGTGGGGGCGACACCTTGGTGGTGGTTGGGACTGAAGAGGCCTTTTGGATGAGAGGTGAAGTGTCTTGAGAGGGTCCAGTTGGTTCTGAGGGTCCCTCTGTGAGGGAGGTCAAAGGTCAGACTTTCTGTGCAGTGAAAAGCAGTTTCATGGACCAGAGGGAAGTCTGTTCTCTGAGGAACTGAGTCTCTCCGCCAGTGAACTGAGGTTTGATCCCTGGATCTATGAGCTGAGGAGCAGCAGAGTCTGACCAGTGGAACTGTTACTGCTGCTGCTGCTGCTGCTGCTAACACCAGTCCCAGGACAACATAGAGGACAGTCCTTTCCCGACTCTCTGGTGCTGGTGTCTCTGGTCCTGGTCTCTCAGTTGGTCTCTGAGTCTCATGTTGATCAGCAGCTGCTGTAAAGGACAGAAACGTGGTGATTCATCTGAGGAGGAAACTTTATGTCTGTTTTTAAACACGTCCTTCAGAGATGTGGTTTTACAACATGTGTCTATAAATGATCCACATGTGTTGTAGAAAGTCCTGAAGGACCTGGTGGTCTTTCAGAGGGACAAAGGTCTCTGAGTCTCTGAGACTGGACTGATGTGTTTACACCAAACAGCTGGAAACTCTTTACTGAATCAACTCACCAGTGACGTTCAGGTGACATTCATCAGAGCCCTTCCCATATTCATTGAGGACCTGACACCAGTACCGTCCTGAGTCCTCAGTCCTGAGTCTGGACACATGAAGTCTGACTCGTCCTTCTCTGAGGACGTCTCTGTCACACTGGACTCGTCCTGAAAACTGTTTATTCTGAGACTTTGTGTCCTCAGCACCTTCATATAGATGATACAGGACTTTCTGGTCCTGGTCCTCAGTGAACAGTACACAGTAGACAATGAGGGAGTCCAATGATCCCTGAGTGTTGGTGGTGAAGGTCCAGTCCAGTGTGATGTTGTGGTTCTCCTCTGCCTGATAGGAGCTCTGTGTCACCTTCACTACAAATGTTGGTGCTGAGGAGACAGAGGGAAAGTGAGGAGCAGACTAACTGAGGACTTGTATCAGTTTGTAGAGAATAAAGTGAAGGAGGAAACTCACCACAGACACAGGAGGTCAGTGTGAGGAGCAGCAGGAAGCAGCAGCACATCATCTCCTCCCTGTGACAGCACACACACACACACACACACACACACATCAACAACAACATCTACACTGACTCCATCCAGTCAGGACCAGGCTGCTTCATCTTCATCCTCCTGCTGCTACAACCAGACCATCAGAGGACAGATCTCCAGACCTCCATGAAGGTGGAGCAGACCACCAGCTACAGCAGGCCTGTCCAACTGATCCACAAAGTGGCTGCAGGTTTTTGTTCCAACCAAGCAGCAGCACCAGACTGGACTCAGTTCATCAGCTGATCTCAGTCTGCAGACAGCTGATTGGTCAACTCTCATTGTCTGCATTGATCCAGGCAGTAACATTAACACAAGGTTGTATAACAGCTTCTTCTGTGCAATATTCAGTCTCTTTTAAATCACTACTCATCATTAACTTTTAAACACTTCATGAACGGTTTCAGCAGGTTTTTATTTGGTTTAGTTATATATGTATTTACTTTACCTGCTCCTCTTCCTCCTACTTTCTTCCTCCCCTTCTCACATTCATGCTTTTACCTTAGTTTGTCACAGCTCCATTTATTCTCTTTACACCATTAAGGTGGAGTTTCAGTTCAGTTCAGTCACTGCTTTTATGTTTTCCATGTTTACGTTCATTCTCTGTGTGGGTGTGGTGTGTGTGTGTGTGTGTGTGTGTGTGGGGGGGGGGGGTTCTCTCCACATCATGGCGTCAAAACATTTAGAGAATAATAATCTGTAACGTTTTTCTATCGATGACATAAACTCGTCTCCACGTGTCCAGCTACAGACTGACACCACTACAATCTCTGCTCTACTTCTGAGTTAGTTCATGTTGAACAACCAGCTCAGAGTCACGTCTGCTCCCAGGAGAAGTGAGAAAAATCCTCCTCCTCCTCCAGAGGGTGGAGAGTCTGAGACTCTGGCTGTGTCCCAGAGGCCTGTTGTGACTTGTAAGGATGGATTCAACATTCAACCCAGGTGGAACCAATCAGGGGCGGGGCTGACAATCTGAATGGAGGGAAAATCACACAGAGGGAGAAAGTCAGGATCTGAGAGGAGAGGGAAAAGGTGAGCACGACATAAAACAGGAAGACGACAGGACCTGAGACACTGAAGTGAACATGAAAAGACCAAACATGAAGCTAATGAAGACACAAAACATGAACATGTCTGATGAGACATGACAGTTTCCACTTTCTCTGAGCACGTCACATAAAGTCCAGTTTGGTTCTCAGCACCAACACACAGCGCTGTGTCCTCACTGTCTGATTCATCACACTGATAACTGGACTAAACAGTGTTCATTCTCAGTGACCTCTGGAAAGACATAAAATACAGACCTGGTAAAAACAAATATTTAACTTCAGCATAAATCAAGATTTGTGAATAATCATCAATTTAAAACGTCCTCTTTTGTTATTAAAGCAAACGTCTGCCCTCAAACTGAACTCATCGACTATAGAGATAAGTAACCCCCCCCCAGAGGGAACTGCTTTGGGAACCATGTGTGTCCTGGAACAGCAGTTTTGTCACGGTCATGAACAGTGTTGTTGTCCAGTAGAACTGGATGATAGATGATGATAGTGATAGTTCTACTGAAGCATATGCTGCCTTCCCACCAGTTTTGGCAAACCGAAAAAAACACGATGCATCAGATGTGTTGCAACTCGTGGACATTAAAACATATTCATCTAACTTTTGTTATTAAAGCAAACATCTGCTCTCAAACAGAATTCATCAACTGTAGAGATAAGTAACCCCCCCCACCCCCCCACCCCCCCACCCCCAGAGGGTACTGACACGTCCAAACTAGTCCACAAAGGGACGCTGTGGCTGCAGGTTTTTGTTCCAACCAATCAAGAGCCCACAGTTTGACCAATCAGCTGTCTGCAGACTGAGATCAGTTGATTAACTGAGTCAGGTCTGCTGCTGCTGCTTGGTTGGAACAAAAACCACTTGGCCCTTTGTGGAATAGTTTGGACATGTCTGCTCTGGAGGCTCGTCAACACAGTTGATATGCAGGTTTCATCTATGCATATCATCCAGATCTACTGGATGATGACTGGCTTCCTGCCAGTGTTGGCCAACGTCTCCCCACAGAATATTGTGTGTGTGTGTGGGGGGGGGGTTGTTACAGAAAGTGAAAGCACTTTGTGTTGCGTTTGAACTGTATGAACAGTGCTATAGAAATAAAGTAATAACAACAACAATGATAATGATAAAAGCTCAATCAATGCGTCGATGATCATATTTAAGTCATGAAACAAATCAAGTTCTCACCAGCAGCAGGAGCTCGTCGTGAGCCTCCCTGGTCCTCACATCTTCAGTCTGAGAGCACGGGGGTCACCGAGGGTAAGACGCTGTACTGTCAAATATAAAGTCATAAACCTCTGACACCAAGCCTCAGATCTTCTCTCCACATCATGACGTCAAAACATTTAGAGAATAATAATCTGTAACGTTTTTCTATCGATGAAATAAACTCGTCTCTCCACATGTCCAGCTACAGACTGACACCACTACAATCTCTGCTCTACTTCTGAGTTAGTTCATGTTGATTTAGTCCAGAACAACCAGGTCAGAGTCACATCTGCTCCCAGTGAAGTGAGAAGTGAGAAATGTCAGGAATCCTCAGGTTTTAACTCTGTGCTCGTTCTTCAGAAGGCGGAGAATCTGGCTTTGTCCCAGAGGCCTGTTGTGACTTGTTGCTGTTTCTTACTGCGCACACAAGCACACTGACTGTCAAATGACCTGGGCCCCGTTTCAGAGAGCAGGTTAACAAACTCTGAGTTCGAACCTGAACTCTGGGTTCACTAACCCTGAACTGTCAACCTCAGAGTTTTCAGTTTCAGAACAGGTGAGACCAGTTGGTTCAAGCTGGGGGTTGACCAGCTATCGTCATGGCTGACATTCAGCATTTTGGCAGCATAATCGGCACTGGCCACTTTTTTTCCACTGATAACTGATGAAGAGTGAGGATGAGAGGAGGAAACCACAGAGGAGGAGGAAGAGCTGAAGCAGATGGAGAAGATGCTCAAAGCAGAAGAGGCTCAGGACCAAAATCGATGGTGCAGCTGTGTAAGGATGAGACTGGGACATGTTCTGTGGACACGTTGACTGATTTGGCTCAATGGAGAGAAGTATGTTTTATTTTCAGTGTAGTGTTTGGTGAATTTGTCGTATATTTGCACTTTCTCTGTGCACATCATTCACAGTAGCTCTAATCACTGAGAGGTAGAGCTGCTGAAAGTGTTTAGGTCAAGAACGTCAGGCTGTGTAACTTTGTTTTTTGTATAATTGCTGAAGCACGATTCTGTTTTCAGAATCGTGCTTCTGTCTCCCGCTGCAGGCAGAATGCAAAATACACCATGTTTTTTCCACAACAGTGATGTCACATGGGGGGCGTGGCTGAGTTACTTGCCGGCCTGATCATGTTGTTCCCACACGTCTACACGTCAGTTTGAGGACTGCGAAGCAGCAGATTTCGGATCTTCTCCGTGCTGGTGAGGACATTTTATTTACTTTCCAGGAGAGTATGAGATGTAGAGCAGCTCGATGTTTAAATAGTAATAATGACCTTTAATTGATGGACTTTGTTCAGGGAATCAGACACATTGATCGCTCCACCTGATCGATCATTCTTTTGTTGCTTCAAGCCAATTTCACCAGTTAATATTAGTATTTATAATAAGTTTTGCTTCTGAACGGACGTGTTGAAGTCCAGATGTTACAGAGAGAGAAATGCCCAAAACAGGACGACTTTTATTGGTGGAAGAAAAGAAGTAAAAGTTCAGTTTTTGCAGAGCGGAGGCCTCAGTTGTGTTTCAGCTTCAGACCATTTAGACAGAAACCACTTCCACCTGTATTTATGAGCTGAAGTTTCTCTGCTGAGGTCGTCTCCACTTGTCGTCTCAGCAGCCTTGTCCAGCTGGGGTCAGCCTGCTGTTCAGCTCAGACTCCATCCATGTGGTTGTACCAGGTGAACCATTAACGCCCCCGAACACTGGACCAAGGAACCTTTGCACAGTTTAATCAGAGAGATGTTGCACTTCTGAACCTGGTCAGCAAGGACAAGACTTTTTCTTTTAATCATCACTGGTGAGAGCCAGGTCATACCAGGTCGTAGCCAGGTCACACCTGCTTGGGCAGTCTTTTGTCAATATGATATTGTCTATGTAAATACATAATGTTAATATGTAAATACAGGTAGCCCAACCGGTTCGGTGGCAGTGATATGAGCCTGCAACAACAAAGAGAAGAAATGATGTGTTCCTACTTTTAGGGAAGAATTTCACTTCTCTGTATAGTTTGTGTAGTTAAAGTTCAATCCCTCCTTGTTTACAGGTGAAAGTTGAGAATTAGATGTTTTCTTTTAGATATATTGCTAGAGACAGTTTATCTGCCCTGTACTCTCTCATGCCAAGGTCATGTTCATTCCCCTGGCACCTTCGCCAGATGACACTCTGAGCGAGAGAGAGACCGTTGTTGTTCTCGCGTCACCTAGATGGTGTGAGTCTTTATCTTAATGTTTATGCCCAATAGCCAGTGGAGTGTTAGCACATCTCCTCTGTGGGCTCCGTCCACCTTCCTAGTATATGAATCTGAACTTCGCAGCTTGGCCTCAGAACTGAGGTGGCATCACACACTCATGTGTCGGTGACTCTTCTGTTCTCCTTGATCAAGTCTATTAAACTTCTTCAGTATAAGACATCCAAGACTCTGGTGCTTCTTCTTCCTGCATCACCACAGAATTTCTCTCTAACACCTCAATGCTGTCTCTCTCCCTCTCTCTCTCTCTCTCTCTCTCTCTCTCTCTTTCACTTCACAAAGCTGACAGCTATTTTCCTGAAAATGATCTTATCTGATATTATTCATTCAGTCTAGTTGCTGTTTGTTTTTCCCTGAGCACCTGTTGTTTGGAGAGTTCCCCTCCCACAGCAACATACTAACCTGCTGGCTGGCAACTAACCCTGAGTCCCTCCTCCTTTTCAATGGCAGATGTCAGCAGCTGTGAGAAACACATGTTGTACTGTTTCCAGGACTTCATCAACAAGCACCTTCACAGAATAGCAGGTCAGTCTAGTGATAATCGATGTAGTATGAATCACTAATCAATCAGTGTGATGTATTTTAGGGTTTTCATTGATACATAGACTACATGAACATCCTGATCACGTTCAAATGGAGACACATGTGAAGTGACAGAAGTTAGTAAGCTATGAATGGATGATGCGAAGGCAGGTTGTTCTGTTTGGTCCATCCACACAGCTGTCTGAATCAGGGATCTAACAGCCAATCGAATAATAGTCCTGTCCTCTGATGGTCTGGTTGTAGCAGCAGGAGGATGAAGATGAAGCAGCCTGGTCCTGACTGGATGGAGTCAGTGTAGATGTTGTTGTTGATGTGTGTGTGTGTGTGTGTGTGTGTGTGTGTGCTGTCACAGGGAGGAGATGATGTGCTGCTGCTTCCTGCTGCTCCTCACACTGACCTCCTGTGTCTGTGGTGAGTTTCCTCCTTCACTTTATTCTCTACAAACTGATACAAGTCCTCAGTTAGTCTGCTCCTCACTTTCCCTCTGTCTCCTCAGAACCAACATTTGTAGTGAAGGTGACACAGAGCTCCTATCAGGCAGAGGAGAACCACAACATCACACTGGACTGGACCTTCACCACCAACACTCAGGGATCATTGGACTCCATCATTGTCTACTGTCAAATGTTCACTGATGACACTCTCTCAGTCCTGTATCATCTACATGAAGGTGTCGAGGCCCCAGAGTCTCAGAATAAACAGTTTTCAGGACGAGTCCAGTGTGACAGAGACGTCCTCAGAGAAGGACGAGTCAGACTTCATGTGTCCAGACTCAGGACTGAGGACTCAGGATGGTACCAGTGTCAGGTCCTCAATGAATATGGGAGGGGCTCTGATGAATGTCACCTGAACGTCACAGGTGAGTTGAATCAGTTCAGCTGAGTGCAGACATGCTAACAGCTCTGTGAGTCCTCTGTAAAAGTTTTGCTTAAAGCTCAATGCTAACACATCAATTTAGCATGTTAGCATATTAGAGGTTTGAACTGACGTTGTCAGACTGGACCAGACTGTCCATCAGGATTACCCAGAGTTCCCCTGTCTCCCTCCACAGCCCTCCAACATCCAAACACTAAATATTCACTTTGTTCCTCAGAGAAAATCTGTAAGTCGAGAAGCTGGAAGCAGATGATGATTGGTTTAATTCAGCCTCTTCAATCTCCACATGTTTCTGTCCTTTACAGCAGAGGGACCAGGACCAGAGGGACCAGGACCAGAGAGACCAGGACCAGAGGGACCAGGACCAGAGAGTCATAGAAGGATCAGTGTAGGCCTATATGTTGGCCTGGTTTTGGGGGCAGCAGGACTATTAGTACTTCTGCTGGTCAAACTCAGGTCATTCCTGAAGTCGAAGCTAAATCAACTGAGACCGGACCTCTATTAATTGGTCTAAAGGTCAAAGTTCAGGACCAAACCTCTCTCTCTATTTCTCCACTTCATTTCATTTCTGTTGGTCCACAAGTCTGCTTTCCTCTGAGTCCACAGCCTCAGCGTTGTCTGAGTCTCTTGAATCTCTTGAAAACTTGAAAAACACTTGTGTGAAATCCCTGTAGCCTTATTCATCAGATCATGTCACGGTGTAAAACATCAGAGGTCTGACCTGAAGTGATGTTATGAAGTTATGTCTCTTTGAAGGAACCAGCTCTGCTGATGCACATTCAAAATTTTGCACTGTTTTTGTCCTGGAAAATTTCAGCATCAGTGGAAGCACTTTATTCTGTGACGGCAGGTCAAAATGTGAGTTTTGTTTAGGACGTGGCCAGTTTTATTTTGGGGGTTAGAAGTTCTTGTGGTGGTATTTATGGTATTTATGTTCACAGATGTTGACAGGAGTGCGGCTGCTGGTCTAACATTTCACATGCATGCTGTAGGGTTGTGTCTTCTTAAGCTACACTGTGAACTCAGGAAACAGAAGACATTACACTATTCTTTCATTGGGGCAGATATGGGAAGTGGAGACAAACATTGTATATCAATGCTAACATGTGTAGGTCTGTGTTAGTGTGTGTGTCTGCACACTTACACTCCTTCTTCACACCACCCCTGCATAGGTCAGTGCTTCACCTTGGGCCTGGCAGAAAGTCTCAACACGCCCCTGTGTCTTTGTACTTTTTGAATGAATGTGAATGAATAATAAAACATGTATTTATACATGAGACGTTGTCAGTCGTGTGTAAATCTTTTCTCTCAGACTCAACAACGATGTAAACAACAATAATAACAAGCTCCATCAACACTGGAGCTCTCACCTGGTTCAATGAATGAATGAATGATGTCATGGAAGACTTTCATCAGTAAAGTTGCATCTGTTGAGTCAGTGTGGGAATCTGAGTCCTGAATGCTCACAGTTCAGATTAAACTTGACCTTCTACCTGACACCCCCCGTCTCTCCAGTCCTCAGCTAAATGAGCTCCGTCCCTGGGTGGGCTCGAACCACCAACCTTTCGGTTAACAGCCGAACGCGCTAACCGATTGCGCCACAGAGACATGTTTAATCAAAGGGGGCGTGGCCTTGATGTTCATCCCACCCAGAGCCACCTGAACATTGCATCTCTGATGTCACACTGCAGACAGAGGGAAAAAAGAGGTCACCTGGCCCGGGGGAAGCCCGGGGCCCCTGTCTGGAGCCAGGTCTGGACAGGGGGGCTTGTCTGCAAGCACCTGGTGGGCAGGTATGCCAAGGTGCCTGGTCGGGCTCAGCCCAGAAAACGCTGGATCTAGTGGGTTTACCTCAACACACAGCCTCAGCTCTGGATCCAGACCCCTGGGTTTAGAGTTGAACTCTGATGCCACCTTGTGGTAGAACCACATGCCTGCAGAGACCTCCTCCTCCTCTGTTGCCCTTTTTTATGAATGGAGCAGTGAACAAAGAGTTTCCACTGAGGTTCCTACTGCAGACGGATGTTCATGACTGACTGATGTGAATGTAAATGTTACGTTGATGTTTCTGTTGATCACTGTTTTCTCCTGATATGTCACATGTTATCAATACACTAACCCTGTCTTCAGTCTCCTGGGAGTGAATCCTTTAACCTCAGACTCACAGTTTTTCCTCAATGTGAATGGAGCTTTCAGTTTAGTCTGAAGTGGAGGACATGTCTCTGTGGCGCAATCGGTTAGCGCGTTCGGCTGTTAATCGAAAGGTTGGTGGTTCGAGCCCACCCAGGGACGGAGCTCCTTTAGCTGAGGACTGGAGAGACAGGTCAGGTCAAGTTCAAGGGTTGTTACCAACCCCCCAGCGCTGAAGATTAAAACTGCACTAATATCAGTGTGGGCTGCTCCTCACTGACGAGTCCCTCTGGATGTAAACACTGTGTTTCTGTTACTGTACATTCTTGTCATATGTATGAAACATGGACACATTGTAAATAAACCTTTATTTATATAAGAGAAGTTGTCCTCAGTCTCCTGTGTGAGCGTTTAACTGCAGACCCGGAAGTGTTTTTGACCCTTCAGCGTTACTCACCTATCATTTCCTGTCTCTGCCGTCCTCAGCTAAAGGAGCTCCGTCCCTGGGTGGGCTCGAACCACCAACCTTTCGGTAAACAGCCGAACGCGCTAACCGATTGCGCCACAGAGACGTGGTTTCTGTGTTGGTGCGTGTCATCACGTTACAGGGGAGTTAACAATCTGTTTAAAGAAGAAGAAGAAGAAGAAGAAGAAGAAGAAGAGGAAGAAGAAGAAGAAGAAGAAGAAGAAGTAGTGGCGGTTGCTGGAGTTTCCGGGAGCTCATCCTCAGAACACGTGCTCTCCTCTTGGAACCGATGTCGCTTCCGGTGTGTAAATGTTACAACGTCAATGTCGATCAAAAAGCGATGCAGCCCTCAGGCAGACCCTCCGCCCTCAGCGTCCGGGCGTTAGGACCGCGCGGCGCTGCTCCTGTCACAGTCTGGTCTCAACAGCGGAGCCGCTGCCGGGTTGTAGAAGGAGCAGAGCGGTGTGAGGGAAGCAGCTGATCCTGGACGGACTCGTCTTAAAGCTGAACCAGCTCCTGCGCACTTTTAGTCAAAGAGACGTAAAGACAGTTAGTAACAGTTCGTATTTAGCTGATCTTTGATCTCTGGACCTTTCTGGACAGAGCTTGTCCTGCAGTCAGTCAGTCAGTCAGGCGGCTCTGGTTCTGACCCAGGCGGATCATGTCCGGCTCTTCCTCGGTCTCTGTCCTCTGTCTGGCGGTTGTCGTCCTGCTGTCGACACGTGCAGGTGTGTAACATCAGCTCATTCATTATTGTCTCAGGTGAAAACAACGATCAGAAAAGCGGTTTTTTCCAGGTGCAGCTGGTTTCGATCACCGAGCTGCTCGTTTCCGGAAGTGTCACGCCGGTCTGCTCGGTTTGACTGAACTGCTTTAGGTAAAGAAAAGCTCTTGATAATGACCTGAGGTGTCCTGTATGTGAACCGCTCCAACAGCCAGGCAGTGACCACACACACACACACACACACACACACACACCAGCCTGATGTGGCACAGAGGCTGGTTTACAGTGCAGCGCTGGGCTGGACTCACAGGACTCATAGAGGTGTGTGTGGTGCAGTGTGTGGGTTCACGGTGTCAGTGCAACACTGACAATGAGCTGAGGAGTAAAATTTGAAGGCAGTGAAACTTCAGGATTTCTGCTGTTCAATCTGAAGCACTTTGAAGTGGTTAAACAGGATCCAAATATGACTCATCCTCACTCTGTGCAATCATGTCTGAGTGATCTGTGTTATTCACAGTACAATAGATCTGCAACAACAATACTGAACGCGTCCTGCAGGAATATGCAAATTTTCTGCATGATGTGGTACGAGCCGCTCCGTGAGCTGATTTTAACATGATGACACACGGTGGTGGTGTAATAACATGGTATAATGAGTGATATGTGCTGTGATCAGTAACTCAGCAGAATGAGGATCCTCTGTCAGCTGATCAGTGCTGCTTCGCGTCTAGGGGCCGACACTTCCAGTTATCTGACACCATGCTGGGGTTTCCCATGTTCCTTGGCCAGAGAACACTTACTGTGTGGTTCTGTCCAGCTCATGTGCTCTGGGGGCGGAGCAGAGGAAGGAATGTGCCTATAATAAAACACCATGACACAAGATTCACTGCTTGCAGAAAGGCAGGGATACTTTGGTATGAAGCGTCAGGCTGCACCTGAAACACACCTTTACAGGTGAACCTGATTTTTAACGGTAGATTCATTCATTTATTGATTTATTTTTGGTTTTGACACTTTCACTCCTCTGTATGTGTTACATTCCCAGTAGCCCAGTACCACTCACAGGACTGAAGAACCCTGCTGTTGTCGGGGCGTCGTGTAGCTCGGTGGGTGGAGCAGACGCCCCACATACAGAGGCTGTTGTTCTCACTGCAGTGGCCCTGGTTCGATTCCACCGGTGGCTAACATCCAAGTGCAGGCAGAAAAGTTCAAGGGTCACCAAAGTCATGAAGATTCATCCCCTGGGCACCATGAATAGTGACAAGCATCACCTATCAATAGTAATAGAACTATTGATACACAATCGGTACTGTTGTTATGGTGAATATGAGACCTGTGTGTAGGGTTAAAGGTCAAACAAAAAGCTAAGAGACATCAGGTTTACAGAAGTAGGAATCATTCGTTGATGGTCTTTGTCTCTTTGTGGGACAGCGCCACCATGTTTCATGTCTTTTCTCATTCTAATCCCAATTCCCAAAGCCCTGGGTGGTGTGTCCAAGAAGGTCGATGGCTACGTGGGCGAAGCCGTCGTTCTGCCCTGCAGCATCACCACCCACAGTGACATGTCAACGCTGGAGTGGTCCAGGGTGGGTCATCCCCCGGAAATTGCCTTCGTGTACCGACAGGGCTGTGAGACCTTTGAGATGAAGAGTCCGGTCTTCCAGTTCAGGACGAACCTCTTCATGAGCCAGTTGAATAGCGGAAATATGTCCCTGAGGCTCTCTGAGCTGCGGCTCTCCGATCAAGGAGAATACCAGTGCAAGATTATTGAACCAGGGACGAAGCCCAAGGTCGTTGAAACGGTCGAGCTCTTTGTCGGTACGTCCGGTCCACTTCATGTAGAGAAGAGATTAGTTGACACATTTACACACATACACAAGCGTCCAGAGACCTCACTCTGTATAACCCTTGTGTTTTCAGGTGCCGCCTCTGAGCCGAGACTCTCAGTTGTTCCGGGTGAAGGCGACAGAATGGTTCTACAGTGCGAGTCCAACTGCTGGTTCCCTGCACCCAACGTTACATTTCTTGATGATCAGGGAAAAGACCTCCCTGCTCATAACCCCATGAGAAACCAGGATTCCCAAGGGTGTTTCTACGTCAGGAGGAACGTGACTCTGCAGACGGATACAAAGAGGTCAGACAGTCCATCTGTCATTTGAACGCTGCCTGTCGCTAACCAGCTAGCTATTCATTTACAGTTTGTACTGCAGGTACCTCAGTATCGATTCAAGGAAAGACGACAGAGTTATTATGGTTATTATACCTCACAGTACATTATACTGTTCCTCAAATGACTCGTTGGTCCACAGCTTCGTTCACTCTGACCTCATCTAACCTATGACTGTGTGTGATCTGACTGTGTCACAGGGTCACTTGCAGAGTTCGCCATCCTCTGAGAAACCAGGCCAGATACGCAGAGATCAACATCCCAGGTACAGCAGAGTGTTATCAGTTCACCTGTATCAGCAGAGTCACCTGAATCCCACTGTTCATGTGTTCATGTGTTTATTTTCATTTCAGCTGAATGCACACACTCCTCTTCCCCCCCAGCCTGGGTCGTTGTTGTTGTTGTGGCAGTTGTTGCATGTGTCATCTCCTCTGGGGCCATGTTTGTTTTGGGCAAAAAATGCAGCAGCTGTGGTGAGTGACACTCTTACCCCCCCCCTTTTAAGTCATAGACATGCATATGTTTGTGTATATTTTGTTATTGCATCTTTTGAAAAGCCTACTGGGACGTGTCTTTAAATATGATCTGTGGGAGAATTCATTGTATAAACACACATGCATTTCTTTCCGTTCACACAGTGTGCATGAAGAAACAGTCAGAGTCCAAGAGGTCGTCCGACCAAGACACAGCGCCTCGGAGCACAGAAGGTTGCACAGAAGGTCATCCCGGGTCCTCAGCAGACACCTCACATCCCACCAACCCATCCGACGGTTCACCCAGCAACAGCCCTCCAACATCTCACAGCGCCTCCCCGATCAGAGCAGACCCCACTGTCTCTGGACAGAATCCAGCGTCTCCAGTCAGAGGACACCATGCTAATGGCAGCAGTTCTTCTCTTGTGGACAATCATGGCTCTGCATCATCCAGTGTCTCTTCAGTGCCAGCCTCAGGTGAACAAAATCCTCCCGTGTTGAGGAGATCGTCTGAGTCACGCAAGCGTACTGGTAGTACTAGTTTCAGGCTGTCACGTACATACACCATGTCAAGACATTCCACTTTACACGAAGACTCAAAGCTGCTGATGGAGACTGAGGCTGAACCAGACAATGAGGGTTAGGGTCCCATGGACACTGGGATGAAATGAGTCTGATCACGAAGACTGAAGCAGTCTGTCGTGGTCTTGTGTCCACTACAGGAGCAGAATGTGTTGTCATGATAATCTGAGTTGAATTGTTGTATGCTGTGTGTCGTTGTGCTGTTGTCGTCAGCTGTTTGACCCGTAAGGACAACAGGTCAGCAAACAGCCGTGTACTGTATGACAGCAGAGGCTCGCCGTGTGCTGCAGTATCGTCACCATGTGATGGTGACTGGTGCCGAGGGGATTTTCTTTACTCTAAAACACAGATTTTACAGGTTCAGGTGCTGCGGGTGCTTTACTTTACTTTAGATACTATGAATGCTACATGCTACATGCTACATGCCACATGCTTTACAAAGCAGCTGAAAACATGTTTTTAAACTTTGCTACTTTTTTATATAACAGTTTTTAAACGTGTAATGAATTTCTTATGAATAAACTCTGAACTGTCCATTTAACGTTTTATGATCCAGTTTTTTCTTCATCAGAAATGACACAGTTCTCCTGAATCGCTCCTGATCGTATCGATCAGTCGCCAATCGACCCAGTGTTGTTGTCACCCACACAGGGAGGACCTGCAAAGTCCACAAACCCAGGATCAGGGAATCACATAGATTCTTTTGACACAAATGCCCTTAACAATTCATTGATCAGATCCTTTATTGATTCCTGGGGGGTTGTTTTTTTTTTTTTTTGTGATTTTCAGCTCCACTGGTGACGATCAATAAAAAAACACTAGAAGCTCAGAGACAGAGGTGTGTAGTGTTTATTCATTTACTCACTGTGGGACTGTCAACACTGTAATCAACACACACACACACACACACACACAATCAAAGCAGTAACTCAGCAGTTAGATTTCATCCACCATCACATGGACAGGTTTGATTGGTCAGGATCAATCACTGCATTAATTAATCAACCTGCTTCTCCATCTCTTTCTGGGCTGATTCAAAAAGATTGAAGAGATTCACTCTCTGTTGTTTTGTTTCAAGATTTGCAAGCTACACTGACTCTGCAGCGATACCACAACTTCCTCTGTGACATCACTGATCACTGGCGTCACTGATCATCAGAGCGTAGGAGTTATTCACTGTCGATTTTTTTCTTTCAGACTGAAACTACTTGAATTGTGTGATACGTCCTGGTAGAATTGGGCTCTGCTGGACTAGTCCTGGTGTTTGAAAACCACATCCTGGTCTCACTGAGCCCTGTGACATCTACACGATGAACAATAATGACAAAAAAAAAAACGAAGCGTTGTTTCCATCCAGGGGGCGACGTGTGTGTTGACGGCTGTGGTTTTCCTGTGTGTGAGGCTGTTTGTCTCTACGTGTCGACCCTTTGACATCAGCGTCAGTAAGTATGACGTGCTTCCTCATTAACCTGCTGCTGCTGCTGGGTTCTCTGCAGACAGGGACAGAAACTCAGCTCATGCCCTTGATCACTCTCTACTCCCTCCTGTCGGCCACCTGCAGGTGGACGGTGGTAAGGCGTTAGCTTAAATATTGGTCGTGTTCCTACTGATTTTATGCGAAATGACAGTGTTCCTCCAAATGAGTGACGAGCAGACCGCCCCCCCCCCCTCACGCGTTCACCGAACCCACAGATGGTTTCAACTTCTGAACCGTCAGTAAGTCACAGGGTCAACAGGTCACCTGACCTCCTACACTCAGGTCACGTGATGACTCATCGGTGTGTAACGGCCTCATTAGCTCTTCTCCTTCTCCGTGGACATCCTCCCATCATGCCATGCTTCCCTGGTGTTCCTCAGGGCCTTGGTTCTCTTGGGGTCCACCACCACATAGTCCACACGAGTGCGTGCACCCCGTGGTGCTCGATCCTCGCCACCTCCGGCCTGTTTGTTGGTACCGCCGCCCCCACCTTCAGCTGTGCCACGTTTCTGATCACACACACACACATGTTCACAATCTTATCAATAAACTGAATCAGTGTCAATCAATAAATACATGATAAGGAAAACAGAGAGAGAGGGGGAGCTTACCTGTCTGGTTGGTGTCGATCGCCCGGTGTGGAGGTCCAGGTCCAGGTACTCCACTTGTTTATCACCTATGACTCGCCGTAGCAACGGGCTGCTGACTCCACCCTCTGAGGCCCGGTGCAGCATGAGCCTCAGAGACTGCACACACACACACACACACACACACACACACACACACACACACACACAGGGTATTTATTTAGTAAGTGTGGAAAAGAGAAGTGAAAGAGAAAAGAAGAAGACATGAAGACAACATGTGTGAGATCTGAGAGTAAAGGAGAGAGGAAACAAGGATGGAGGAAAGGAAGCATAATAGATCAGAGGAAGGAAAGGATGGGGGGGTGGTAAAGAATGAGCAGAAAGACAGAGAAAGAGAATGAGGATGGAGGGAGGAGGGGCTCATACCGACTCCCCAAGGCTGAAACTGAGGCTGGAGGTTGTCATGGCGACGTAATTGTCATCAGGGTCGTCTGAGTCGGACGATGGAGATGAGCTGTGAGAGGAACTTGGCCTGAAGGTCCGACGACTGGACGGACTGACACACACACACACACACACAGAGTTATTAATTGATATGTTGATGAACATCAATGAATTCTTAATAATAAAACAAGGATCAATCAACAAATTATCAATTAAAAATTCAGTTTTTACTCTTATTGACTCTTTCATGCTTTTACTTTGAAGTTTTTCACATTACAGTAGAGAGCAGTCATCTCTGTTACATCAACTTTATCACTACGTCTGGGTTGGTAGAATTAAGTTGCAGTTCTCCTAATGCACCACACGGGGGCAGCAGAGTGCAACACAGCAGTCTGCATCCAACTGTACATCAAATATTGAAGTGTTGTGGTTTTTTGTTGACGCTGCACTGAACCACTGGACCACTGGACCACAGCTGGTGTCTCACCAAACTTACTCTCGCGTGAAGGTTCGTGTGACAGGTGAACGCACAGGGGGCGGGACTTCCTGCCAATCCTGCTGCACTGGACAGATGTCCAGGGGAGCTGGTTTCACTGGGAGAGAAAGAGAGAGGAAGACATTTAGTCCAACCTCCTTCCTCCCTTCATTCACTCATAAAACCAGAAGACCAGGACTTTGGACAACAGTGTGAGAGACTGAGGTGCTCAGACTTTTATTCTGGTAGAGGAGCAGCTGCAGGAGCAGACTGGAGGATCTGAGCGTGTGGTTAAACATTAACCTCAGCAGTCTGAGCCTCAAATAAAAGCTTTAATGAAAAGTGTAGGATTGAGGATCGGACGACGATCAGGTCTGTGTGTCTTCAGCCTCATTACTGTGACAGAGGTGTCCTCGTCTGACATAAGACCTGAGTTAATTCTTCAGTGCAAACTTGGATGACGCATATTGGCACATAAAAGTCCTTTAGAGGAAGTAAAACCTGCAGCATTGAAACTTTATTCATAATTTAACATGAGCCACCGCTCTCTCTCTTTATGTAGTTATAAATATATATAGCTATAGATATGAGTGTGTGTGTGTGTGTGTGTGTGACTGTCGTGCCCGTGTGCTGCAGCCTTGTTGAGCAAAGTGGAGGCAAGTAAATAATTAAAACCAACAGAGGCTGAAGGGGGAAACGAGACAGAGACACAGTTTCAGAATCGTTTCTTTAACCGCTGAGGTTTTGTTTTGTAAACCACCAACAGAGACAGACACTTCCTGTAGGTCACTCACCACACTGTTTCATTAACTGTATGTATTATCTGACACACAGACCTGACCAGACGTCTGTTTCTCACCTCTTGTCTTATGTGTGGCCGTCTCAGCGGCGGTGTTGGCGGTCGGTCCGTCACGGCTCTCCACGGGCTGAGAACCACACACCCCTGCAGAGACACATCCAGAGAACAGTGTTAACGTTACTTTTTCATGTCCGTGCAAACCAGAGTGATAAAGTGTTTACACAGTGACAACTGTGCACGTTCTGTGTCACAGAGGTCTCTGTGGAGCAGGCGGTTAAAACCTAACAGACACAGAGGTCAGAGTGGTTCAAGACCTCATTGATTCAGACTCTCATTAGCAGGAAAGTCACCTCAATGAAAAAAACAAGATACATTATACCATGCAGGGTATTCTCCTTTAACTAACGATAAGTATAAATCAAAAGGTATGTCTCTGTGGCGCAATCGGTTAGCGCGTTCGGCTGTTAACCGAAAGGTTGGTGGTTCAAGCCCACCCAGGGACGACCTGTACCAACAGTTTTCTAAGGTCCAACGAAAACCTTCTTCCTACAAACAAATATATGGACGTCAAATTGTAAATAGGACACAATGCAAGCAAGTTCAGTTGATAACCTACAGCAGGCTTCTCAAACTGATTCCACAAAGGGCCGGTGTGGCTGCAGGTTTTTGTTCCAACCAATCAAGAAGACACAGTTTGACCAATCAACTGTCTGAAGACTGAGATCAGCTGATTAACTGAGTCCAGTCTGCTGCTGCTGCTTGGTTGAAACAAAGACCTGCAGCCAAACTGTGCAAGTCTCTGTGGCGCAATCGGTTAGCGCGTTCGGCTGTTAACCGAAAGGTTGGTGGTTCAAGCCCACCCAGGGACGACTTATTACTATATTACCATCTTCGTTAGTCATTCGTTCATCGTAAAGGAAAGCTACTGATGTCAAAGAGTAAACAGGAAGCGGTTCATGTGTGTTGTCTTCAGTCACAACTCTTAGTTACACACCTACTTTACACCTGGAAAATTAAAAGGAAGCACAGTTTATAGAGGGAATCAATGCAGGTAGAAACATCATGTCATGGTGGGTGGAGAGACTCTGGTCAGCACCTTTGGCTGTTAACGGAAAGGTTTGTGGTTTGAGCCCAACTGTGACGACTGAGTACTAAGATCCAGGGGTCACATGAAGAGGTTCCCGATATGTTTGTATTCACCTCTGCGTTGTGGCTTCAGGTTGCGGTGGATTGGAGGGGGCATTGCTTCAACCTCTGTCCCAACGCCAGTGTTCACGGTGTTCCTCCGGAGTGGTGGGGTCAGGGGAGCTACTGGAGTCAGGGAGGAGTTTCGGAAACCCATGTGGATGGGTGGAGGCACTTGCCTACCCAGAGATGCCGGGTCACCTGTAGCAGCGGTGGGGTGACCGGGAAGCGAAGGGTTGAGAGGAGTCATGGGGACGTAGTTGCCATCTTGGAGTTGGACATAGGAGTCAGCAGGAGGGGGTGGAGGCACCCTGGAAAGACAGAGGAAGTTAGATATTCATATGTTTCGTGGAGGAAATCCATGATGGTTGAAGTGGTTCTAGATGAAACAGAGAGTACCACAGCCGGTTAAACTGATCAGTAGGTGGGATATTGGGATCATTAGATCGTTTTTTGTGGTTCTTTCAGGATCTTTGGAGCTTTTGAGGGTTTCTGGAGGTATTTCAATGTTCCTCTGAGCAGATCCTGATGGAGCTGAAGGAAATGATGGGGAAGAGCTGAAGACATTGATGTATATGCAGAAGTGTGAATGTGGAAGGTACAAAAACTGCTGACTGCCGAACCTGTACCTTCATTTCCATAAAGACAAGTCATGTCATCACGTACGTTCCCACTAACCTCGGTGCAACAGGAGGCTCAGTGGTGGCAGCGCTCATGGGGACGTAGTTTTCATCCACATCATCATCTTCGGAGCAAACGCTGCCGAGTGGTACCATACCTTTATTGAACTGAGATACACAACACCTTACACAGTTGGACTTTAGATCATCTTATAGTGTTGAAATCTAAAACCACTCTCCACTTACAAAGTAACTGTTGAAGCTCTCGCTGAAATCGAACATGCTCGCTCTGTCAGAGAGCGACCGAGGGATGTAAAAGGACTCACAACCTGAAACATAAAGAGGTAGAGGACCATATTAATGACCTTCAGCTTCTTGTTTTGGACACATTTCCCTAAATATTGAATGTCCTTTAAGCAGAATGGAGGAGGAGCTTGGACCAGCTGACTGACTGCACAACAACAAACCATGAAGCCTGAGCATAATGTGACTGAACGTGCTCTTAAGCTGCTGCTGTGTTTGCATCAGGAAAGAACAAAGAAGAAACGTTTTACCAATCCAGGCTGGGGAGGGCGGGTGGTGGGGGTGCAGGGTGCGGGGGGGGGGGCTCTTTGTGCTGTTGCAGGACAAAGTTCTCGTCTTATGAATGAAACTAATTCCAGTCAAATTACAGCGCAAACAGGGACAAATTGTTTCAGCTGTACGGATCTAATCCATTCACGCTGCCTCTTCAGCACAACAAAGCCTCTTTGCAGCTGCTCTCTGATCTGAGGTCTTAGACTCACTGGGATTTTATGACTAAACGCTGAATTTACAACCTGATATGAGTTGCATTTACGTGCCTGTGTGTTCAACAGCACAGTGATTCAGTACAGTAATTCTAACAAACCAAAGTCCAGAGAGACGTTGCTGGTTGTGACTGATGTACACCTGTCTGTGGTGTGGTGTACTCATAACAAAAACTCATACGTGTGTGTAACACCCTGTTGTATTTATTTAGTTTTCCTCTCCTAATGATAAAGTGCCTGAATAATGTGCAGTTGTCACAGTAACAGTTCATGGGTTTAAAATGTAAAAAAAAAAAAAAAAGTAATTTCGATCACGTGTGTGAGTTCATGACCTTCTGTGTTTTACACTTCCGGTATACCTGTGCGTGATGAAGAAGAAGGAGCGGCGTGTTAATGGCGGAGAGCAGAGACTCCGGGACTGTGTGTGTGTGTGTGTGTGGTCTCTGTGCTGTGTTTTATCCCTGACGGACTGTGAACTGTGTCGGACATCATGCTGTGAGTGCGTGAGTTCAACTCTCCGGCGCTGCCGAGTGTTTTGTTGGAGAAGAAGCGGGTTCGGCTGCGTTGGCTAGCCGGAGCTAATGCTAAGCTAACGGCACAGTCGTCGGCGTCACCGTCGGAAGGAGACGGTGGAGATTGAAACGCTTGCCCGGACCAGACGAGGATTGCCGGGTCGTCGCGGAGGAGTGCGGCGACGAGGGAATCACTTCCGCTAACATCTCCGGCTGGTCCCGCGAACACACGGAGGTACTCTCACTCATCACAGCCGCCATCTTGAATTAACTAAAGCGCGCCACCGACACAAAGACAGAGTGAACTCACTCAGGTTGAACAGTTCAGACTAAAAACAAAACCATATTTACCCGGGTCTCTCTTTTTTCTCTTTAAAAACAAAAGGTTTTAATGTTTCTTCTTGCTTTTATTCCCGCCAGTCTCTAAATAAGTATTACATCACCTTAGACCGCCATTATGTTTGAGACGTCTCTTCACCAATGAAATATGGAGTTGGGGTTAAAGCTCCATCTTAGAGTTTAAGGTAGGTTTCCTGTTACACACTTGTGCTGACATAACTGATGACTAATAGTATAAATAATGTGGAAGCACGCAGCCAGTGTTGGTGTAAGTAAGGACAAGCCTCAAGGTCAAGGAATTAATGACAACAGAAATATCATACACAGGTGGGCGGGGCTTATATGTTAAGACCCCGCCCCTGAGTGCAGCTGTCTCTGTGGCGCAATCGGTTAGCGCGTTCGGCTGTTAACCGAAAGGTTGGTGGTTCGAGCCCACCCAGGGACGGCTTCCCAATGTCAAAGAGTGAACAGTCTTCACACGCTACGTCTTTTATGGAAGCCACACCTGGACACATTGTCTTCGTCTTACCTGTGGGCGTACGTCCTGGTATAGTGACGGTGTTGCTCCTCGGCAGACGTCCACCTCCTCCTTCCGCACATCCGTCCCTCTTCTCCACCTCTGAGTTGGACCGGGGGAGCGTGGCAGGACCCGTCCCCACAGATGAGAGCTCTCCCTGGGCTGCGATCACTGGCGGCTTGGGTGGGCGCGGAGGAGGAGTAGGGGTGGAGGCGTGGAGTTCAGCCTGGGTCAGAGAGTCCACGCTGGGGGTGGAGGACCGGCGGCGATGGGGTTGCGGTTGCAGGGTGGATGCCGGCCGTGGGATCTGGTAACCGCTGGTGGCGTGTGAGTGCACAGGTGGATGCACAGTGGAGTGAGTGTCATCACCCAGAGGTATCGCCACGGGACGCAGGTGGAAGTCCAGGGAGTGCTTCCTGGGGTGAGGAGAGGGGTGACAGCGAGGCCTGCCCGCCTGCCTCTGGAGGTCAGAGGTCATGGTGGCATCCAGAGACTGACTGAGAGGACCTGACATCGAGGCGGCCGACCACGGAGCTGTCCTGAAGCCGGAGGAAGAGGAGGGTGGAGGTGGGAGGCCGTTGGGAAGGAGGGAAGGGGAGGAGGAGGAGGAAGAGGAGGAGGAGGTGGCAGAAGGAGGAGGGTAGAGGTTGTCGTTGTAGTCCGTCTCAAAGGAGGTGGAGGAACCAAGAGGAGGTCTGGAGACAGGGAGAGATTACCAAAATAAAAGACTTTTACTAAGAGGTGAAGGCGAGTGCCTACAGATGTTTCTCCAGGTGTTTACAGGAGCCAGTCCTTTAGCTTCAGCGTGAGACCAGCCCTTCACAAAGGAGTGGGTGTGATCAGGCTCAGGTAAACCTCTAAGACCTGAAGACCCGACACGTCTGGACCTGTAACTCTGACTGGTCGCCTTCATTCACCTCCACCTGGCTCGGTCTGAGCCAATGAGCTGAGGGCGACTGTTGCGCAGTGTAAGCAAAAATGTTTTAAACAGAAAGACATGACTTAGAAACTGCTAACGACAAGGTGTGTGTGTGTGTGTGTGTGTGTGTGTGTGTGTGTGTGTGCGCTCACCTGATGTGACTCTGGCAGTGTGATAACCACAGGTAGTCTTCTTCTGCGTGGCTGTTGGGCTCCTGCTGTCTCACGCACACCGGGTCATACGGGGGCGGGACTGACCCTGTTACCGGGGTGGTGGTGGTGGTGGTGGTCGTCGTGGCAGCGACGGGGCCGCTCCTTGTGGTGGTGGTGGTGGTCACTGTGGCGACAGAGGACGAGCCAGAGACGGGAGGTCTCTCTGGAACTGGAGAGGTCAGACAAATGAGAGGTGTGTAACACAAAGGCAGGAAAGACTGCTCCGAGGTGGGCGTCGGCATCTGCAAGGCATTGTGGGTATCGGAGTGTTTGTTATCATTGCAGCTTAAGATAAATATTTTCCTTTAAGCTCAAGTCTTAGCAGGTATTAGCTGATCTGTGAAGCCCGTGTGTCATCGCTGCCTGACGCTACAAGTTCAGGCTGCGTTGGCAACCACCAGCTGCATTGTGGGTAATGTAGGCAGCAGAAAGAAGGACGCATAGATTGAAGAGGACGATATGTCTGGTTCTGCTGCACTGAGTCCAGTTAATCAACATGATTCATTATTATATTGATTAATTGAGGTTTTCTTCAAAACCAGGTCTTTGTGTGTTTAGATTATGTCTGACTTTCTGTTAATGTGACTTCTCAACTTCTCAGCTGTAGGATGCAGTTCTAGCTCTTGACCTTTGACCTTTAGTCCTTGCTGCAGCTCTGACTGTGATGTAATCGATATCATCCCGTGTCCACGTCATGAGTGCGTCTGTGCCAAGTTTCCAAAATAAGAGTAGACATCTTTGTCCATGTTTCTCTCTCTGCCTGTTCTCCGTCCTCTCTGCACCTCCCACTGGTTTTCACACTGACTCAACCACAACTCCCACACACACACACATCAACACACACTGATCCATCTCAAATGAAAAACAACAAAGATCCATCCATCCATCCCTCCCTCCCTCCCTCCCTCCCTCCCTCCATCCATCCATCCATCCATCCATCCATCGTCTTGGTCGTTGTACCGTCATCAGTGGGGTTGAAGCCACAGAGCAGACAGATGGACGACACCCAGCGGTTCATGTCCTCCTCAGACTCAGCCACCAGGTACCAGGTCCTCTCCTCCGTCCTCAGGTCAAACACGAAGCTGCTCTCCAGCTCCTTCTTTGTGAACGACAGGCCGGCGTCCACCTGAAGAAGGAGAAGAAGAAGAAGAGATGGACTGATGAAAGGCTGTTGGAGCTTTTCTGGCACTCAGCGTTTCCTCCAGAGAGAATGTGCTGAACCAAACAGTGTGTGTTTACCTGCTCACACAGGTTCAGGTTGATGGTTCTGATTGGCTGACGGGACTGCTGGTTCTTGTAGTACTGCAGGACGTCCGGTTCTCCGCTCAGGCGGCCGCTGCGCAGCACGAACCAGCGCCTCTTCCACGCCTGCAGGAAGAGAAACGCTGACTTTCATCCAGTGGAAAGAAGGGAGTTTGAATGTCTCTCTCCCATGTCAGAAGTTTTACACTCCGGTGCACATGAATGTTATCATCATGAGCGCACGCACACACACACACACACACACACACACACACACACACATACACACACACACACAGTGAATTCCTGAATGTTTGACACAGCTCCCAGGTCAGTACCATCATGTGCTGAGCATTATGGGAAGGGTCCAGCTCCCATGAGTGTACCACGCGATGACACCTCATATTTTAGATGTGACTCACCTCCCCAGTGTGTGTGTGTGTGTGTGTGTGTGTGTGTGTGTGTGTGTGTGTGTGTGTGTGTGTGTAGGTTGTGTTAGTGCTGAAGACACGTCAGGAACATTTCAAGGTGTGAAACTGAGCATAACGATGGATTTTAATTCAATAACAGACGGTCCACAAGATTATCTCACTGTGTATCTGCTCCGTGTGTGTGTGTGTTTGTGCATGCATGTGTGCGTGTGTGTGCGTGTGTGTGCATGTGTGTGCGTGTGTGTGTGTGTGTGTGTGAGAGTTTCCACCAGTCCAACAAACCAAACCAAATCCATCTCTTCCAATCCCTGTTAATAGCGTTTCCCAACAACGTGACTCTCAAACATCCAGCCTCTGTGTATTTGTGTGTGTGTGTGTGCTCATGATCAAAGTACACAGCAATTAAACACAACCCCCCCACCCCACCCACCCCACCCACTCCACCCCCGCTCCATCCCTTTCTCTGCAAACACAGACAGGAAGAGGAAGTAGCTGAACAGGAAATGCCGGGAAGAGATGGCAGTGGATGTGTGTGTGTGTGTGTGTGTGTGTGTGTGTGTGTTTATCCTCCGTTTGATGAGCACTCGTCTTCAAACAAACAAAAACAGCAGAAAGTAGAGCAACAACATTTCTGTACTGGAGTCTGATGAAAGGCCCGAGACGGGAGTTGAACCATCGCCGTGTAGTTTCTGTTGACGTTTCTTATCTTGTCATCGTGACACAATCAGAAACTGACGAGGCCAAACACAACAGTGGAGCCGCGCCGCAAGACGGAGCTGGGACCAGAAACAACAATAAGACAACACAGGTCAAAGTAACCACGGTGTCAAGGGCTGGATGGGTGTGTTTGTGGGGGGGCTTGTGTCTTTGCAAAGCTTTAGCAGCGCTGCCGATTCTCTTCGTACAGTTTTGCGTATTTAAAACCTTGTTCATGTCGAACGTTAAAATCTGCCGTTAGACATTTAAAACTCTGTCTGTGCAGGAACGTGTGTGATGTTAGCGTCGTGCATTGCAGAACGAGCGGGGATTAGCTGGTCAGGTTAGCCTAGCTTAACACGAAGTTCTGCGACATTTTATAAACTGCTCACTTTGAATCGTCATTAACCGTCACGTCGGTGCGATTCATGTTTCCAATGGAGACAGCGAGATGGCGGTTTCTCCTGTTAGCTAGCTGGCTAAGTCATATGTAAGCGTTAGCCTCCTGCAGTTAGCTGGTTTAGCTGCTGGGACTTTAGCAGCTAAATAGCTGCAGTGATAGTGATCATCATCATCACTTCTCTCCTTTCGTTTTGTTTCCTCCTTTGACCTTTGACCCCGACAGGAAGAGGGCACAATGGATCTAAAATAACACTTCCTCCTCCTGCGTCCTGCCTCGAAACCAAAATTAACACCAGACCTGAAAAACAGCGTCGACCCTCCGGTCGGTTCCTCTGATCCGTTCTCCTCCTTCCTCCTCCTCGTTCAGGCTGTCTGCGGACATGTGACTTTCAGTTTGACCACGACTGAGGGACACACTGATCATTGATTATTGGATATTTATCGCCGATCTGACCTTCTGCTCTGATGAGTTGTTTTTAAGTCTCAGATGTTTCGTTTAAATTTTCTCTTTGTGACCTTTAGATTCAACTTGACCTTTAAACTGAGTTTGACCTGTGTGTGTGTGTGTGTGTGTGTGTGTGAGTGAGAGAGAGAGACAGAGAGAGAGAGGCGTCTGTTATTTCACCAAAGTTTGAAGAATTTACCTCATCATTTTCCTTGGTTCTGCTCCAGTGTGTGTGTGTGTGTGTGTGTGTGTGTGTCCTAAGTCTTTAGGGAGGCCCCCTCTTCCAAACAGGCCCAGCTGAGAGTGATTAGTTTATTACATAACACACACACACACACACACACTGACAGAACAGGGAGTGTATGTAAGATGAGGGTGCACTCCACGAACTCTGGCCCACTCCTCAACATGAACACACACACACACTCAGACACTCTGCAGTGTTTCGTGTGTGTGTTGACAGTTGACACACAGCTGGCCGGACCGTGTGTGTGTGTGTACACACTGGGTTGTGTATAATGTATACAGACACACACTCTGAACAATGGCCTCTTCATTTTAAAGTTTCTTCTGTGCTCCCACCTGCCGACACTGATGATGTCACAGAGCAGGGATTGTGGGTAATGGAGTCCTTGTGTTCACAACAGCTCAACATCAGTCATTTCATCTCATTCGGCTTGTTTCACCTCAGCAGAGGCTGAGGATGAAACCGTCACTCTGCCCACGAGCAAGGCAGCAGAAGTCAACAGAGTGTGAGAGAGGAGAAGCTCCTTCTTTCTCTTCCTCCTTCGCTTTCACAGCAGGAGAGAGGAAGCTGTTCGACACGAGAAGAGGAAGTGAGTGAGAGAGAAAGAGACGGAGAGATGGAGAAAACAAACAACCTCTTCAACGGAGAGAAAGAGAGAGAGAGATTAAGGGAAAATATGGAGGAGAGATGTGATTAGCTCAACTCACTGGCAAGGCATTCCAGATATGCAGCATGTGTGTGTGTGTGTGCGTGTGTGTGTGTCTAAGCTGCTTCTTTACTGGAAAGTGTTGCCGTTGGATAAACAGCCTCGTGCTGATTTCAAATGTTCCTGAGCTCATTTTTTTTGCTGACAACTTCATGTGACCCTACAAAGTAAAAGCATTTCGTCATGTTTAAAAGTCCCTGCTCATCTGTTATTTCTCTCTCGTTCTGTAAAGAGATAATGTGACGATGTGTTTGTTATTAATGGACAAAGTCCTGCAGGTTCAAGAAATCAGTTTCAGTTTTGACAGGTTGGATGTTGTTGGTTTCTTGTGCTTTTATTTTGTAGGAATAAAAGAGTAATCAATAATAAAAGGTAATATTTAACACTTAGTGCAGTAACAGACTCGAGATAAGCTCATTGATACTTAATTAATGATGATTCAGTGGCTCATCAGATCATTTTCAAAGTGTCAGTAAACGATGCTGCTCTGAGACGCACGGTCATTTAGACGTGAACTGATGGTTTAATGACTGTTGATGGTGTGTAATGATCAGTGTGTGTGTGTGTGTGTGTGTGTCAAGTGTTTCCTGTTGGAGCACAGCGAGGCTCCAGTCCCAGCAGCTGCTCTGCACAGGGTTTTACTGCTGTATGATCAGTGTAGGAAATGAGTCGTCGTGTAAACAGTGATGAACCAAGAGTTTGATTAGAACCTGCTCAGTCTGGTCTGAGCGTGTCTGAACCAGGACACGACAAAAAACAACAAACAAACAGACAAACAAACAAACAACAAACAGGAGCTTCCACTCACATAACGGCGCAGCTTCTTCTCCGGGGGTGATTTTCGCAGCCAGCCTTCACACACCACGTCCCCAGCTCCGCTCATCGTCACGGCAACGGGACAGACTCCAATCGATCAACGGTTGACCAGTCTTCCGATCAAGTCGATCAGGACTTTCCACGACTTTCAATCAGATCAGACTCAACCAATAAGGTGTCAGATCGGTCGATCAATGAGTCCAGCTTCCCAATCAGGCTTCAAGCGGAAGGCCGATCAATCGATCGTCCGATCGCTTGTCTGATCAGACAAGAAACCGGTCAACAAGGCTCCAACCCTCCCAGCCAATCGGCTGATCTTTTAGATCAATAGAGCAGACAGACTGAAACTTCTGAAATCGGTCGATCAGGCCTCAGGTCGATCATTCAGTGTCAGTGTCAGGTCAGTTTCCATCCTCCCACGAAGGAGCTGCTCCTCCGTCGACGGCCGAGTGAAGGAGTCACACCTCCTCCTCTCAGGGTTTCTACTTCCCAGCAGAGTGGCTCATCCCTCCCTCTCCTCTCTCTCTCTCTCTGACAACCAAACACAATGCCTCGGCTCGGACATTCCTTCCCTCCACTCCTCCCACTTTTCCCTCCCTCCCTCCTCCTCCTCCTCCTCACTCCTCCCCTGCTGCTCCCACTCACTTTCACAGGAAACTCCCCCTGTGGATATCTGTACAGGAGGAGTGGGTTTTCTCATGCTGCTCCTCTGCTTGTTTCCTTCAGAATAAAACACAACCTGACTGCAACACATGAACTTTATTCTGAAAAACAAACTGTGCACATTTTCTTTGTCCGTTTTACTAAATGTACATCAGCTTGTATTGGATCAAATGACACCGACTTCATTCAGTGTCAATGAGAGAACTAGACTCTGTGGGATGACTTCAGAGATGAGTGCTGCACTCTAGTGGCCAAGTTTGAGAACTACAAGTGATTTTTGTTGTTTTCTGCACAAAAACACACTCTACACACACGAGATTCTTTGATTCAACATTTGTCAAACTCAGACATGCCCCAAATTATTTAACCCTTTTTGGTGCAGCACATGGAAAACCACATTTTCTTACAGCATGAGGAGACTAAAGAGGGGCCCACTGGTTTTGTGGCATGCAAAGAGCCAGCATGTTCTATGCATTTAAACAAACAGTCATCCATCTTGTAGATTAGTCTCCTTCCTGACGGACACCAGGACAGCAGCACGACTCTGTGAAGGAGCCAGTGAAAGAAAAACCTGAAAAGTGCTCCAGGTGAGTTTGGTCAGCTTTATTTAAGGCGATGGTCTGATGTATGAACGTTTTTAGTTAATCTTTGTAGACTGTGTAAATGTAATGTCACTGTTTGAGCCAGGAGATTTTAAAAAGTAACCAGAACTGATGAGCTTCCTTTAATTCACCCAGTAACGCTCAATACAAACAAGCAGTGGGTAAGAAATCTGCCAGTTCTTACATGGGTCAGGAAGTCATTTCAGCTTTTATCTGTTGAAACCTCGTCTGAAGTTAGCTGGTCTTCTTATATGATTGTTGCCATAAGTCTTTTCTTTTACGTCTTTTCTGATTTGATGTCTTTTTTTGGCAGGAGGGAATATGCTCTGACTCTACGTTGGTTCAGTCCCCAACACATGAGAACTTTCAAAAGGTTAGTGATATGAGATCAGTCCTTTTGATGCTTCCATGTTGATCCTCCAGTCTTTGCCATGGATGTCACATTGGAGTGGGAGGTCACAGAAAACAAGTTGACAGTGTTTGTGGAAAGTTAAAGTTTGTTTAGGGTCAGGAATAAGGAATACACTGAGCCACCCTAATAACTCGTAACTACATGCACTCATTGGTTTCTGGGAAAGAGAAATAACCACAGGGAGAAGGTTCAGAGGTCTATCTGTCTAAATATCAAGGGGAGGTCCTTTGGTGCAAGTCAAGGTCAGACCTCGGTTCTTACTGTACCTACATTTTCATCCAAACATGAAAAGCACAGCTGACTACGAGAGCCCTTTATCTAAGAGTCAGGATTCATCTCTGACAGAACGAGTCCTATCTCAGGTCTTAGTGCGATTTTTCTAGTCTGTGTCTAAATGATTGTTGTTCTGAGATCAGTCCTAGAGGATTGTACCTGAACCACAGTCCATTAAGCACAAATTCACCCGCTGCCAGAGAACTTTCTCTTTTGTAATTTTCTCTCCTTTGCATTTTTTTTTGTTTTTTCCTCAGCAACATGTCGGCCAACTTGTCTGAATACGTTACGTGCTTTTACTCTCTGGCGGGCACTGAGGTTATCTCTGCCTATGCTGCCGTCAGCGTCCTCCTCCTCCCTCTCTTTGTCATCGTCCTCTACATGGGATATCAAAGAGGGAGGCACCAACAATCCACTTCAACAACAAGCCACGCCGACGTTGTCACCTACCACATGGTGGTACTGGAGCTTTTTGGCCTGATAGGCAATGGCTGCTACTGCTTTGGCTTCTTTCTGGCCAATGACACACTGATGAAAGCCTGGATTTATATTTTCTCCATCGTCTTCCCTGGACAGACTCTCTTTCATTGCCTGACCTGTGTGGAGCGCTACCTGGCTGTTGTTCATCCCATCACCTACCTGAGCCTGAGGAGGCCGGGCGGAGTCAGGCTCAGAAACATCAGCATTGGATGTGTTTGGTTGACATGTTTTGGGTTGGTGGGGTTCACGTACCTGTACTTCCCTAATTTCCCCACAGTACCGTACTTCATCTTCTATACCGTCTCTTTGCTGGTCAGCTCTGTCTGCAGCATCTCTGTCCTCTGCACCCTCACCCATCCAGGGCCGGGGGAGGGGAGTGGCCACAGAGTTGACCAATCAAAGCAGAGGGCGTTTCACACCATCATGGCCATCACAGCAGCACTGGTGTTCAGGTTTTGCGGGACGATACTTTGCATAACCATGTTCAAGTCCTTGCTGACGAGAGGAGTGGTGTCTTGTGTCCTGTTGAAGTTCATATTCTGGTTCAGTGTGCCCAGCAGTCTGGTCTTACCTCTGCTCTTCTTACACCGAGCAGGAAAACTGGGGTGTTTCAATTTTTGAGTTATTTGACCTGATGGTGGCACTAGAGGAGAAGTTAGAGGGTCACCTCTGATCTGGGCCACATTTCTTCTCATGAGCTGCTTTCGTTGTGTGCGGCGATGTGGGCGTAGCCTCAGTCTGTACGGGTGGTGACTCGGCTGCTAACGCCCTTAACCACTTCAACTCCGCGGGGATGCCGGCGTCCCCGAGCTGCTCCTCTTCTGCAGTTTCAGCTTGCGCGGGCTTACTACATTGGTAAACATGGCGTATTTGGTGTCTGTGGCTTCATTAGGTTGTTTTGCTAATTCAGTATCGATTTTATTTTGTTTCTCATTTATTTTTGCACAAGAATGTACGGAATATCTACAGTCCGAAGCGTGATCGTTTTCCCCGTTTCAACCGAGGGAGACGTTCCCTCGGTTTTATTTTGAAGTTAGTGTACGACACGGATGTTGAAGGGAGGGTGCTGGACATTGATGTATTATAATGGACAGTGTAAATAAAGATTTAGCTGATTCAATCGTAAATGTGTACAAGATGAAGAAGAAGAAGACTCGTAAATATAAGCGGTCGCCATGTCGAAACACGGAGGAGAGGGTTAGTTATGCCCATACTTTATGGGCATAATTTAATAATTGAACAATTCAATATTGCAAATTTGTGTGATTAAAAAAATGCATGAGAAAAACACATTTGGTGTCTCAGTATACCATTTGGTTATCATGTGTCCATTTGGACTCTCATCTCCGCCTGGATCTTATCATGAAAAAAACATTGCAGAATGGTCATGGGTCATTCCTGGATATTGGTGACTTTTCTGTCCCCAGGATATAAATGTTAATATCTTATTTAAAATAAATGAAATGTCTATAATAAAAAGCCACAGCCGCTGGCCCCCGCTGAGAATAGTAAGTGAGCCACGCTGACGGGCCCGGACTCAGCAGGGACACTCAGCCACCCGTTCAAACACTGGGGCACACTGAACAGAGCAGGAATCAGGGGGGCGGGGGCAGCTGGCCACTGCCGCTGGCCCCCGGTGAGAATAGTAAGTGAGCCACGCTGACGGGCCCGGACTCAGCAGGGACACTCAGCCACCCGTTCAAACACTGGGGCACACTGAACAGAGCAGGAATCAGGGGGGCGGGGGCAGCTGGCCACTGCCGCTGGCCCCCGGTGAGAATAGTAAGTGAGCCACGCTGACGGGCCCGGACTCAGCAGAGACACTCAGCCACCCGTTCAAACACTGGGGCACACTGAACAGAGCAGGAATCAGGGGGGCGGGGGCAGCTGGCCACAGCCACTGGCCCCCGGTGAGAATAGTAAGTGAGCCACGCTGGTCGGGCCGGATTCAGCAGGGACACTCAGCCACCCGTTCAAACACTGGGGCACACTGTACAGAGCAGGAATCAGGGGGGCGGGGGCAGCTGGCCACAGCCGCTGGCCCCCGGTGAGAATAGTAAGTGAGCCACGCTGACGGGCCCGGACTCAGCAGAGACACTCAGCCACCCGTTCAAACACTGGGGCACACTGTACAGAGCAGGAATCAGGGGGGCGGGGGCAGCTGGCCACTGCCGCTGGCCCCCCGTGAGAATAGTAAGTGAGCCACGCTGGTCGGGCCGGATTCAGCAGGGACACTCAGCCACCCGTTCAAACACTGGGGCACACTGTACAGAGCAGGAATCAGGGGGGCGGGGGCAGCTGGCCACAGCCGGTGGCCCCCGGTGAGAATAGTAAGTGAGCCACGCTGACGGGCCCGGACTCAGCAGAGACAGTCAGCCACCCGTTCAAACACTGGGGCACACTGTACAGAGCAGGAATCAGGGGGGCGGGGGCAGCTGGCCACAGCCGCTGGCCCCCGGTGAGAATAGTAAGTGAGCCACGCTGGTCGGGCCGGATTCAGCAGGGACAGTCAGCCACCCGTTCAAACACTGGGGCACACTGTACAGAGCAGGAATCAGGGGGGCGGGGGCAGCTGGCCACTGCCGCTGGCCCCCGGTGAGAATAGTAAGTGAGCCACGCTGGTCGGGCCGGATTCAGCAGGGACACTCAGCCACCCGTTCAAACACTGGGGCACAATGTACAGAGCAGGAATCAGGGGGGCGGGGGCAGCTGGCCACTGCCGCTGGCCCCCCGTGAGAATAGTAAGTGAGCCACGCTGGTCGGGCCGGATTCAGCAGGGACACTCAGCCACCCATTCAAACACTGGGGCACACTGTACAGAGTAGGAATCAGGGGGGCGGGGGCAGCTGGCCACTGCCGCTGGCCCCCGGTGAGAATAGTAAGTGAGCCACGCTGACGGTGCCGGACTCAGCAGAGACACTCAGCCACCCGTTCAAACACTGGGGCACACTGAACAGAGCAGGAATCAGGGGGGCGGGGGCAGCTGGCCACTGCCGCTGGCCCCCGGTGAGAATAGTAAGTGAGCCACGCTGACGGGCCCGGACTCAGCAGGGACACTCAGCCACCCGTTCAAACACTGGGGCACACTGTACAGAGTAGGAATCAGGGGGGCGGGGGCAGCTGGCCACAGCCGCTGGCCCCCGGTGAGAATAGTAAGTGAGCCACGCTGGTCGGGCCGGACTCAGCAGGGACACTCAGCCACCCGTTCAAACACTGGGGCACACTGTACAGAGCAGGAATCAGGGGGGCGGGGGCAGCTGGCCACTGCCGCTGGCCCCCGGTGAGAATAGTAAGTGAGCCACGCTGACGGGCCCGGACTCAGCAGGGACACTCAGCCACCCGTTCAAACACTGGGGCACACTGAACAGAGCAGGAATCAGGGGGGCGGGGGCCGCTGGCCACTGCCGCTGGCCCCCGGTGAGAGTAGTAAGTGAGCCACGCTGACGGTGCCGGACTCAGCAGAGACACTCAGCCACCCGTTCAAACACTGGGGCACACTGTACAGAGCAGGAATCAGGGGGGCGGGGGCAGCTGGCCACAGCCGCTGGCCCCCGGTGAGAATAGTAAGTGAGCCACGCTGGTCGGGCCGGACTCAGCAGGGACACTCAGCCACCCGTTCAAACACTGGGGCACACTGAACAGAGCAGGAATCAGGGGGGCGGGGGCAGCTGGCCACAGCCGCTGGCCCCCGGTGAGAATAGTAAGTGAGCCACGCTGGTCGGGCCGGACTCCGCAGGGACACTCAGCCACCCGTTCAAACACTGGGGCACACTGAACAGAGCAGGAATCAGGGGGGCGGGGGCAGCTGGCCACAGCCGCTGGCCCCCGGTGAGAATAGTAAGTGAGCCACGCTGGTCGGGCCGGACTCAGCAGGGACACTCAGCCACCCGTTCAAACACTGGGGCACACTGTACAGAGCAGGAATCAGGGGGGCGGGGGCAGCTGGCCACAGCCGCTGGCCCCCGGTGAGAATAGTAAGTGAGCCACGCTGACGGTGCCGGACTCAGCAGGGACACTCAGCCACCCGTTCAAACACTGGGGCACACTGAACAGAGCAGGAATCAGGGGGGCGGGGGCAGCTGGCCACAGCCGCTGGCCCCCGGTGAGAATAGTAAGTGAGCCACGCTGACGGTGCCGGACTCAGCAGAGACACTCAGCCACCCGTTCAAACACTGGGGCACACTGTACAGAGCAGGAATCAGGGGGGCGGGGGCAGCTGGCCACTGCCGCTGGCCCCCGGTGAGAATAGTAAGTGAGCCACGCTGACGGTGCCGGACTCAGCAGGGACACTCAGCCACCCGTTCAAACGCTGGGGCACACTGTACAGAGCAGGAATCAGGGGGGCGGGGGCAGCTGGCCACTGCCGCTGGCCCCGGTGAGAATAGTAAGTGAGCCACGCTGACGGTGCCGGACTCAGCAGGGACACTCAGCCACCCGTTCAAACGCTGGGGCACACTGAACAGAGCAGGAATCAGGGGGGCGGGGGCAGCTGGCCACAGCCGCTGGCCCCCGGTGAGAATAGTAAGTGAGCCACGCTGACGGGCCCGGACTCAGCAGAGACAGTCAGCCACCCGTTCAAACACTGGGGCACATTGTACAGAGCAGGAATCAGGGGGGCGGGGGCAGCTGGCCACAGCCGCTGGCCCCCGGTGAGAATAGTAAGTGAGCCACGCTGGTCGGGCCGGACTCAGCAGGGACACTCAGCCACCCGTTCAAACACTGGGGCACACTGTACAGAGCAGGAATCAGGGGGGCGGGGGCAGCTGGCCACTGCCGCTGGCCCCCGGTGAGAATAGTAAGTGAGCCACGCTGACGGGCCCGGACTCAGCAGGGACACTCAGCCACCTGTTCAAACACTGGGGCACACTGAACAGAGCAGGAATCAGGGGGGCGGGGGCCGCTGGCCACTGCCGCTGGCCCCCGGTGAGAGTAGTAAGTGAGCCACGCTGACGGTGCCGGACTCAGCAGAGACACTCAGCCACCCATTCAAACACTGGGGCACACTGTACAGAGTAGGAATCAGGGGGGCGGGGGCCGCTGGCCACTGCCGCTGGCCCCCGGTGAGAGTAGTAAGTGAGCCACGCTGACGGTGCCGGACTCAGCAGAGACACTCAGCCACCCGTTCAAACACTGGGGCACACTGTACAGAGCAGGAATCAGGGGGGCGGGGGCAGCTGGCCACTGCCGCTGGCCCCCGGTGAGAATAGTAAGTGAGCCACGCTGACGGTGCCGGACTCAGCAGGGACACTCAGCCACCCGTTCAAACACTGGGGCACACTGAACAGAGCAGGAATCAGGGGGGCGGGGGCAGCTGGCCACAGCCGCTGGCCCCCGGTGAGAATAGTAAGTGAGCCACGCTGACGGTGCCGGACTCAGCAGAGACAGTCAGCCACCCGTTCAAACACTGGGGCACATTGTACAGAGCAGGAATCAGGGGGGCGGGGGCAGCTGGCCACAGCCGCTGGCCCCCGGTGAGAATAGTAAGTGAACCACGCTGGTCGGGCCGGATTCAGCAGGGACACTCAGCCACCCGTTCAAACACTGGGGCACACTGTACAGAGCAGGAATCAGGGGGGCGGGGGCAGCTGGCCACTGCCGCTGGCCCCCGGTGAGAGTAGTAAGTGAGCCACGCTGACGGTGCCGGACTCAGCAGAGACACTCAGCCACCCGTTCAAACGCTGGGGCACACTGAACAGAGCAGGAATCAGGGGGGCGGGGGCAGCTGGCCACAGCCGCTGGCCCCCGGTGAGAATAGTAAGTGAGCCACGCTGACGGTGCCGGACTCAGCAGAGACACTCAGCCACCCGTTCAAACGCTGGGGCACACTGAACAGAGCAGGAATCAGGGGGGCGGGGGCAGCTGGCCACAGCCGCTGGCCCCCGGTGAGAATAGTAAGTGAGCCACGCTGGTCGGGCCGGATTCAGCAGGGACACTCAGCCACCCGTTCAAACACTGGGGCACACTGTACAGAGCAGGAATCAGGGGGGCGGGGGCAGCTGGCCACAGCCGCTGGCCCCCGGTGAGAATAGTAAGTGAGCCACGCTGGTCGGGCCGGACTCAGCAGGGACACTCAGCCACCCGTTCAAACACTGGGGCACACTGTACAGAGCAGGAATCAGGGGGGCGGGGGCAGCTGGCCACAGCCGCTGGCCCCCGGTGAGAATAGTAAGTGAGCCACGCTGACGGTGCCGGACTCAGCAGAGACACTCAGCCACCCGTTCAAACGCTGGGGCACACTGTACAGAGCAGGAATCAGGGGGGCGGGGGCAGCTGGCCAATGCCGCTGGCCCCCGGTGAGAATAGTAAGTGAGCCACACTGGTCGGGCCGGACTCCGCAGGGACACTCAGCCACCCGTTCAAACACTGGGGCACACTGAACAGAGCAGGAATCAGGGGGGCGGGGGCAGCTGGCCACTGCCGCTGGCCCCCGGTGAGAGTAGTAAGTGAGCCACGCTGGTCGGGCCGGATTCAGCAGGGACACTCAGTCACCCGTTCAAACGCTGGGGCACACTGAACAGAGCAGGAATCAGGGGGGCGGGGGCAGCTGGCCACAGCCGCTGGCCCCCGGTGAGAATAGTAAGTGAGCCACGCTGACGGGCCCGGACTCAGCAGAGACAGTCAGCCACCCGTTCAAACGCTGGGGCACACTGTACAGAGCAGGAATCAGGGGGGCGGGGGCAGCTGGCCACAGCCGCTGGCCCCCGGTGAGAATAGTAAGTGAGCCACGCTGGTCGGGCCGGATTCAGCAGGGACACTCAGCCACCCGTTCAAACACTGGGGCACACTGTACAGAGCAGGAATCAGGGGGGCGGGGGCAGCTGGCCACAGCCGCTGGCCCCCGGTGAGAATAGTAAGTGAGCCACGCTGGTCGGGCCGGACTCAGCAGGGACACTCAGCCACCCGTTCAAACACTGGGGCACACTGTACAGAGCAGGAATCAGGGGGGCGGGGGCAGCTGGCCACAGCCGCTGGCCCCCGGTGAGAATAGTAAGTGAGCCACGCTGACGGTGCCGGACTCAGCAGAGACACTCAGCCACCCGTTCAAACACTGGGGCACACTGTACAGAGCAGGAATCAGGGGGGCGGGGGCAGCTGGCCACAGCCGCTGGCCCCCGGTGAGAATAGTAAGTGAACCACGCTGGTCGGGCCGGATTCAGCAGGGACACTCAGCCACCCGTTCAAACACTGGGGCACACTGTACAGAGCAGGAATCAGGGGGGCGGGGGCAGCTGGCCACTGCCGCTGGCCCCCGGTGAGAGTAGTAAGTGAGCCACGCTGACGGTGCCGGACTCAGCAGAGACACTCAGCCACCCGTTCAAACGCTGGGGCACACTGAACAGAGCAGGAATCAGGGGGGCGGGGGCAGCTGGCCACAGCCGCTGGCCCCCGGTGAGAATAGTAAGTGAGCCACGCTGGTCGGGCCGGACTCCGCAGGGACACTCAGCCACCCGTTCAAACACTGGGGCACACTGAACAGAGCAGGAATCAGGGGGGCGGGGGCAGCTGGCCACAGCCGCTGGCCCCCGGTGAGAATAGTAAGTGAGCCACGCTGGTCGGGCCGGACTCAGCAGGGACACTCAGCCACCCGTTCAAACACTGGGGCACACTGTACAGAGCAGGAATCAGGGGGGCGGGGGCAGCTGGCCACAGCCGCTGGCCCCCGGTGAGAATAGTAAGTGAGCCACGCTGGTCGGGCCGGATTCAGCAGGGACACTCAGCCACCCGTTCAAACACTGGGGCACACTGTACAGAGCAGGAATCAGGGGGGCGGGGGCAGCTGGCCACAGCCGCTGGCCCCCGGTGAGAATAGTAAGTGAGCCACGCTGGTCGGGCCGGACTCAGCAGGGACACTCAGCCACCCGTTCAAACACTGGGGCACACTGTACAGAGCAGGAATCAGGGGGGCGGGGGCAGCTGGCCACAGCCGCTGGCCCCCGGTGAGAATAGTAAGTGAGCCACGCTGACGGTGCCGGACTCAGCAGAGACACTCAGCCACCCGTTCAAACACTGGGGCACACTGTACAGAGCAGGAATCAGGGGGGCGGGGGCAGCTGGCCACAGCCGCTGGCCCCCGGTGAGAATAGTAAGTGAACCACGCTGGTCGGGCCGGATTCAGCAGGGACACTCAGCCACCCATTCAAACACTGGGGCACACTGTACAGAGCAGGAATCAGGGGGGCGGGGGCAGCTGGCCACTGCCGCTGGCCCCCGGTGAGAGTAGTAAGTGAGCCACGCTGACGGTGCCGGACTCAGCAGAGACACTCAGCCACCCGTTCAAACGCTGGGGCACACTGAACAGAGCAGGAATCAGGGGGGCGGGGGCAGCTGGCCACAGCCGCTGGCCCCCGGTGAGAATAGTAAGTGAGCCACGCTGGTCGGGCCGGATTCAGCAGGGACACTCAGCCACCCGTTCAAACACTGGGGCACACTGTACAGAGCAGGAATCAGGGGGGCGGGGGCAGCTGGCCACAGCCGCTGGCCCCCGGTGAGAATAGTAAGTGAGCCACGCTGGTCTGGCCGGACTCAGCAGGGACACTCAGCCACCCGTTCAAACACTGGGGCACACTGTACAGAGCAGGAATCAGGGGGGCGGGGGCAGCTGGCCACAGCCGCTGGCCCCCGGTGAGAATAGTAAGTGAGCCACGCTGACGGTGCCGGACTCAGCAGAGACACTCAGCCACCCGTTCAAACACTGGGGCACACTGTACAGAGCAGGAATCAGGGGGGCGGGGGCAGCTGGCCACAGCCGCTGGCCCCCGGTGAGAATAGTAAGTGAGCCACGCTGACGGTGCCGGACTCAGCAGAGACACTCAGCCACCCGTTCAAACACTGGGGCACACTGTACAGAGCAGGAATCAGGGGGGCGGGGGCAGCTGGCCAATGCCGCTGGCCCCCGGTGAGAATAGTAAGTGAGCCACGCTGGTCGGGCCGGACTCCGCAGGGACACTCAGCCACCCGTTCAAACACTGGGGCACACTGAACAGAGCAGGAATCAGGGGGGCGGGGGCAGCTGGCCACTGCCGCTGGCCCCCGGTGAGAGTAGTAAGTGAGCCACGCTGGTCGGGCCGGATTCAGCAGGGACACTCAGCCACCCGTTCAAACGCTGGGGCACACTGAACAGAGCAGGAATCAGGGGGGCGGGGGCAGCTGGCCACTGCCGCTGGCCCCCGGTGAGAGTAGTAAGTGAGCCACGCTGGTCGGGCCGGATTCAGCAGGGACACTCAGCCACCTGTTCAAACACTGGGGCACACTGAACAGAGCAGGAATCAGGGGGGCGGGGGCAGCTGGCCACTGCCGCTGGCCCCGGTGAGAGTAGTAAGTGAGCCACGCTGGTCGGGCCGGACTCCGCAGGGACACTCAGCCACCCGTTCAAACACTGGGGCACACTGAACAGAGCAGGAATCAGGGGGGCGGGGGCAGCTGGCCACTGCCGCTGGCCCCCGGTGAGAGTAGTAAGTGAGCCACGCTGACGGGCCCGGACTCAGCAGGGACAGTCAGCCAGGCTAACCCAGAACCTCGGACAGGGGGACCCTCAGCCGCGCATGCTCAGTCACACAGACACCCATATTAGTCAGCTGGGCAGCTGACCGCTGTGATAGCTACGGGGAGCCTGATCGGACCGCGGAGACTACAGCCAGGCTAACCCAGAACCCCGGATACTTTGTGCTACCTTCTTCAAATTTGAATCAGGTGTTCACTTATAGTGTGCTTACAGGCCTATACTGTCATTTACCTATATGGATAAAGACACACAGACCATTTTTTGTTTTTTTTAATTATTTTTTTTTAGGCGGACAGAAAATCTGAATTTTTTGCTCACTTACTGGCCCACTGCTCTGTTCCAGTAATATCTAAAGTGTTTTTGACACTTTCACAAGAAACTCTATAGTGTCCCCTTTCTGGCAAGCCCTCATTCATGCATGTAGTCAAATTGGTTGAGAAACTACAGCCATTATAATGAGGATGGAATTATAAGCGTTTTTGCTTCAAAATAGGGTGGGAGTGGAAGAGGTTAAACATGGCTAAAATCCAAGTCAGAAAGAAAAAAGGCCTGGTTTCAAGGTCTTGTGTGATTTATTATGGTTCTGTAGTGTTCGAAGTTCTGTTTTACTTATTTTAATGTTAAAGTGAAAATGATGTATGTATATGTTCAACATTTCAACCTTCATTTATCTCATCACTTACATTATCCAATTACCCTGTGGGAAACATCTTAAATGTTTTATTACGATCATTATTAGGGCCCGAGCGGAACGACGCAGTCGTCCCGAGGGACCTATTGTAATCGCGCTGGTTATTAGGGCCCGAGCGAGACGACGAAGTCGTCCCGAGGGACCTATTGTAATCGCGCTGTTTTTTATTAGGGCCCGAGCGGTACGACGAAGTCGTCCCGAGGGACCTATTGTAATCGTAATGTTTATTAGGGCCCGAGCGGTACGACGAAGTCGTCCCGAGGGACCTATTGTAATCGTAATGTTTATTATTAGGGCCCGAGCGGTACGACGAAGTCGTCCCGAGGGACCTATTGTAATCGTAATGTTTATTATTATTATTATTATTATTATTATTATTATTTTTTTCCGAAAGAATCGCATTTTTGGAGCCTTTCCCATGCTCAAAAACTCACGGAATTCTGGAAAACATTGCTCTCACACGAAAAATTTGATATTTTATGGTCGTTGCACATGGGCAGGACAAAATGGTGAAACAGCGCCCCCTTGAAAATTTTGAAAAAGTCCATAGGTGAGATCGCAAAAGCGGACGAAAATCGGTACACACCTGCATTATACTCAGATGAGCAAAAAAGTTCATAGAAAGACCCCCCAAATCTCAACAGGAAGTCCGCCATTTTGTTTTGAAAGTTTTACGCTGCGAACGCGCTCCTCCTAGGGATATCGCCCAATCGACCTCAAATTTGGCTCAGATCATGTAGAGATGATGCCGATCAAAAGCGAATCAAAAGGATTTCAGTAGGTGAAAGAGCGTGGCTGCTAGGGGGCGACAAAGTTTGTATGCTAGCTTTAAAATTTCCTTTTGCTCTCACACGCACATACTTGATCCTGGCAGCTTCAAACTTGGTACACATGTGTACGTGAGTGAGACACACAAAAAAGTCAACCTATCCCATGGTGAAATGTCAACAGGAAGTCCGCCATTTTGAATTGAATTTTTTTTGTATTTGAGGTCCTACTCCTAGAGATTTTGCGTGATTGACTTCAAATTTGCTACAGACCATCTACTCTCCATCCTAATGAAGTGGTATTAAAAGAATGTCAATAGGTCAAAGGGCATGGCTGCTAGGGGGCGACAAAATTTGGCGAATTTCGATTTCTCGCCGTAAAACTTCGAACGCCTCTCACGCGCACATACGTGATCCTAGCAGCTTCAAACTTGCTGGACATGATGAGGGCGTCGCCCTGAACGTCCTGATATATTAACTTCCTATCTTACTCATAGCGCCCCCTGTTGACGAAAGGAAATGACCAGCTTTTACTGCAACATGTATAAATACTACATAGTTAACCCCATCAACTCGATTCCACTTCCAGTACATGCAGAACAAGTTGGTGAAGCTACATTATGAATGGCGCGAAGCTACGACCAATAGCGTCCGTGTGGCGGTGCGACGACCATCGACCCTTCGCCGTGAAATTACGTTTGGCATTTTGATGGCTTTAACGAACTCGTATCCACATGACATTTCATACACATGTCAAGACTGACGAGCTCTTTCATTTGATATGCGGCACGCCCATGAGCGGGGCCAAACGCCTCAACAGCGCCACCTTGAAAATTTCAAAAACCCCTCCCCATAGGGGTTTTTTTGGAGTAGCAACATGAAACTTGGTACACATGTGTAACGTGTCCAGACGCACAAAAAAGTCTCTTGCACCAATGGTCAGAACCAAACAGGAAGTCCGCCAATATTGATTTCATTGGTCACGTTTGCGGCGAGTACACCATTGGTATTTGAACGAACTCCTCCTAGGGATTTCGCCCGACCGGCTTCAATTTCGGTACAGGTCATCTAGAGACCATGCTGATCAAAAGTTATCAAAAGAATGTCTGTAGGTCAAAGGGCGTGGCTGTAAGGGCGTGCCAGATTTTGGCGAATTATCCTGTTTTTTGAACAGCTCTCACGCCCAAATACTTTATCCGAGCAGCTTCAAACTTGCTGGACATGATGATGGCTGCGCCCTGAACGCCCTGATATATCAACTTCCCACCTTACTCATAGCGCCCCCGCTGGTAACAGGAAGTGTCCAGCTTCATTCTAACATGTATAAATCCTACACAATTGACCCCAACAACATCGTTCCACTCCTAGTACATGCAGAACAAGTTGGTGAAGCTACATTATGGACGTTGTGAAGCTACGACTAATGGCGTTGCAACGAACAGCGATCCCTCGCCACCAATTACGTTTGGCCTTGAAATGGCTTTAACAAGCTCGAACCATCTTGAAAATTGATACACAGGTCAAGACGGAATCACCACAGTGACACAAGCCTTGTGTCATGTGACAGGCTGCCCGTGGAAGCAGTGGCGGCTTCGGATCCCTCGCCACAGAGCATCAACTCCTCATAAATCTATCATGCATTGTCTGATTTCCTTGAAACTTCACATGTGTGATGAGGGTAAGCCCCTGAACACAACTGCCCATGTCTGGTTGCGCTTCTAGCGCCACGTGATGGATGAGCCTTCACCTTATCATAACTTTAACATGCATTGCCCGATTCAGCCCAGACTTGACGTATGTGATCACGGACGGCCCCTGAATGTAACTGCACACATTTGGTTATGCTCTTAGCGCCACCTGGTGGATGAATATTCACCTTGTCGTTACTCCATCGCGCATTGGCAGATTTGGCTGTTGACATGTGTGATGAGGGTTAAGCCCTGAACGCACCTGCAGGTGCCTCTGGGGCCACAGGGGCTGTTACGCAAAGGGCAGTGGGTACGGTGGGGCGTGGGTGCGGCGGGGCGTGGGCGCGATCAAGCGTCGGTACCGCGAGGGCCCGTCAACGCCGCTTGCGGCTTTAATTAGGGCCCGAGCGAGACGACGAAGTCGTCCCGAGGGACCTATTGTAATCGCGCTGTTTTTTATTATTATTATTATTTCGAACACGTTAAGTCCAATTTGACCCCTTTCCCGACCTCGAAAACTCACGACATTTGGCACACGCGTCCAGTCTGGCGAAAAATTTGATATTTTGGCAACCTTCAATGAGGGCGGGGCAAAATGGGGAAATGGCGCCCCCTTGAATTTTTGAAAGTGTGGGCCCCTCGGCCGTGTTTGACCTACATGTATGAAATTTGGTGAGCTTATAGAACATGCCAAGACGCACGAAAAAGTCTCTTGGAGCGAAGCCCTAAACCCAACAGGAAGTCCGCCATTATGGCGTGAAGTTTCACGATTTTGGCGAGTACACCATTGGTATTTGAACGAACTCCTCCTAGGGATTATGCCCGATCGGCTTCAATTTCGGTACAGGTCATCTAGAGACCATGCTGATGAAAAGTTATCGAAAGAATTTTTGTAGGTCAAAGGGCGTGGCTGTAAGGGCGTGCCAGATTTTGGCGAATTTTCCTGTTTTTCGCCAACGGCTTTGAACGGCTCTCACGCCCAAATACTTTATCCGAGCAGCTTCAAACTTGCTGGACTTGATGATAGCTGCGCCCTGAACGCCCTGATATATTAACTTCCCACCTTACTCATAGCGCCCCCTGCTGGTAACAGGAAATGACCACTTGTTACTTTGCCTGCAGCCAATGTGACAGACATAGCCCTATTCACTTCATTTCTGCTCTAATAGATGCTCAACAAGTTGGTGGAGCTGCAGGACGACCGCTGTGAAGTTTCCTGTAACGGCGTCCCCGTGGCATCGCCGCAAAGTGCCATGATGTGTTCTTGAGGCGCCACAAAATTTCGAACGGCTCTCACGCCCACATATTTGATCCTAGCAGCTTCAAACTTGCTGGACATGATGACGGCTCCGCCCTGAACGGCTCGATATATTAACTTCCCACCTTACTCACAGCGCCCCCCGGTGGTAACAGGAAGTGTCCAGCTTCATTCTAACACGTATAAATCCTACACAATTGACCCCAACAACTTCGTTCCACTCCTAGTACATGCAGACCAAGTTGGTGAAGCTACGTTATGGACGTTGTGAAGCTACGACTAATGGCGCCGCAACGAATAGCGATCCCTCGCCACCAATTACGTTTGGCCTTTAAACGGCTTTAACAAGCTCGAACCGTCTTGAAAATTGACACACAGGTCAAGAGTGATGAGCTCTCGCAGCTGATAGGGTCTTTGCCCATGGGCGGGGCCAAATGGCTCAACAGCGCCACCTTGAAATTTTCAAAAACCCTCCCCCATAGGGTTTTTTTTACAGTAGGAAGATGAAAATTGGTACACATGTGTAAGATGCCCAGACGCACAAAAAAGTCTCTGACACCCATGGTCGGAACCAAACAGGAAGTCCGCCATCTTGATTTTAATGGTCTGGTTTTTTTGACCATTTCCACACCATGTTTGAAACTTGAATAACTTTGCGTGTATTTCACCGAGGAGCATGAAATTCGGTAGGCTGATAGAACTCATCAAGACGAACAAAAAAAGTAGGAGGTTCGAAGCTGTAAAGTCAACAGGAAGTCAGCCATTTGACCTCAAAGGTCAAGTTCCGGTTTTTTCTACACGGCATATTTAAACAGCCACCTTCTAGGGATTTCATCTTACTGACTTCATATTGTGTGATCATCATCTCAAGACCTTTGTGATCACATGCTCTGAAAAGCTTTTCTCTATGTCAAAGGGCGTGGCCGCTACGATGCCGCCATTTCTGATGCCTCGCCATGCATATTCCAGCAGCTCTCTCTCCCACATACTTGGTCCAAACTGCTCCAAAATTTATGGACATGATAAGAGCCTCACCCTGACCGCCTCCACATGCTCATAGGTGACCTCACTCATGGCGCCGCCTTGTGGAAACAGGAAAAGCCACATTTTACATTGACTAACACCAACCCCAACCTCCTGACCTCATCATCTCTATTTTGTGGCCATGTGGCAATCAGGTTGATGAATCCCCACAGTGACACAAGCCTTGTGTCATGTGACAGGCTGCCCGTGGAAGCAGTGGCGGCTTTCTATCCCTCGCCATGGAACATCAACTCCTTATAAATCCATCATGCATTGTCTGATTTGCTTGAAACTTCACATGTGTGATGAGGGTTGGCCCCTGAATGTAACTGCATACATTTAGTTATGCTCTTAGCGCCACCTGGTGGATGAACCTTCACCTTGTCGTTACTCCATCGTGTATTGCCTGATTTGGCTGAAACTTGACGTGTGGGATGAGGGTCGGCCCCTGAACGCAGCTGCCTATGTTTGGTCATGCTCCTGGCACCACCTGGTGGACGAACCTTCACCTTGGCATAGCTTTAACATGCATTGGTCGATTCAGGCCAAACGTGACATGTGTGATGAGGGTACTACTCATACGCCACCTACTGAAAGCAGGAAGTAAGTCTTTACAGACTTTTGTTCCCATTTCAATCAGAACAGACTACTAAGAATGGAACAAGACAGGATGTCATGCAGAAAGACATTTATTGTGTACAAATAATTTTGGTGCTTAGGCCCCAGGGAGTAGATCAGCTTAGAAAACAGATTGATGGATGTGAAGCTTCTATCTGAAGAGGACTTCCCCCGGGCCCAGACACCAATGGTGGTAGGGATGACGCCTCCTGACATGGAAGCCTCTGGCTGAAGATGGAGATGGCCTAGATGTTGAGGAGGTGAAGGGGAGGAGGTGGGTTGAGAGATTTCATGTGCTGGATGACAGCTGGATGAGAGTAAAGAGAGAGCACTTTTAAACATCACAGCTGATTGGAGAAGGAGAAAATGTAACAGATTCGACTTGGATGAGGAGAAGTGATGAGGGGTGGATCAAAACGGAAGCAAGAAACATAGAAATAGACTCAGTGAGCATGCTTAAAGAGATAGTCTTCCTGGCTGAACTTTCACTGAGCTTCATTTCACTTATATATGCCTTCTGAGGAGTTGCAGGGGAGTCGGGGGCCGCAGAGCACAGGTGCCTCGCGGTTGCAGGAGACTCAGGGGCCGTGGGGGCCGCGGGGACCGCAGGGAACGGGTGACCTGAGGCCGTGCGCACGGCCGGCGGGGCGTGGGTCGCGGTCCACGTGTGGCGAGGGCCCGTCACAGCTGCTTGCAGCTTTAATTATTATTATTATTATTTTTTTCCGAAAGAATCGCATTTTTGGAGCCTTTCCCATGCTCAAAAACTCACGGAATTCTGGAAAACATTGCGCTCACACGAAAAATTTGATATTTTATGGTCGTTGCACATGGGCAGGCCAAAATGGTGAAACAGCGCCCCCTTGAAAATTTTGAAAAAGTCCATAGGTGAGATCGCAAAAGTGGACGAAAATCAGTACACAAGTGCATTATACTCAGATGAGCAAAAAAGTTCATAGAAAGACCCCCCAAATCTCAACAGGAAGTCCGCCATTTTGTTTTGAAAGTTTTACGCTGCGAACGCGCTCCTCCTAGGGATATCGCCCAATCGACCTCAAATTTGGCTCAGATCATGTAGAGATGATGCCAATCAAAAGCGCATCAAAAGGATTTCGGTAGGTGAAAGAGCGTGGCTGCTAGGGGGCGACAAAGTTTGTATGCTAGCTTTAAAATTTCCTTTTGCTCTCACACGCACATACTTGATCCTAGCAGCTTCAAACTTGGTACACATGTGTACGTGAGTGAGACGCACAAAAAAGTCAACCTATGCCATGGTGAAATGTCAACAGGAAGTCCGCCATTTTGAATTGAATTTTTTTTGTATTTGAGGTCCTACTCCTAGAGATTTCGCGTGATTGACTTCACATTTGCTACAGATCATCTACTTTCCATCCTAATGAAGAGGTATTAAAAGAATGTCGATAGGTCAAAGGGCATGGCTGCTAGGGGGCGACAAAATTTGGCGAATTTCGATTTCTCGCTGTAAAACTTCAAACGGCTCTCATGTGCACATACTTGATCCTAGCAGCTTCAAACCTGCTGGACATGATGAGGGCGTCGCCCTAAACGTCCTGATATATTAACTTCCTACCTTACTCATAGCGCCCCCTGTTGACGAAAGGAAATGACCACCTTTTACTCCAACATGTATAATACTACATAGTTAACCCCATCAACTCCATTCCACTTCCAGTACATGCAGAACAAGTTGGTGAAGCTACATTATGAATGGCGCGAAGCTACGACCAATGGCGTCCATGTGACGGTGCGACGACCATCGACCCTTCGTCGTGAAATTACGTTTGGCATTTTGCTGGCTTTAACGAACTCGTACCCACATGACATTTGATACACATGTCGAGACTGGCGAGCTCTTTCATCTGATAGGCGGGTTGCCCATGGGCGGGGCCAAATGCCTCAACAGCGCCACCTTGAAATTTTCAAAAACCCCTCCCCATAGGGGTTTTTTTGGAGTAGCAACATGAAAATTGGTACACGTGTGTAACGTGTCCAGACGCACAAAAAAGTCTCTTGTACCAATGGTCAGAACCAAACAGGAAGTCCGCCATTTTGATTTCACTGGTCACGTTTTGTCGATTTCCACCATTGGTATTTGAACGAACTCCTCCTAGGGATTTCGCCCGACCGGCTTCAATTTCGGCTCAGGTCATCTGGAGACCATGCTGATCAAAAGTTATTAAAAGCAAGTGTGTAGGTCAAAGGGCGTGGCTGTAAGGGCGTGCCAGATGTTGGCGAATTATCCTGTTTTTTGAACGGCTCTCATGCCCAAATACTTTATCTAAGCAGCTTCAAACTTGCTGGACATAATGATGGCTGCGCCCTGAACGCCCTGATATATTAACTTCCCACCTTACTCATAGCGCCCCCCGCTGGTAACAGGAAGTGTCCAGCTTCATTCTAACACGTATAAATCCTACACAATTGACCCCAACAACATCGTTCCACTCCTAGTACATGCAGAACAAGTTGGTGAAGCTACGTTATGGACGTTGTGAAGCTACGACTAATGGCGTTGCAACGAACAGCGATCCCTCGCCACCAATTACGTTTGGCCTTGAAATGGCTTTAACAAGCTTGAACCGTCTTGAAAATTGATACACAGGTGAAGACTGAATCACCACAGTGACACAAGCCTTGTGTCATGTGACAGGCTGCCCGTGGAAGCAGTGGCGGCTTCGGATCCCTCGCCACAGAGCATCAACTCCTCATAAATCTATCATGCATTGTCTGATTTCCTTGAAACTTCACATGTGTGATGAGGGTAAGCCCCTGAACACAACTGCCCATGTCTGGTTGCACTTCTAGCGCTACCTGGTGGATGAGCCTTCACCTTATCATAACTTTAACATGCATTGCCCGATTCAGCCCAGACTTGACGTATGTGATCACGGACGACCCCTGAATGTAACTGCACACATTTGCTTATGCTCTTAGCGCCACCTGGTGGATGAATATTCACCTTGTCGTTACTCCATCGTGCATTGGCAGATTTGGCTGTAAATTGACATGAAATTGACATTGACATTGATGAGGGTTAACCCCTGAACGCACCTGCAGGTGCCTCTGGGGCCACAGGGGCTGTTACGCAAAGGGCAGTGGGTACGGTGGGGCGTGGGTGCGGCGGGGCGTGGGCGCGATCAAGCGTCGGTACCGCGAGGGCCCGTCAACGCCGCTTGCGGCTTTAATTAGGGCCCGAGCGGTACGACGAAGTCGTCCCGAGGGACCTATTGTAATCGTAAGGTTTATTATTATTATTCTTTACGCCTAAACAATCGCAGTTTCGGAGCCTTTCCAGTGCTCAAAAACTCACGGAATTCTGGAAAACATTGCGCTCACACGAAAAATTTGATATTTTATAGTCGTTGCACATGGGCAGGACAAAATGGTGAAACAGCGCCCCCTTGAAAATTTTGAAAAAGTCCATAGGTGAGATCGCAAAAGCGGACGAAAATTGGTACACAAGTGTATTATACTTAGACGAACAAAAAAGTCCATAGAAAGACCCCCAAAACTCAACAGGAAGTCCGCCATTTTGATTTGAAATTTTTACGCTGCGAACGCGCTCCTCCTAGGGATATCGCCCAATCGACTTCAAATTTGGCTCAGATCATGTAGAGACGATGCCAATCAAAAGCGCATCAAAAGGATTTCGGCAGGTGAAAGAATGTGGCTGCTAGGGGGCGACAAAGTTTTTATGCTAGCTTTAAAATTTCCTTTTGCTCTCACACGCACATACTTGATCCTAGCAGCTTCAAACTTGGTACACATGTGTACGTGAGTGAGACGCACAAAAACGTCAGCCTATGTCATGGTGAAATGTCAACAGGAAGTCCGCCATTTTGAATTGAATTTTTTTCGTATTTGAAGTCCTACTCCTAGAGATTTTGCTTGATTGACTTCAAATTTGCTACAGATCATCTACTCCCCATCCTAATGAAGAAGTATTAAAAGAATGTCGATAGGTCAAAGGGCATGGCTGCTAGGGGGCGACAAAATTTGGCGAATTTCGATTTCTCGCTGTAAAACTTCAAACGGCTCTCACGCGCACATACTTGATCCTAGCAGCTTCAAACTTGCTGGACATGACAGGGGCGTTGCCCTGAACGTCCTGATATATTAACTTCCTACCTTACTCATAGCGCCCCTGTTTACGAAAGGAAATGACCACCTTTTACTCCAACATGTATAAATACTACATAGTTAACCCCATCAACTCGATTCCACTTCCAGTACATGCAGAACAAGTTGGTGAAGCTACATTATGAATGGCGCGAAGCTACGACCAATAGCATCCATGTGGCGGTGCGACGACCATCGACCCTTCGTCGTGAAATTACGTTTGGCATTTTGATGGCTTTAACGAACTCGTACCCACATGACATTTGATACACATGTCGAGACTGGCGAGCTCTTTCATCTGATAGGCAGGTCGCCCATGGGCGGGGCCAAATGCCTCAACAGCGCCACCTTGAAATTTTCAAAAACCCCTCCCCATAGGTGTTTTTTTGGAGTAGCAACATGAAAATTGGTACGCTTGTGTAACGTGTCCAGACGCACAAAAAAGTCTCTTGCACCAATGGTCAGAACCAAACAGGAAGTCTGCCATTTTGATTTCATTGGTCATGTTTTGTCGATCTCCACCATTGGTATTTGAACGAACTCCTCCTAGGGATTTCGCCCGACCGGCTTCAATTTCGGTACAGGTCATCTAGAGACCATGCTGATGAAATGTTATCAAAAGCATGTCTGTAGGTCAAAGGGCGTGGCTGTAAGGGCGTGCCAGATTTTGATGAATTATCCTGTTTTTTGAACGGCTGTCACGCCCAAATACTTTATCCGAGCAGCTTCAAACTTGCTGGACATGATGATGGCTGCGCCCTGAACGCCCCGATATATTAACTTCCCACCTTACTCATAGCGCCCCCCACTGGTAACAGGAAATGACCACTTGTTACTTTGCCTGCAGCCAATGTGACAGAGATGGCCCTATTCACTTCATTTCTGCTCTAATAGATGCTCAACAGGTTGGTGGAGCTGCAGGACGACCGCTGTGAAGTTTCCTGTAACGGCGTCCCTGTGGCATTGCGCAAAGTGTGATGATGTGTCCTTGAGATGCCACAAAGTTCGAACGGTTCTCACGCCCACATACTTGATCCTAGCAGCTTCAAACTTTCTGGATGTGATGACGGCTCCGCCCTGAATAGCTCGATACATGAACTGCCCACCTTACTCATAGCGCCCCCAGTGCTAACAGGAAGTGTCCAGCTTCATTCAATACGTATAAATCCTACACAATTGACCCCAACAACTTTGTTCCACTCCTAGTACATGCAGAACAAGTTGGTGAAGCTACGTCATGGACGTTGTGAAGCTACGACTAATGGCGTTCCGACGAATAGCGATCCCTCGCCACCAATTACGTTTGGCCTTTAAATGGCTTTAACAAGCTTGAACCGTCTTGACAATTGATACACAGGTCAAGAATGGTGAGCTCTCACATCTGATAAGGCCTTTGCCCAAGGGCGGGTCCAAACGGCTCAACAGCGCCACCTTGAAATTTTCAAAAACCCCTCTCCATAGGGGTTTTTTTGGACTGGGAAAATGAAAATTGGTACACATGTGTAACTTGTCCAGATGCACAAAAAAGTCTCTTACACCCATGGTCAAAACCAAACAGGAAGTCTGCCATCTAGATGGAAATGCCATATTTTAAAGTGACAAACACCAACCCCAACCTCCAGACCTGGTCTTCTGTATTTTGTGGCCATGTGACAATCAGGTTGATGAATCACCACAGTAACACAAGCCTTGTGTCATGTGACAGGCTGCCCGTGGAAGCAGTGACAGCTTTGGATCCCTCGCCACAGAGCATCAACTCCTCATAAATCCATCATGCATTGTCTGATTTCCTTGAAACTTCACATGTGTGATGAGGGTTAGCCCCTGAACACAACTGCCCATGTCTGGTTGCGCTTCTAGCGCCACCTTGTGGATGAGCCTTCACCTTGTCATAACTTTAACGTGCATTGCCCGATTCAGCCCAAACTTGACGTGTGTGATCACGGACGACCCCTGAATGTAACTGCACACATTTGGTTGTGCTCTTAGCGCCACCTGGTGGATGATTATTCACCTTGTCGTTACTCCATCGTGCATTGGCAGATTTGGCTGAAACTTCACGTGTGATGAGGGTTGGCCCCTGAACGCACCTGCAGGTGACTCTGGGGCTACAGGGGCTGTTACGCAATGGGCAGTGGGTAGGCGGGGTGTGGGCGCGATCAAGCGTCGGTACCGCGAGGGCCCGTCAACGCCGCTTGCGGCTTTAATTATTATTATTCTTATTCCCTATATAATCGCATTTTTGGAGCCTTTCCCATGCTCAAAAACTCACGGAAGTCTGGAAAACATTGCGCTCACACGAAAATTTGATATTTTATGATTGTTGCACATGGGCAGGACGAAATGGAGAAACAGCGCCCCCTTGAAAATTTCAAAAAAGTCCATAGGTGAGATCGCAAAAGCAGACGAAAATCGGTACACAAGTGTAGTATACTCAGATGAGCAAAAAAGTCCATAGAAAGACCCCCCAAAACTCAACAGGAAGTCCGCCATTTTGATTTGAAAGTTTTACGCTGCGAACGCGCACCTCCTAGGGATATCGCCCAATCGACTTCAAATTTGGCACAGATCATGTAGAGACGATGCCAATCAAAAGCGCATCAAAAGGATTTCAGTAGGTGAAAGAGTGTGGCTGCTAGGGGCGACAAAGTTTTTATGCTAGCTTTAAAATTTCCTTTTGCTCTCATACGCACATACTTGATCCTAACAGCTTCAAACTTGGTACACATGTGTATGTGAGTGAGACGCACAAAAAAGTCAGCCTATGTTATGGTGAAATGTCAACAGGAAGTCCGCCATTTGAATTGAATTTTTTTCGTATTTGAAGTCCTACTCCTAGAGATTTCGCTTGATTGACTTCAAATTTGCTACAGATCATCTACTCTCCATCCTAATGAAGAGGTATTAAAAGAATGTCGATAGGTCAAAGGGCGTGGCTGCTAGAGGGCGACAAAATTTGGCGAATTTCGATTTCTCGCTGTCAAGCTTCGAACGGCTCTCACGTGCACATACTTGATCCTAGCAGCTTCAAACTTGCTGGACATGATGGGGGCGTTGCCCTGAACATCCTGATATATTAACTTCCTACCTTACTCATAGCGCCCCCTGTTTACGAAAGGAAATGACCACCTTTTACTCCAACATGTATAAATACTACATAGTTAACCCCATCAACTTGATTCCACTTCCAGTACATGCAGAACAAGTTGGTGAAGCTACATTATGAATGGCACGAAGCTACGACCAATGGCGTACGTGTGGCGGTGCGACGACTATCGACCCTTCATCGTGAAATTACGTTTGGCATTTTGATGGCTTTAACAAACTTGTATCCACATGACATTTCATACACATGTCGAGATTGACGAACTCTTTCATCTGATATGCGGGTCGCCCATGGGTGGGGCCAAATGCCTCAACAGCGCCACCTTGAAATTTTCAAAAACCCCTCCCCATAGGGTTTTTTTGGAGTAGCAACATGAAAATTGGTACACTTGTGTAACGTGTCCAGACGCACAAAAAAGTCTCTTGAACCAATGGTCACAACCAAACAGGAAGTCCGCCATTTTGATTTCATTGGTCACGTTTTGTCGATTTCCACCATTGGTATTTGAACGAACTCCTCCTAGGGATTTCGCCCGACCGGCTTCAATTTCGGTACAGGTCATCTAGAGACCATGCTAATGAAAAGTTATCAAATGCATGTCTGTAGGTCAAAGGGCGTGGCTGTAAGGGCGTGCCAGATGTTGGCGAATTATCCTGTTGTTTGAACGGCTCTCATGCCCAAATACTTTATGCGAGCAGCTTCAAACTTGCTGGACATGATGATGGCTGCGCCCTGAACGCCCTGATATATTAACTTCCCACCTTACTCATAGCGCCCCCCGCTGGTAACAGGAAATGACCACTTGTTACTTTGCCTGCAGCCAATGTGACAGAGATGGCCCAATTCACTTCATTTCTGCTCTAATAGATGCTCAACAAGTTGGTGGAGCTGCAGGACGACCGCTGTGAAGTTTCCTGTAAAGGCGTCCCCGTGGCATCGCGCAAAGTGCGATGATGTGTCCTTGAGATCTCTCCCCTATACTTGGTTCAAACTGCTTCAAAATTATGGAGATGATAAGAGCCTCACCCTGACCACCTCCACGTGCTCATAGGTGACCTCACTCGTGGCACCACCTTGTGGAAACAGGAAATGCCATATTTTAAATTGACAAACACCAACCCCAACCTTTTGACCTGGTCTTCTGTATTTTGTGGCCATGCGACAGTCAGGTTGATGAATCACCACAGTGACACAAGCCCTGTGTCATGTGACAGGCTGCCCGTGGAAGCAGTGACGGCTTTAGATCCCTGGCCACAGAGCATCAACTCCTCATAAATCCATCATGCATTGTCTGATTTCCTTGAAACTTTACATGTGTGATGAGGGTTGGCCCCTGAACGCACCTGCAGGTGCCTCTGGGCCACAGGGGCTGTTTTGAATGGGCAGTGGGTATGGCGGGGCGTGGACGCGATCAAGCGTCGGTACCGCGAGGGCCCGTCAACGCCGCTTGCGGCTTTAATTATTATTATTATTATTATTAGGGCCCGAGCGAGACGACGAAGTCGTCCCGAGGGACCTATTGTAATCGTGTTGGTTATTATTATTATTATTATTTCGAACACGTTAAGTCCAATTTGACCCCTTTCCCGACCTCGAAAAGTCACGAAATTTGGCACACGCGTCCAGTCTGGCGAAAAATTTGATATTTTGGCAAACTGCAATCAGGGCGGGGCAAAATGGGGAAATGGCGCCCCCTTGAAATTTGAACGTGTGGGCCCCTCGGCCGTGTTTGACCTACATGCATGAAATTTGGTGAGGTTATAGAACATGCCAAGACGCACGAAAAAGTCTCTTGGAGCGAAGCCCTAAACCCAACAGGAAGTCCGCCATTATGGCGTGAAGTTTCACGATTTTGGCGAGTACACCATTGGTATTTGAACGAACTCCTCCTAGGGATTTCGCCCGATCGACTTCAATCTCGGCTCAGGTCATCTAGAGACCATGTTGATGAAAAGTTATAGAAAGAATTTTTGTAGGTCAAAGGCGTGGCTGTAAGGGCGTGCCAGATTTTGGCGAATTTTCCTGTTTTTCGCCATCGGCTTTGAACGGCTCTCACGCCCAAATACTTTAGCCGAGCAGCTTCAAACTTGCTGGACATGATGATGGCTGCGCCCTGAATGCCCGATATATTAACTTCCCACCTTACTCATAGCGCCCCCCGCTGGTAACAGGAAATGACCACTTGTTACTTTGCCTGCAGCCAATGTGACAGAGATGGCCCTATTCACTTCATTTCTGCTCTAATAGATGCTCAACAAGTTGGTGGAGCTGCAGGACGACCGCTGTGAAGTTTCCTGTAATGGCGTCCCCGTGGCATCGCCGCAAAGTGCTATGATGTGTCCTTGAGGCGCCACAAAATTTCGAACGGCTCTCACGCCCACATACTTGATCCTAGCAGCTTCAAACTTGCTGGACATGATGACGGCTCCGCCCTGAACAGCTCGATATATTAATTTCCCACCCTACTCATAGCGCCCCCCGGTGGTAACAGGAAGTGTCCAGCTTTATTCTAACACGTATAAATCCTACACAATTGACCCCAACAACTTCGTTCCACTCCTAGTACATGCAGAACAAGTTGGTGAAGCTACGTTATGGACGTTGTGAAGCTACGACTAATGGCGCCGCCACGAATAGCGATCCCTCGCCACCAATTACGTTTGGCCTTTAATGGCTTTGACAAGCTCGAACCGTCTTGAAAATTGACACACAGGTCAAGAATGATGAGCTCTCGCAGCTGATAGGGCCTTTGCCCATGGGCGGGGCCAAATGGCTCAACAGCGCCACCTTGAAATTTTCAAAAACCCTCCCCCATAGGGGTTTTTTTACAGTAGGAAGATGAAAATTGGTACACATGTGTAAGATGCCCAGACGCACAAAAAAGTCTCTGACACCCATGGTCGGAACCAAACAGGAAGTCCGCCATCTTGATTTTAATGGTCTGGTTTTTTTGACCATTTCCACACCATGTTTGAAACTTGAATAACTTCGCGTGTATTTCACCTAGGAGGATGAAATTCGGTAGGCTGATAGAACTCATCAAGACGAACAAAAAAAGTAGGAGGTTCGAAGCTCTAAAGTCAACAGGAAGTCCGCCATTTGACCTCAAAGGTCAAGTTCCGGTTTTTTCTACACGGCATATTTAAAAAGCCACCTTCTAGGGATTTCATCTTACTGACTTCATATTGTGTGATCATCATCTCAAGACCTTTGTGATCACATGTTCCGAAAAGCTTTTCTCTATGTCAAGGGGCGTGGCCGATACGATGCCGCCATTTCTGATGCCTCGCCATGCATATTCCAGCAGCTCTCTCTCCCACATACTTGGTCCAAACTGCTCCAAAATTTATGGACATGATAAGAGCCTCACCATGACCGCCTCCACATGCTCATAGGTGACCTCACTCATGGCGCCGCCTTGTGGAAACAGGAAAGCCACATTTTACATTGACTAACACCAACCCCAACCTCCTGACCTCATCATCTCTATTTTGTGGCCATGTGACAATCAGGTTGATGAATCACCACAGTGACACAAGCCTTGTGTCATGTGACAGGCTGCCCGTGGAAGCAGTGGCGGCTTTCTATCCCTCGCCATGGAACATCAACTCCTTATAAATCCATCATGCATTGTCTGATTTGCTTGAAACTTCACATGTGTGATGAGGGTTGGCCCCTGAATGTAACTGCATACATTTAGTTATGCTCTTAGCGCCACCTGGTGGATGAACCTTCACCTTGTCGTTACTCCATCGTGTATTGCCTGATTTGGCTGAAACTTGACGTGTGGGATGAGGGTCGGCCCCTGAACGCACCTGCCTATGTTTGTGTGATGTGTGTGATGAGGGTACTACTCATACGCCACCTACTGAAAGCAGGAAGTAAGTCTTTACAGACTTTTGTTCCCATTTCAATCAGAACAGACTACTAAGAATGGAACAAGACAGGATGTCATGCAGAAAGACATTTATTGTGTATAAATAATTTTGGTGCTTAGGCCCCAGGGAGTAGATCAGCTTAGAAAACAGATTGATGGATGTGAAGCTTCTATCTGAAGAGGACTTCCCCTGGGCCCAGACACCAATGGTGGTAGGGATGACGCCTCCTGACATGGAAGCCTCTGGCTGAAGATGGAGATGGCCTAGATGTTGAGGAGGTGAAGGGGAGGAGGTGGATTGAGAGATTTCATGTGGAGGATGACAGCTGGATGAGAGTAAAGAGAGAGCACTTTTAAACATCACAGCTGATTGGAGAAGGAGAAAATGTAACAGATTCGACTTGGATGAGGAGAAGTGATGAGGGGTGGATCAAAACAAAAGCGAGAGACATAGAAATAGACTCAGTGAGCATGCTTAAAGAGATAGTCTTCCTGGCTGAACTTTCACTAAGCTTCATTTCACTTATATATGCCTTCTGAGGAGTTGCAGGGGAGTCGGGGCCCGCAGAGCACAGGTGCCTCGCGGTCGCAGGAGACTCAGGGGCCGTGGGGGCCGCGGGGGCCGCAGGGAACGGGTGACCTGAGGCCGTGCGCACGGCCGGCGGGGCGTGGGTCGCGGTCAACGTGTGGCGAGGGCCCGTCACAGCTGCTTGCAGCTTTAATTATTATTATTATTATTTTTTTCCGAAAGAATCGCATTTTGGAGCCTTTCCCATGCTCAAAAACTCACGGAATTCTGGAAAACGTTGCGCTCACACGAAAAATTTGATATTTTATGGTCGTTGCACATGGGCAGGCCAAAATGGTGAAACAGCGCCCCCTTGAAAATTTTGAAAAAGTCCATAGGTGAGATCGCAAAAGCGGACGAAAATCGGTACACAAGTGCATTATACTCAGATGAGCAAAAAGTTCATAGAAAGACCCCCCAAATCTCAACAGGAAGTCCGCCATTTTGTTTTGAAAGTTTTATGCTGCGAACGCGCTCCTCCTAGGGATATCGCCCAATCGACCTCAAATGTGGCTCAGATCATGTAGAGACGATGCCGATCAAAAGCGAATCAAAAGGATTTCGGTAGGTGAAAGAGCGTGGCTGCTAGGGGGCGACAAAGTTTGTATGCTAGCTTTAAAATTTCCTTTTGCTCTCACACACGCACATACTTGATCCTAGCAGCTTTAAACTTGGTACACATGTGTACGTGAGTGAGACGCACAAACAAGTCAACCTATGCCATGGTGAAATGTCAACAGGAAGTCCGCCATTTTGAATTGAATTTTTTTCGTATTTGAAGTCCTACTCCTAGAGATTTCGCGTGATTGACTTCAAATTTGCTACAGACCATCTACTCTCCATCCTAATGAAGTGGTATTAAAAGAATGTCAATAGGTCAAAGGGCATGGCTGCTAGGGGGCGACAAAATTTGGCGAATTTCGATTTCTCGCCGTAAAACTTCGAACGCCTCTCACGCACACATACGTGATCCTAGCAGCTTCAAACTTGCTGGACATGATGAGGGCGTCGCCCTGAACGTCCTGATATATTAACTTCCTACCTTACTCATAGCGCCCCCTGTTGACGAAAGGAAATGACCAGCTTTTACTCTAACATGTATAAATACTACATAGTTAAGCCCATCAACTCCATTCCACTTCCAGTACATGCAGATCAAGTTGGTGAAGCTACATTATGAATGGCGCGAAGCTACGACCAATAGCGTCCGTGTGGCGGTGCGACGACCATCGACCCTTCGCCGTGAAATTACGTTTGGCATTTTGATGGCGTTAACGAACTCGTATCCACATGACATTTCATACATATGTCGAGTCTGGCGAGCTCTTTCATCTGATAGGCGGGTCGCCCATGGCGGGGCCAAATGCCTCAACAGCGCCACCTTGAAATTTTCAAAAACCCCTCCCCATAGGGGTTTTTTTTGGAGTAGCAACATGAAACTTGGTACACGTGTGTAACGTGTCCAGACGCACAAAAAAGTCTCTTGCACCAATGGTCAGAACCAAACAGGAAGTCCGCCATTTTGATTTCATTGGTCACGTTTTGTCGATTTCCACCATTGGTATTTGAACAAACTCCTCCTAGGGATTTCGCCCGACCGCCTTCAATTTCGGTACAGGTCATCTAGAGACCATGCTGATCAAAAGTTATCAAAAGAATGTCTGTAGGTTAAAGGGCGTGGCTGTAAGGGCGTGCGAGATTTTGGCGAATTATCCTGTTTTTTGAACGGCTCTCACGCCCAAATACTTTATCCGAGCAGCTTCAAACTTGCTGGACATGACGATGGCTGCGCCCTGAACGCCCCAATATATTAACTTCCCACCTTACTCATAGCGCCCCCCGCTGGTAACAGGAAGTGTCCAGCTTCATTCTAACACGTATAAATCCTACACAATTGACCCCAACAACATCGTTCCACTCCTAGTACATGCAGAACACGTTGGTGAAGCTACGTTATGGACGTTGTGAAGCTACGACTAATGGCGTTGCAACGAACAGCGATCCCTCGCCACCAATTACGTTTGGCCTTGAAATGGCTTTAACAAGCTCGAACTGTCTTGAAAATTGATACACAGGTCAAGACGGAATCACCACAGTGACACAAGCCTTGTGTCATGTGACAGGCTGCCTGTGGAAGCAGTGGCGGCTTCGGATCCCTCGCCACAGAGCATCAACTCCTCATAAATCTATCATGCATTGTCTGATTTCCTTGAAACTTCACATGTGTGATGAGGGTAAGCCCCTGAACACAACTGCCCATGTCTGGTTGCGCTTCTAGCGCTACCTGGTGGATGAGCCTTCACCTTATCATAACTTTAACATGCATTGCCCGATTCAGCCCAGACTTGACATATGTGATCACGGACGGCCCCTGAATGTAACTGCACACATTTGGTTATGCTCTTAGCGCCACCTGGTGGATGAATATTCACCTTGTCGTTACTCCATCGTGCATTGGCAGATTTGGCTGTTGACATGTGTGATGAGGGTTAAGCCCTGAACGCACCTGCAGGTGCCTCTGGGGCCACAGGAGCTGTTACGCAAAGGGCAGTGGGTACGGTGGGGGGGGGCGTGGGTGAGGCGGGGCGTGGGCGCGATCAAGCGTCGGTACCGCGAGGGCCCGTCAACGCCGCTTGCGTTTAATTATTATTATTATTTCGAACACGTTAAGTCCAATTTGACCCCTTTCCCGACCTCGAAAAACTCACGACATTTGGCACACGCGTCCAGTCTGCGAAAAATTTGATATTTTGGCAACCTTCAATGAGGGCGGGGCAAAATGGGGAAATGGCGCCCCCTTGAATTTTTGAAAGTGTGGGCCCCTCGGCCGTGTTTGACCTACATGTATGAAATTTGGTGAGCTTATAGAACATGCCGAGACGCACGAAAAGTCTCTTGGAGCGAAGCCCTAACCCAACAGGAAGTCCGCCATTATGGCGTGAAGTTTCACGATTTTGGCGAGTACACCATTGGTATTTGAACGAACTCCTCCTAGGGATTATGCCCGATCGGCTTCAATTTCGGTACAGGTCATCTAGAGACCATGCTGATGAAAAGTTATCGAAAGAATTTTTGTAGGTCAAAGGGCGTGGCTGTAAGGGTGTGCCAGATTTTGGCGAATTTTCCTGTTTTTCGCCAACGGCTTTGAACGGCTCTCACGCCCAAATACTTTATCCGAGCAGCTTCAAACTTGCTGGACTTGATGATAGCTGCGCCTGAACGCCCTGATATATTAACTTCCCACCTTACTCATAGCGCCCCCTGCTGGTAACAGGAAATGACCACTTGTTACTTTGCCTGCAGCCAATGTGACAGACATAGCCCTATTCACTTCATTTCTGCTCTAATAGATGCTCAACAAGTTGGTGGAGCTGCAGGACGACTGCTGTGAAGTTTCCTGTAACGGCGTCCCCGTGGCATCGCCGCAAAGTGCCATGATGTGTTCTTGAGGCGCCACAAAATTTCGAACGGCTCTCACGCCCACATATTTGATCCTAGCAGCTTCAAAACTTGCTGGACATGATGACGGATCCGCCCTGAACGGCTCAATATATTAACTTCCCACCTTACTCACAGCGCCCCCCGTGGTAACAGGAAGTGTCCAGCTTCATTCTAACACGTATAAATCCTACACAATTGACCCCAACAACTTCGTTCCACTCCTAGTACATGCAGACCAAGTTGGTGAAGCTACGTTATGGATGTTGTGAAGCTACGACTAATGGCGCCGCAACGAATAGCGATCCCTCGCCACCAATTACGTTTGGCCTTTAAACGGCTTTAACAAGCTCGAACCGTCTTGAAAATTGACACACAGGTCAAGAGTGATGAGCTCTCACATCTGATAGGGTCTTTGCCCATGGGCGGGGCCAAATGGCTCAACAGCGCCACCTTGAAATTTTCAAAAAACCCTCCCCCATAGGGGTTTTTTTTACAGTAGGAAGATGAAAATTGGTACACATGTGTAAGATGCCCAGACGCACAAAAAAGTCTCTGACACCCATGGTCGGAACCAAACAGGAAGTCCGCCATCTTGATTTTAATGGTCTCGTTTTTTTGACCATTTCCACACCATGTTTGAAACTTGAATAACTTTGCGTGTATTTCACCGAGGAGCATGAAATTCGGTAGGCTGATAGAACTCATCAAGACGAACAAAAAAAGTAGGAGGTTCGAAGCTGTAAAGTCAACAGGAAGTCAGCCATTTGACCTCAAAGGTCAAGTTCCGGTTTTTTCTACACGGCATATTTAAACAGCCACCTTCTAGGGATTTCATCTTACTGACTTCATATTGTGTGATCATCATCTCAAGACCTTTGTGATCACATGCTCTGAAAAGCTTTTCTCTATGTCAAAGGGCGTGGCCGCTACGATGCCGCCATTTCTGATGCCTCGCCATGCATATTCCAGCAGCTCTCTCTCCCACATACTTGGTCCAAACTGCTCCAAAATTTATGGACATGATAAGAGCCTCACCCTGACCGCCTCCACATGCTCATAGGTGACCTCACTCATGGCGCCGCCTTGTGGAAACAGGAAAAGCCACATTTTACATTGACTAACACCAACCCCAACCTCCTGACCTCATCATCTCTATTTTGTGGCCATGTGACAATCAGGTTGATGAATCACCACAGTGACACAAGCCTTGTGTCATGTGACAGGCTGCCCGTGGAAGCAGTGGCGGCTTCTATCCCTCGCCATGGAACATCAACTCCTTATAAATCCATCATGCATTGTCTGATTTGCTTGAAACTTCACATGTGTGATGAGGGTTGGCCCCTGAATGTAACTGCATACATTTAGTTATGCTCTTAGCGCCACCTGGTGGATGAACCTTCACCTTGTCGTTACTCCATCGTGTATTGCCTGATTTGGCTGAAACTTGACGTGTGGGATGAGGGTCGGCCCCTGAACGCAGCTGCCTATGTTTGGTCATGCTCCTGGCACCACCTGGTGGACGAACCTTCACCTTGGCATAGCTTTAACATGCATTGGTCGATTCAGGCCAAACTGACATGTGTGATGAGGGTACTACTCATACGCCACCTACTGAAAGCAGGAAGTAAGTCTTTACAGACTTTTGTTCCCATTTCATCAGAACAGACTACTAAGAATGGAACAAGACAGGATGTCATGCAGAAAGACATTTATTGTGTACAAATAATTTTGGTGCTTAGGCCCCAGGGAGTAGATCAGCTTAGAAAACAGATTGATGGATGTGAAGCTTCTATCTGAAGAGGACTTCCCCGGGCCCAGACACCAATGGTGGTAGGGATGACGCCTCCTGACATGGAAGCCTCTGGCTGAAGATGGAGATGGCCTAGATGTTGAGGAGGTGAAGGGGAGGAGGTGGGTTGAGAGATTTCATGTGCTGGATGACAGCTGGATGAGAGTAAAGAGAGAGCACTTTTAAACATCACAGCTGATTGGAGAAGGAGAAAATGTAACAGATTCGACTTGGATGAGGAGAAGTGATGAGGGGTGGATCAAAACGGAAGCAAGAAACATAGAAATAGACTCAGTGAGCATGCTTAAAGAGATAGTCTTCCTGGCTGAACTTTCACTGAGCTTCATTTCACTTATATATGCCTTCTGAGGAGTTGCAGGGAGTCGGGGGCCGCAGAGCACAGGTGCCTCGCGGTTGCAGGAGACTCAGGGGCCGTGGGGGCCGCGGGGACCGCAGGGAACGGGTGACCTGAGGCCGTGCGCACGGCCGGCGGGGCGTGGGTCGCGGTCCACGTGTGGCGAGGGCCCGTCACAGCTGCTTGCAGCTTTATTTATTATTATTAGGGCCCGAGCGGTACGACGAAGTCGTCCCGAGGGACCTATTGTAATCGTAAGGTTTATTAGGGCCCGAGCGGTACGACGAAGTCGTCCCGAGGGACCTATTGTAATCGCTATGTTTATTAGGGCCCGAGCGACGACTGCAAGTCGTCTGGCGAAGGCCCTATTGTAATCGTACTGTTTATTATTATTATTTATTATTCTGACGCGTCTTTGGGCCCCAATTTGGCCCCTTTCCATGCTCAAAAATGCACCAAATTTGGCACAGGCGACCGCATTCTGAAAAATAGACGTCTGATAGGGTCGTCGCACATGGTCGACGCAAAATGGCGAAATAGCGCCCCTTGAAATTTTCAAAATGCAAGCCCCGCCTCTGTGTTTGATCTACATGCATGAAATTTGGTGAGCTTTTAGAACATCCCAAGACGCAAAAAAAATCCTCTTATTGTCATGGTGAAATGTCAACAGGAAGTCCGCCATTTTGATTTGTAGTTTTTTCGTATTTGAACGAACTCCTCCTTGGGATTTCGCCCGATCCACTTCAATTTTGGCACAGGTCATCTAGATGCCATGCTCATCAAAAGTTATTAAAAGAATGTCTGTAGGTCAAAGGGCGTGGCTGCTAGGGCCCGACAAATTTCGGCGAATTTTCGTTTTCTCGCAATTTCGTTTCGAACGGCTCTCACGCCCACATACTTCATCCCAGCAACTTCAAACTTGCTGGACATGTCGATGGCTCCGCCCTGAACGTTCCGATGTATTGACTTCCCACCTCACTCATAGCGCCCCCGAGTGGTAACAGGAAGTGTGCAGCTTTTACTCTAACGTCAATAAATACCACATAGTTGACCCATCGACTTCGTTCCACTTCTAATACATGCAGGACAAGATGGTGAAGCTACATTATTAAGCTTGTCAAGCTATGACTAATGGCGTCCGTGTGGCGGTGCCACGACTGTCGATCCCTCGCCACCAATTACGATTGGCTTTTTGATGGCTTTAACAAACTCGTACCAACCTGAACTTTGGCACGCAGGTCGAGACTGACGAGCTCTTTCATTTGATATGCGGCACGCCCATGGGCGGGGCCAAACGGCTCAACAGCGCCACCTTGAAAATTTCAAAAACCCCTCCCCATAGGGGTTTTTTTGGAGTAGGAAGTTGAAACTTGGTACACATGTCTACCATGTCCAGACGCACAAAAAAGTCTCTTGCACCAATGGTCACAACCCAACAGGAAGTCGGCCATCTTGATCTCCATTGTCAACTTTTCGCGATTTCCACGCATCCTATTTGAACGAACTCCTCCTAGGGATTTCGTCTGATCGACTTCATATTGTATGACCATCATCTCAAGACCTTTGTGATCAAAAGTTATTAAAAGCTTTTCTCTATCTCAAGGGGCGTGGCTATAATTGTGATTATTCAACAACAAAATGTTTGGTGTTTGTTCTTGCCTTTAATACGCTCATAGCTTCATGAAAATTGGTACACATGTGAGGAGTGGCAAGTCTTCCCCATTGATAGAGGTCTGGCACATGGGCGGGGCCAAATGCCTCAACAGCGCCACCTTGAAATTTTCAAAAGCCCCTCCCCATAGGGGTTTTTTTGGAGTACACTCATGAAAATTGGTACACATGTGTAACTTGTCCAGACGCACAAAAAAGTCTCTGGCACCACTGGTCAGAACCAAACAGGAAGTCCGCCATTTTGATTTTAATGGTCTAGTTTTTTTGGCCATTTCATCATGTTTGAAACTTGAATAACTTTGCGTGTGTTTCACCTACAAGCATGAAAATCGGTAGACTGATAGAACTCATCATCACACACAAAAAAGGTCATTGGGTTCAAGCTCTAAAGTCAACAGGAAGTCCGCCATTTGACCTCAAAGGTCAAGTTTTGGTGATTTTCTGCCATTTTGACTTCAATGCTCTACTTCTTTTGGCCATTTCATCATGTTTGAAACGTGAATAACTTTACGTGTGTTTCACCTACGAGCATGAAAATCGGTAGGCTGATAGAACTCATCAAGACGCACAAAAAAGGTAGGAGGTTCGAAGCTCTAAAGTCAACAGGAAGTCCGCCATTTGACCTCAAAGGTCACGTTTTGGTCATTTCTACACAACATACTTAAACAAAATCCTCCTAGGGATTTCATCGGACCGATTTCATACTTCATGAACATTATCTCAAGACCTTTGTGATCAAAAGTTATCAAAAGCTTTCCTCTACGTTAAGGGGCGTGGCCGCTATGGCGCCGCCATTTCTGATGCCTCGCCATGGAACATCAAATCCTTATAACTCCATCATGCATTGTGTCAGTGACTTCAAACTTCACATGTGTGATCAAGGCCCGCCCCTGAACACACCTGACCACATCTGGTTGCGCTCGCAGCGCCACCTGGTGGATGACCCGTCAACGTGCTGTAACTCCTTAATGCATTGTCTGATTTGCTCCAAACTTCACGTGTGATGAGTCTCTGCCCCTCAATACACCTTACCAGGTCTGGCAACGCTCGTAGCGCCACCCAGTGGATGAAGGGAACATTGCATTTTTTCCATTTTTTTCCGGGTTTCTCCTCTCCTCTCCAGCTTCGGGCCGCGGCCTCCCTGAGCCGCAGGGCCCTCCCCGACCCGCAGGGCCTCCCCGACCCGCGGGGCCCTCCCCGAGCCGCAGGGGCCCGCGGTCGCATGTGGCGAGGGCCCGTTCACAGCCGCTTGCGGCTTTAATTAGGGCCCGAGCGACGACTGCAAGTCGTCTGGCGAAGGCCCTATTGTAATCGCGCTGTTTATTAGGGCCCGAGCGACGACTGCAAGTCGTCTGGCGAAGGCCCTATTGTAATCGCGCTGTTTATTATTATTATTATTATTTTTCCGCGTCTTTGGGCCCCAATTTGGCCCCTTTCCCAAACTCGAAAATGCTTCTAATTTTGCACGGACGACCGCATGGCCCAAAATAGACGTCTGATAGGGTCGTCGCACAGGGTCGACGCAAAATGGCGAAATAGCGCCCCTAGAAATTTTCAAAAACCCCTCCGCATTGGGGTTTTTTTGGTGTAGGATAACGAAATTCGGTACACATGTCTATCATCCCAAGACGCACAAAAAAGTCCATGAACATCGTGGTGAAATGTCGACAGGAAGTCGGCCATTTTGATTTGTAGTTTCTTCGTATTTGAACGAACTCCTCCTAGGGCTTTCGCCCGATCGACTTCAATTTCGGTACAGGGCATCTAGAGCCCATGCTTATGAAAAGTTATTAAAAGAATGTCTGTAGGTCAAAGGTCGTGGCTGCTAGGGCCCGCCAAAGTTCGGCGATTTTTCGTTTTCTCGCAATTTCGTTTCGAACGGCTCTCACGCCCACATACTTCGTCCGAGCGGCTTCAAACTTGCTGGACATGTCGATGGCTCCGCCCTGAACGTTCCGATGTATTGACTTCCCACCTTACTCATAGCGCCCCCCGGTGGTAACAGGAAGTGTGCAGCTTTTACTCTAACGTCAATAAATACCACATAGTTCACCCCATCGGCTTCGTTCCACTTCTAATACATGCAGGACAAGATGGTGAAGCTACATTATTAAGCTTGTCAAGCTATGACCAATGGCGTCCGTGTGGCGGCGGCGCGACTGTCGATCCCTCGCCACCAATTACGATTGGCTTTTTGATGGCTTTAACAAACTCGTACCAACCTGAACTTTGGCACGCAGGTCGAGACTGACGAGCTCTTTCATTTGATATGCGGCACGCCCATGGGCGGGGCCAAACGCCTCAACAGCGCCACCTTGAAATTTCAAAAACCCCTCCCCATAGGCCTTTTTTTGGAGTAGGAATTTCAAACTTGGTACACATGTCTATCTTATCCAGACGCACAAAAAAGTCTCTGGCACCAATGGTCAGAACCAAACAGGAAGTCGGCCATCTTGAAATTTATTGTCAACTTTCGGCGATTTCCACGCTTCCTATTTGAACGAACTCCTCCTAGGAATTTCATCGGATCGACTTCATATTGCATGAACATCATCTCAAGACCTCTGTCATCACCAGGTATCAAAAGCTTTGCTCTACGTTAAGGGGCCTGGCCGCTATGGCGCCGCCATTTCTGATGCCTCGCCATGGAACATCAAATCCTTATAACTCCATCATGCATTATCCCAGTGGCTTGAAACTTCACATGTGTGATGAAGGTCCGCCCCTGAATGCACCTGACCACGTCTGGTTGCGCTCGTAGCGCCACCTGGTGGATGACCCATCAACGTGCTGTAACTCCTTCGTGCATTGTCCGATCTACTCCAAACTTCACGTGTGTGATGAGTCTCTGCCCCTCAATGCACCCGACCGGCTCTGGCAACGCTCGTAGCGCCACCCGGTGGACGAGCCCAACATTGCGTTTTTCCTCTTTCTCCGGGTTTCTCCTCTCTTCCCGCTTCGGGCCGCGGGGCCCTCCCCGACCCGCGGGGCCCTCCCCGGGCCGCAGGGGCCCGCGGTCGCATGTGGCGAGGGCCCGTTCACAGCCGCTTGCGGCTTTAATTAGGGCCCGAGCGACGACTGCAAGTCGTCTGGCGAAGGCCCTATTGTAATCGCTCTGTTTATTATTATTTATTATTATTCTTACGCGTCTTTAATCCCCAATTTGGCCCTTTCCCAAATTCGAAAAGTCACGAACTTTTGCATGCTCGACCGGACGGCCCAAAACTTCGATATTTTGGGTCGTCGCACAGGGTCGACGCAAAATGGCGAAATAGCGCCCCCTAGAAATTTTCAAAACCCCTCCGCATTGGGGTTTTTTTGGCGTAGGACAACGAAATTTGGTACACACGTCTACCATCCCAAGACGCACAAAAAAGCCTCTTAATGTCGTGGTGAAATGTCAACAGGAAGTCCGCCATTTTGATTTGTAGTTTTTGCGTATTTGAACGAACTCCTCCTAGGGATTTCGCCCGATCGACTTCAGTTTTGGTACAGGTCATCTAGAGACCATGCTCATCAAAACGTGTTCGCAGAATTTCTCTAAGTCAAAGGGCGTGGCTGCTAGGGCCCGCCAAAGTTTGGCGAATTTTCGTTTTCTCGCAATTTCGTTTTGACGGCTCTCACGCCCACATACTTAATCCCAGCGGCTTCAAACTTGCTGGACATGATGATGGCTCCGCCCTGAACGTTCCGATGTATTGACTTCCCACCTTACTCATAGCGCCCCCCGGTGGTAGCAGGAAGTGTGCAGCTTTTACTCTAACGTCAATAAATACCGCATAGTTGACCCCATCAACTTCGTTCCACTTCTAATACATGCAGGACAAGATGGTGAAGCTACATTATTAAGCTTGTCAAGCTGTGACAAATGGCGTCCGTGTGGGGCGCCGCGACTGTCGATCCCTCGCCACCAATTACGATTGGCTTTTTGATGGCTTTAACAAACTCGTACCAACCTGAACTTTGGCATGCAGGTCAAGACTGACGAGCTCTTTCATTTGATATGCGGCACGCCCATGGGCGTGGCCAAACGCCTCAACAGCGCCACCTTGAAAATTTCAAAAACCCCTCCCCATAGGGCTTTTTTGGAGTAGGAAGTTGAAACTTGGTACACATGTCTATCTTGTCCAGACGCACAAAAAAGTCTCTTGCACCAATGGTCGCAGCCAAACAGGAAGTCGGCCATCTTGATTTTTATTGTCAATTTTTCGCAATTTCCACGCATCATATTTGAACGAACTACTCCTAGGGATTTCGTCCGATCGACTTCATATTGTATGACCATCATCTCAAGACCTTTGTGATCAAAACGTGTTCGCAGATTTTCTCTATCTCAAGGGGCGTGGCTAAAATTGCGATTATTCAACAACAAAATGTTTGGTGTTTGTTCATGCCTTTAATATGCTCATAGCTTCATGAAAATTGGTACACATGTGAAGAGTGGCAAGTATTCCCCAGTGATAGAGGTCTGGCACATGGGCAGGGCAGAATGCCTCAACAGCGCCACCTTGAAATTTTCAAAAGCCCCTCCCCATAGGGGTTTTTTTGGAGTACACTCATGAAAATTGGTACACATGTGTAACTTGTCCAGACGCACAAAAAAGTCTCTGGCACCTCTGGTCAGAACCAAACAGGAAGTCCGCCATTTTGATTTTAATGGTCTACTTTTTTTGGCCATTTCATCATGTTTGAAACTTGAATAACTCTGTGTGTGTTTCACCTACAAGCATGAAAATCGGTAGACTGATAGAACTCATCATCACGCACAAAAAAGGTCATTGGGTTCAAGCTCTAAAGTCAACAGGAAGTCCGCCATTTGACCTCAAATGTCAAGTTTTGGTGATTTTCCGCCGTTTTGACTTAAATGCTCTACTTTTTTTGGCCATTTCATCATGTTTGAAACGTGAATAACTTTGCATGTGTTTCACCTACGAGCATGAAAATCGGTAGGCTGATAGAACTCATCAAGACGCACAAAAAAGGTAGGAGGTTCGAAGCTCTAAAGTCAACAGGAAGTCCGCCATTTGACCTCAAATGTCAAGTTTTGGTGATTTCTACACAACATACTTAAACAAAATCCTCCTAGGGATTTCATCGGATCGACTTCATACTTCATGAACATCATCTCAAAACCTTTCTCATTAAACGTTATCAAAACCTTTGCTCTACGTTAAGGGGCGTGGCCGCTATGGCGCCGCCATTTCTCATGCGTCGCCATGGAACATCAAGTCCTTCTAACTCCATCATGCATTGTCCCACTGGCTTCAAATTTCACATGTGTGATGAAGGTCTGCCCCTCAATGCACCTGACCGGCTCTGGCAACGCTCAGAGCGCCACCCGGTGGATGAGCCGAACATTGCGTTTTTTCCTCTTTCTCCAGGTTTCTCCTCTCTTCCCGCTTCGGGCCGCAGGGCCCGCCCCGACCCGCGGGGCCCTCCCCGAGCCGCAGGGGCCCGCGGTCGCATGTGGCGAGGGCCCGTTCACAGCCGCTTGCGGCTTTAATTAGGGCCCGAGCGAGACGACGAAGTCGTCCCGAGGGACCTATTGTAATTGTACTGGTTATTATTATTAGGGCCCGAGCGACGACTGGCAAGTCGTCTGGCGAAGGCCCTATTGTAATCGCGCTGTTTATTATTATTTATTATTATTATTATTATTCCGCGTCTTTGAACTGCAATATGCCCCCTTTCGCATGCCCGAAAAGTCACAAAGTTCGACATGCATATTGGGACGGCCCAAAATAGACGTCTGATAGGGTCGTCGCACAGGGTCAACGCAAATTGGCGAAATAGCGCCCCCTTGAAATTTTCGACCTGCGAGCCCCGCCCATGTGTTTGACCTACATGCATGAAATTTGGTGACCTTTTAGAACATGGCAAGACGCAAAAAAAATCCTCTTATGGTCATGGTGAAATGTCGACAGGAAGTCGGCCATTTTGATTTGTAGTTTTTTCGTATTTGAACGAACTCCTCCTAGGGATTTCGCCCTATCAACTTCTATTTTGGTACAGGTCATCTAGAGACCATGCTCATCAAAAGTTATTCGCAGAATTTCTGTAGGTCAAAGGTCGTGGCTGCTAGGGCCCGCCAAACTTTGGCGATTTTTCGTTTTCTCGCAATTTCATTTTGAACGGCTCTCACGCCCACATACTTCGTCCGAGCGGCTTCAAACTTGCTGGACATGACGATGGCTCCGCCCTGAACGTTCCGATGTATTGACTTCCCACCTTACTCATAGCGCCCCCCGGTGGTAACAGGAAGTGTGCAGCTTTTACTCTAACGTCAATAAATACCACATAGTTGACCCCATCGACTTCGTTCCACTTCTAATACATGCAGGACAAGATGGTGAAGCTACATTATTAAGGTTGTGAAGCTATGACCAATGGCGTCCGTGTGGCGGCGCCGCGACTGTCGATCCCTCGCCACCAATTACGATTGGCTTTTTGATGGCTTTAACAAACTCGTACCAACCTGAACTTTGGCACGCAGGTCGAGACTGACGAGCTCTTTCATTTGATATGTGGCACGCCCATGGGCGTGGCCAAACGCCTCAACAGCGCCACCTTGAAAATTTCAAAAACCCCTCCCCATAGGGCTTTTTTGGAGTACACTCATGAAAATTGGTACACGTGTGTAACTTGTCCAGACACACAAAAAAGTCTCTGGCACCACTGGTCAGAACCAAACAGGAAGTCCGCCATTTTGATTCTAATGGTCTAGTCTTTTTGGCCATTTCATCATGTTTGAAACTTGAATAACTTTACGTGTGTTTCACTTACAAGCATGAAAATCGGTAAGCTGATAGAACTCATCAAGACGCACAAAAAAGTTAATTGAGTCCAAGCTCTAAAGTCAACAGGAAGTCAGCCATTTGACCTCAAAGGTCAAGTTTTGGTGATTTCTACACAACATACTTAAACAAAATCTTCCTAGGGATTTCATTGGATTGACTTCATACTTCATGAACATCATCTCAAAACCTTTGTGATTAAACGTTATCAAAACCTTTGCTCTACGTTAAGGGGCGTGGCCACTACGGCGCCGCCATTTCTGATGTCTCGCCATGGAACATCAAATCCTCATAACTCCATCATGCATTGTCCCATTGACTTCAAACTTCACGCGTGTGATGAAGGTCTGCCCCTCAATGCACCCGACCGGCCCTGGCAACGCTCGTAGCGCCACCCGGTGGATGAGCCCAACATTGCGTTTTTCCTCTTTCTCCGGGTTTCTCCTCTCTTCCTGCTTCGGGCCGCGGGGGCCTCCCCGACCCACAGGGGCCTCCCCGGGCCGCAGAGGCCCGCGGTCGCATGTGGCGAGGGCCCGTTCACAGCCGCTTGCGGCTTTAATTATTATTATTATTCTTACGAACCCTTTTGCCCCAATTTGGCCCCTTTCCCAAACTTAAAAATGCTTCAATCTTTGCACGGACGACCGGTCTGGTGAAAAATTTGATAATTTGGAGTCGTCGCACAGGGTCGACGCGAATTGGCGAAATAGCGCCCCCTTGAAATTTTGAAAATGCGAGCCCCGCCTCTGTGTTTCACTTACATGCATGAAACTTGGTGTGCTTTTAGAACACGGCAAGACGCACAAAAAATCCTCTTGCTGTGAGAGTGAAATGTCAACAGGAAGTCGGCCATTTTGGTTTGTAGTTTTCGTGTATTTGAACTAACTCCTCCTAGGGATTTCGCCCGAGCGACTTCAATTTTGGTACACGTCATCTAGAGACCATGCTCATCAAAATGTGTTCGCAGAATTTCTCTAAGTCAAAGGGCGTGGCTGCTAGGGCCCGCCAAAGTTTGGCGAATTTTCGTTTTCTCGCAATTTCGTTTCGAACGCCTCTCACGCCCACATACTTCGTCCCAGCGGCTTCAAACTTGCTGGACATGACGATGGCTCTGCCCCGAACGTTCCGATGTATTGACTTCCCACCTCACTCATAGCGCCCCCCGTGGTAACAGGAAGTGTGCAGCTTTTACTCTAACGTCAATAAATACCACATAGTTGACCCCATTGACTTTGTTCCACTTCTAATACATGCAGGACAAGATGGTGAAGCTACATTATTAAGCTTGTCAAGCTATGACTAATGGCGTCCGTGTGGCGGCACCGCGACTGTCGATCCCTCGCCACCAATTACGATTGGCTCTTTGATGGCTTTAACGAACTCGTACCAACCTGAACTTTGGCATGCAGGTAAAGACTGACGAGCTCTTTCATTTGATATGTGGAACGCCCATGGGCGGGGCCAAACGCCTCAACAGCGCCACCTTGAAAATTTCAAAAACCCCTCCCATAGGGCTTTTTTTGGAGCAGGAAGATGAAACTTGGTACACGTGTTTATCTGGTCCAGACGCACAAAAAAGTCTCTTGCACCAATGGTCGGAACCCAACAGGAAGTCGGCCATCTTGATTTCTATTGTCTACTTTTGGCGATTTCCACGCCTCCTATTTGAACAAACTACTCCTAGGGATTTCGTCCGATCGACTTCATATTGCATGAACATCATCTCAAGACCTTTGTGATCAAAATGTCTTCACAGCTTTGCTCTACGTTAAGGGGCGTGGCCGCTATGGCGCCGCCATTTCTCATGCCTCGCCATGAAACATCAAATCCTTATAACTCCATCATGCATTGTGTCAGTGACTTCAAACTTCACATGTGTGATCAAGGCCCACCCCTGAACACATCTGGTTGCGCTCGCAGCGCCACCTGGTGGACGACCCGTCAACATGCTGTAACTCCTTTGTGAATTGTCGGATCTGCTCCAAACTTCACGCGTGTGATCAAGGTCTGCCCCTCAATGCACCCGACCGGCCCTGGCAACGCTTGTAGCGCCACCCAGTGGACAAGCCAAACATTGCGTTTTTCCTCTTTCTCCAGGTTTCTCCTCTCTTCCCGCTTCGGGCCGCAGGGCCCTCCCCGACCCGCAGGGCCATCCCTGATCCGCAGGGGCCCGCGGTCGCATGTGGCGAGGGCCCGTTCACAGCCGCTTGCGGCTTTAATTAGGGCCCGAGCGGTACGACGAAGTCGTCCCGAGGGACCTATTGTAATCGTAATGTTTATTATTATTATTCTTTTTCTTCTCACGAAAGGATCGCATTTTTGGAGCCTTTCCCGTGCTCGAAAACTCACGGAATTCTGTAAATCAATGCGCTCACTCGAAAAATTTGATATTTTATGGTCGTTGCACATGGGCAGGACAAAATGGTGAAACAGCGCCCCCTTGAAAAGTCTGAAAAAGTCCATAGGTTGGATCGCGTAGGCAAACGAAAATCGGTACACATGTTTATTATACTCAGATGAGCAAAAAAGTCTCTAGAACAACCCTCCAAAACTCAACACGAAGTTCGCCATTTTGATTTGAAAGTTTTACGCTGCGAACGCGCACCTCCTAGGGATATCGCCCAATCGACTTCAAATTTGGCACAGATCATGTAGAGACGATGCCAATCAAAAGCGCATCAAAAGGATTTCAGTAGGTGAAAGAATGTGGCCGCTAGGGGGCGACAAAGTTTTTATGCTAGCTTTAAAATTTCCTTTTGCTCTCATACGCACATACTTGATCCTAACAGCTTCAAACTTGGTACACATGTGTACGTGAGTGAGACGCACAAAAAAGTCGGCCTATGTTATGGTGAAATGTCAACAGGAAGTCCGCCATTTTGAATTGAATTTTTTTCGTATTTGAAGTCCTACTCCTAGAGATTTCGCTTGATTGACTTCAAATTTGCTACAGATCATCTACTCTCCGTCCTAATGAAGAGGTATTAAAAGAATGTCGATAGGTCAAAGGGCGTGGCTGCTAGAGGGCGACAAAATTTGGCGAATTTCGATTTCTCGCTGTCAAACTTCGAACGGCTCTCACGTGCACATACTTGATCCTAGCAGCTTCAAACTTGTTGGACATGATGAGGGCTTTGCCCTGAATGTCCTGATATATTAACTTCCCATCTTACTCATAGCGCCCCCTGTTGACGAAAGGAAATGACCAGCTTTTACTCCAACATGTATAAATACTACATAGTTAACCCCATCAACTCGATTCCACTTCCAGTACATGCAGAACAAGTTGGTGAAGCTACATTATGAATGGCGCGAAGCTACGACCAATAGCGTCCGTGTGGCGGTGCGACGACCATCGGCCCTTCTTCGTGAAATTACGTTTGGCATTTTGATGGCTTTAACGAACTCGTATCCACATGACATTTCATACACATGTCGAGTCTGGCGAGCTCTTTCATTTGATATGTGGCACGCCCATGGGCGGGGCCAAATGCCTCAACAGCGCCACCTTGAAATTTTCAAAAACCCCTCCCCATAGGGGTTTTTTTGGAGTAGCAACATGAAACTTGGTACACATGTGTAACGTGTCCAGACGCACAAAAAAGTCTCTTGCACCAATGGTCAGAACCAAACAGGAAGTCCGCCATTTTGATTTCATTGGTCACGTTTTGTCGATTTCCACCATTGGTATTTGAACGAACTCCTCCTAGGGATTTCGCCCGACCGGCTTCAATTTCGGTACAGGTCATCTAGAGAGCATGCTGATCAAAAGTTGTATAAAGAATGTCTGTAGGTCAAAGGGCGTGGCTGTAAGGGCGTGCCAGATTTTGGCGAATTATCCTGTTTTTTGAACGGCTCTCACGCCCAAATACTTTATCCGAGCAGCTTCAAACTTGCTGGACATGACGATGGCTCCGCCCTGAACGCCCTGATATATTAACTTCCCACCTTACTCATAGCGCCCCCCGCTGGTAACAGGAAGTGTCCAGCTTCATTCTAACACGTATAAATCCTACACAATTGACCCCAACAACATCGTTCCACTCCTAGTACATGCAGAACAAGTTGGTGAAGCTACGTTATGGACGTTGTGAAGCTACGACTAATGGCGTTGCAACGAACAGCGATCCCTCGCCACCAATTACGTTTGGCCTTGAAATGGCTTTAACAAGCTCGAACCGTCTTGAAAATTGATACACAGGTCAAGACGGAATCACCACAGTGACACAAGCCTTGTGTCATGTGACAGGCTGCCCGTGGAAGCAGTGGCGGCTTCGGATCCCTCGCCACAGAGCATCAACTCCTCATAAATCTATCATGCATTGTCTGATTTCCTTGAAACTTCACATGTGTGATGAGGGTAAGCCCCTGAACACAACTGCCCATGTCTGGTTGCGCTTCTAGCGCTACCTGATGGATGAACCTTCACCTTATCATAACTTTAACATGCGTTGCCCGATTCAGCCCAGACTTGACGTATGTGATCACGGACGGCCCCTGAATGTAACTGCACACATTTGGTTATGCTCTTAGCGCCACCTGGTGGATGAATATTCACCTTGTCGTTACTCCACCGTGCATTGGCAGATTTGGCTGTCAATTGACATGTGTGATGAGGGTTAACCCCTGAACACACCTGCAGGTGCCTCTGGGGCCACAGGGGCTGTTACGCAAAGGGCAGTGGGTACGGTGGGGCGTGGGTGCGGCGGGGCGTGGGCGCGATCAAGCGTCGGTACCGCGAGGGCCCGTCAACGCCGCTTGCGGCTTTAATTAGGGCCCGAGCGAGACGACGAAGTCGTCCCGAGGGACCTATTGTAATTGTACTGGTTATTATTATTAGGGCCCGAGCGAGACGACGAAGTCGTCCCGAGGGACCTATTGTAATCGCGCTGTTTTTTATTATTATTATTATTTCGAACACGTTAAGTCCAATTTGACCCCTTTCCCGACCTCGAAAACTCACGACATTTGGCACACGCGTCCAGTCTGGCGAAAAATTTGATATTTTGGCAACCTTCAATGAGGGCGGGGCAAAATGGGGAAATGGCGCCCCCTTGAATTTTTGAAAGTGTGGGCCCCTCGGCCGTGTTTGACCTACATGTATGAAATTTGGTGAGCTTATAGAACATGCCGAGACGCACGAAAAAGTCTCTTGGAGCGAAGCCCTAAACCCAACAGGAAGTCCGCCATTATGGCGTGAAGTTTCACGATTTTGGCGAGTACACCATTGGTATTTGAACGAACTCCTCCTAGGGATTATGCCCGATCGGCTTCAATTTCGGTACAGGTCATCTAGAGACCATGCTGATGAAAAGTTATCGAAAGAATTTTTGTAGGTCAAAGGGCGTGGCTGTAAGGGTGTGCCAGATTTTGGCGAATTTTCCTGTTTTTCGCCAACGGCTTTGAACGGCTCTCACGCCCAAATACTTTATCCGAGCAGCTTCAAACTTGCTGGACTTGATGATAGCTGCGCCCTGAACGCCCTGATATATTAACTTCCCACCTTACTCATAGCGCCCCCTGCTGGTAACAGGAAATGACCACTTGTTACTTTGCCTGCAGCCAATGTGACAGACATAGCCCTATTCACTTCATTTCTGCTCTAATAGATGCTCAACAAGTTGGTGGAGCTGCAGGACGACCGCTGTGAAGTTTCCTGTAACGGCGTCCCCGTGGCATCGCCGCAAAGTGCCATGATGTGTTCTTGAGGCGCCACAAAATTTCGAACGGCTCTCACGCCCACATATTTGATCCTAGCAGCTTCAAACTTGCTGGACATGATGACGGCTCCGCCCTGAACGGCTCGATATATTAACTTCCCACCTTACTCACAGCGCCCCCCGGTGGTAACAGGAAGTGTCCAGCTTCATTCTAACACGTATAAATCCTACACAATTGACCCCAACAACTTCGTTCCACTCCTAGTACATGCAGACCAAGTTGGTGAAGCTACGTTATGGACGTTGTGAAGCTACGACTAATGGCGCCGCAACGAATAGCGATCCCTCGCCACCAATTACGTTTGGCCTTTAAACGGCTTTAACAAGCTCGAACCGTCTTGAAAATTGACACACAGGTCAAGAGTGATGAGCTCTCACATCTGATAGGGTCTTTGCCCATGGGCGGGGCCAAATGGCTCAACAGCGCCACCTTGAAATTTTCAAAAACCCTCCCCCATAGGGGTTTTTTTACAGTAGGAAGATGAAAATTGGTACACATGTGTAAGATGCCCACGCACAAAAAAGTCTCTGACACCCATGGTCGGAACCAAACAGGAAGTCCGCCATCTTGATTTTAATGGTCTCGTTTTTTTGACCATTTCCACACCATGTTTGAAACTTGAATAACTTCGCGTGTATTTCACCGAGGAGCATGAAATTCGGTAGGCTGATAGAACTCATCAAGACGAACAAAAAAAGTAGGAGGTTCGAAGCTGTAAAGTCAACAGGAAGTCAGCCATTTGACCTCAAAGGTCAAGTTCCGGTTTTTTCTACACGGCATATTTAAACAGCCACCTTCTAGGGATTTCATCTTACTGACTTCATATTGTGTGATCATCATCTCAAGACCTTTGTGATCACATGCTCTGAAAAGCTTTTCTCTATGTCAAAGGGCGTGGCCGCTACGATGCCGCCATTTCTGATGCCTCGCCATGCATATTCCAGCAGCTCTCTCTCCCACATACTTGGTCCAAACTGCTCCAAAATTTATGGACATGATAAGAGCCTCACCCTGACCGCCTCCACATGCTCATAGGTGACCTCACTCATGGCGCCGCCTTGTGGAAACAGGAAAAGCCACATTTTACATTGACTAACACCAACCCCAACCTCCTGACCTCATCATCTCTATTTTGTGGCCATGTGACAATCAGGTTGATGAATCCCCACAGTGACACAAGCCTTGTGTCATGTGACAGGCTGCCCGTGGAAGCAGTGGCGGCTTTCTATCCCTCGCCATGGAACATCAACTCCTTATAAATCCATCATGCATTGTCTGATTTGCTTGAAACTTCACATGTGTGATGAGGGTTGGCCCCTGAATGTAACTGCATACATTTAGTTATGCTCTTAGCGCCACCTGGTGGATGAACCTTCACCTTGTCGTTACTCCATCGTGTATTGCCTGATTTGGCTGAAACTTGACGTGTGGGATGAGGGTCGGCCCCTGAACGCAGCTGCCTATGTTTGGTCATGCTCCTGGCACTTCCTGGTGGACGAACCTTCACCTTGGCATAGCTTTAACATGCATTGGTCGATTCAGGCCAAACGTGACATGTGTGATGAGGGTACTACTCATACGCCACCTACTGAAAGCAGGAAGTAAGTCTTTACAGACTTTGTTCCCATTTCAATCAGAACAGACTACTAAGAATGGAACAAGACAGGATGTCATGCAGAAAGACATTTATTGTGTACAAATAATTTTGGTGCTTAGGCCCCAGGGAGTAGATCAGCTTAGAAAACAGATTGATGGATGTGAAGCTTCTATCTGAAGAGGACTTCCCCCGGGCCCAGACACCAATGGTGGTAGGGATGACGCCTCCTGACATGGAAGCCTCTGGCTGAAGATGGAGATGGCCTAGATGTTGAGGAGGTGAAGGGGAGGAGGTGGGTTGAGAGATTTCATGTGCTGGATGACAGCTGGATGAGAGTAAAGAGAGAGCACTTTTAAACATCACAGCTGATTGGAGAAGGAGAAAATGTAACAGATTCGACTTGGATGAGGAGAAGTGATGAGGGGTGGATCAAAACGGAAGCAAGAAACATAGAAATAGACTCAGTGAGCATGCTTAAAGAGATAGTCTTCCTGGCTGAACTTTCACTGAGCTTCATTTCACTTATATATGCCTTCTGAGGAGTTGCAGGGGAGTCGGGGGCCGCAGAGCACAGGTGCCTCGCGGTTGCAGGAGACTCAGGGGCCGTGGGGGCCGCGGGGACCGCAGGGAACGGGTGACCTGAGGCCGTGCGCACGGCCGGCGGGGCGTGGGTCGCGGTCCACGTGTGGCGAGGGCCCGTCACAGCTGCTTGCAGCTTTAATTATTATTATTATTATTATTACGAACACGTTAAGTCCAATTTGACCCCTTTCCCGACCTCGAAAAGTCACTGAATTTGGCACACGCGTCCAGTCTGGTGAAAAATTTGATATTTTGGCAGCCTGCAATCAGGGCGGGGCAAAATGGGGAAATGGCGCCCCCTTGAATTTTTGAAAGTGTGGGCCCCTCGGCGCGTTTGACCTACATGCATGAAATTTGGTGAGGTTATAGAACATGCCAAGGCGCACGAAAAAGTCTCTTGGAGCGAAACCATAAACCCAACAGGAAGTCCGCCATTATGGCGTGAAGTTTCACGTTTGCGGCGAGTACACCATTGGTATTTGAACTAACTCCTCCTAGGGATTTCGCCCGATCGACTTCAATTTCGGTACAGGTCATCTAGAGACCATGCTGATGTAAAGTTATAGAAAGAATTTCTGTAGGTCAAAGGGCGTGGCTGTAAGGGCGTGCCAGATTTTGGCGAATTTTCCTGTTTTTCGCCATCGGCTTTGAACGGCTCTCACGCCCAAATACTTTATCCGAGCAGCTTCAAACTTGCTGGACATGATGATGGCTGAGTCCTGAACGCCCTGATATATTAACTTCCCACCTTACTCATAGCGCCCCCCGCTGGTAACAGGAAATGACCACTTGTTACTTTGCCTGCAGCCAATGTGACAGAGATGGCCCTATTCACTTCATTTCTGCTCTAATAGATGCTCAACAAGTTGATGGAGTTGCAGAACGACCGCTGTGAAGTTTCCTGTAACGGCGTCCCCGTGGCATCGCCGCAAAGTGCTATGATGTGTCCTTGAGGCGCCACAAAATTTCGAACGACTCTCACGCCCACATACTTGATCCTAGCAGCTTCAAACTTGCTGGACATGATGACGGCTCCGCCCTGAACGGCTCAATATATGAACTTCCCACCTTACTCATAGCGCCCCCCGCTGGTAACAGGAAGTGTCCAGCTTCATTCTAACACGTATAAATCCTACACAATTGACCCCAACAACTTCGTTCCACTCCTAGTACATGCAGAACAATTTGGTGAAGCTACGTTATGGACGTTGTGAAGCTACGACTAATGGCGCCGCCAATAATAGCAATCCCTCGCCACCAATTACGTTTGGCCTTTAAACGGCTTTAACAAGCTCGAACCGTCTTGAAAATTGACACACAGGTCAAGAATGATGAGCTCTCACATCTGATAGGGCCTTTGCCCATGGGCGGGGCCAAACGGCTCAACAGCGCCACCTTGAAATTTTCAAAAACCCTCCCCCATAGGGGTTTTTTTACAGTAGGAAGATGAAAATTGGTACACATGTGTAAGATGCCCAGACGCACAAAAAAGTCTCTGACACCCATGGTCGGAACCAAACAGGAAGTCCGCCATCTTGATTTTAATGGTCTCGTTTTTTTGACCATTTCCACACCATGTTTGAAACTTGAATAACTTTGCGTGTATTTCACCGAGGAGCATGAAATTCGGTAGGCTGATAGAACTCATCAAGACGAACAAAAAAAGTAGGAGGTTCGAAGCTTTAAAGTCAACAGGAAGTCCGCCATTTGACCTCAAAGGTCAAGTTCCGGTTTTTTCTACACGGCATATTTAAACAGCCACCTTCTAGGGATTTCATCTTACTGACTTCATATTGTGTGATCATCATCTCAAGACCTTTGTGATCACATGTTCTGAAAAGCTTTTCTCTATGTCAAGGGGCGTGGCCGATACGATGCCGCCATTTCTGATGCCTCGCCATGCATATTCCAGCAGCTCTCTCTCCCACATACTTGGTCCAAACTGCTCCAAAATTTATGGACATGATAAGAGCCTCACCCTGACCGCCTCCACATGCTCATAGGTGACCTCACTCATGGCGCCGCCTTGTGGAAACAGGAAAAGCCACATTTTACATTGACTAACACCAACCCCAACCTCCTGACCTCATCATCTCTATTTTGTGGCCATGTGACAATCAGGTTGATGAATCACCACAGTGACACAAGCCTTGTGTCATGTGACAGGCTGCCCGTGGAAGCAGTGGCGGCTTTCTATCCCTCGCCATGGAACATCAACTCCTTATAAATCCATCATGCATTGTCTGATTTGCTTGAAACTTCACATGTGTGATGAGGGTTGGCCCCTGAATGTAACTGCATACATTTAGTTATGCTCTTAGCGCCACCTGGTGGATGAACCTTCACCTTGTCGTTACTCCATCGTGTATTGCCTGATTTGGCTGAAACTTGACGTGTGGGATGAGGGTCGGCCCTGAACGCAGCTGCCTATGTTTGGTCATGCTCCTGGTGCCACCTGGTGGACGAACCTTCACCTTGGCATAGCTTTAACATGCATTGGTCGATTCAGGCCAAACGTGACATGTGTGATGAGGGTACTACTCATACGCCACCTACTGAAAGCAGGAAGTAAGTCTTTACAGACTTTTGTTCCCATTTCAATCAGAACAGACTACTAAGAATGGAACAAGACAGGATGTCATGCAGAAAGACATTTATTGTGTACAAATAATTTTGGTGCTTAGGCCCCAGGGAGTAGATCAGCTTAGAAAACAGATTGATGGATGTGAAGCTTCTATCTGAAGAGGACTTCCCCCGGGCCCAGACACCAATGGTGGTAGGGATGACGCCTCCTGACATGGAAGCCTCTGGCTGAAGATGGAGATGGCCTAGATGTTGAGGAGGTGAAGGGGAGGAGGTGGGTTGAGAGATTTCATGTGGAGGATGACAGCTGGATGAGAGTAAAGAGAGAGCACTTTTAAACATCACAGCTGATTGGAGAAGGAGAAAATGTAACAGATTCGACTTGGATGAGGAGAAGTGATGAGGGGTGGATCAAAACAAAAGCGAGAGACATAGAAATAGACTCAGTGAGCATGCTTAAAGAGATAGTCTTCCTGGCTGAACTTTCACTGAGCTTCATTTCACTTATATATGCCTTCTGAGGAGTTGCAGGGGAGTCGGGGGCCGCAGAGCACAGCTGCCTCGCGGTCGCAGGAGACTCAGGGGCCGTGGGGGCCGCGGGGGCCGCAGGGAACGGGTGACCTGAGGCCGTGCGCACGGCCGGCGGGGCGTGGGTCGCGGTCAACGTGTGGCGAGGGCCCGTCACAGCTGCTTGCAGCTTTAATTATTATTATTATTATTATTACGAACACGTTAAGTCCAATTTGACCCCTTTCCCGACCTCGAAAAGTCACTGAATTTGGCACACGCGTCCAGTCTGGCGAAAAATTTGATATTTTGGCAACCTGCAATCAGGGCGGGGCAAAATGGGGAAATGGCGCCCCCTTGAATTTTTGAAAGTGTGGGCCCCTCGGCCGCGTTTGACCTACATGCATGAAATTTGGTGAGGTTATAGAACATGCCAAGACGCACGAAAAAGTCTCTTGGAGCGAAGCCATAAACCCAACAGGAAGTCCGCCATTATGGCGTGAAGTTTCACGTTTGCGGCGAGTACACCATTGGTATTTGAACTAACTCCTCGTAGGGATTTCGCCCGATCGACTTCAATTTCGGTACAGGTCATCTAGAGACCATGCTGATGAAAAGTTATAGAAAGAATTTCTGTAGGTCAAAGGGCGTGGCTGTAAGGGCGTGCCAGATTTTGGCGAATTTTCCTGTTTTTCGCCATCGGCTTTGAACGGCTCTCACGCCCAAATACTTTATCCGAGCAGCTTCAAACTTGCTGGACATGATGATGGCTGAGTCCTGAACGCCCTGATATATTAACTTCCCACCCTACTCATAGCGCCCCCGCTGGTAACAGGAAATGACCACTTGTTACTTTGCCTGCAGCCAATGTGACAGAGATGGCCCTATTCACTTCATTTCTGCTCTAATAGATGCTCAACAAGTTGATGGAGTTGCAGAATGACCGCTGTGAAGTTTCCTGTAACGGCGTCCCCGTGGCATCGCCGCAAAGTGCTATGATGTGTCCTTGAGGCGCCACAAAATTTCGAACGACTCTCACGCCCACATACTTGATCCTAGCAGCTTCAAACTTGCTGGACATGATGACGGCTCCGCCCTGAACGGCTCGATATATGGAGTTCCCACCTTACTCATAGCGCCCCCCGGTGGTAACAGGAAGTGTCCAGCTTCATTCTAACATGTATAAATCCTACACAATTGACCCCAACAACTTCGTTCCACTCCTAGTACATGCAGAACAAGTTGGTGAAGCTACGTTATGGACGTTGTGAAGCTACGACTAATGGCGCCGCCACGAATAGCGATCCCTCGCCACCAATTACGTTTGGCCTTTAAACGGCTTTGACAAGCTCGAACCGTCTTGAAAATTGACACACAGGTCAAGAATGATGAGCTCTCGCAGCTGATAGGGCCTTTGCCCATGGGCGGGGCCAAATGGCTCAACAGCGCCACCTTGAAATTTTCAAAAACCCTCCCCCATAGGGGTTTTTTTACAGTAGGAAGATGAAAATTGGTACACATGTGTAAGATGCCCAGACGCACAAAAAGTCTCTGACACCCATGGTCGGAACCAAACAGGAAGTCCGCCATCTTGATTTTAATGGTCTGGTTTTTTTGACCATTTCCACACCATGTTTGAAACTTGAATAACTTTGCGTGTATTTCACCTAGGAGCATGAAATTCGGTAGGCTGATAGAACTCATCAAGACGAACAAAAAAAGTAGGAGGTTCGAAGCTTTAAAGTCAACAGGAAGTCCGCCATTTGACCTCAAAGGTCAAGTTCCGGTTTTTTCTACACGGCATATTTAAACAGCCACCTTCTAGGGATTTCATCTTACTGACTTCATATTGTGTGATCATCATCTCAAGACCATTGTGATCACATGTTCTGAAAAGCTTTTCTCTATGTCAAGGGGCGTGGCCGATACGATGCCGCCATTTCTGATGCCTCGCCATGCATATTCCAGCAGCTCTCTCTCCCACATACTTGGTCCAAACTGCTCCAAATTTATGGACATGATAAGAGCCTCACCCTGACCGCCTCCACATGCTCATAGGTGACCTCACTCATGGCGCCGCCTTGTGGAAACAGGAAAAGCCACATTTTACATTGACTAACACCAACCCCAACCTCCTGACCTCATCATCTCTATTTTGTGGCCATGTGACAATCAGGTTGATGAATCACCACAGTGACACAAGCCTTGTGTCATGTGACAGGCTGCCCGTGGAGGCAGTGGCGGCTTTCTATCCCTCGCCATGGAACATCAACTCCTTATAAATCCATCGTGCATTGTCTGATTTGCTTGAAACTTCACATGTGTGATGAGGGTTGGCCCCTGAATGTAACTGCATACATTTAGTTATGCTCTTAGCGCCACCTGGTGGATGAACCTTCACCTTGTCGTTACTCCATCGTGTATTGCCTGATTTGGCTGAAACTTGACGTGTGGGATGAGGGTCGGCCCCTGAACGCAGCTGCCTATGTTTGGTCATGCTCCTGGCGCCACCTGGTTGACAAACCTTCACCTTGGCATAACTTTAACATGCATTGATCGATTCAGCCCAAACGTGACATGTGTGATGAGGGTACTACTCATACGCCACCTACTGAAAGCAGGAAGTAAGTCTTTACAGACTTTTGTTCCCATTTCAATCAGAACAGACTACTAAGAATGGAATAAGACAGGATGTCATGCAGAAAGACATTTATTGTGTACAAATAATTTTGGTGCTTAGGCCCCAGGAGTAGATCAGCTTAGAAAACAGATTGATGGATGTGAAGCTTCTATCTGAAGAGGACTTCCCCTGGGCCCAGACACCAATGGTGGTAGGGATGACGCCTCCTGACATGGAAGCCTCTGGCTGAAGATGGAGATGGCCTAGATGTTGAGGAGGTGAAGGGGAGGAGGTGGGTTGAGAGATTTCATGTGCTGGATGACAGCTGGATGAGAGTAAAGAGAGAGCACTTATAAACATCACAGCTGATTGGAGAAGGAGAAAATGTAACAGATTCGACTTGGATGAGGAGAAGTGATGAGGGGTGGATCAAAACAAAAGCGAGAGACATAGAAATAGACTCAGTGAGCATGCTTAAAGAGATAGTCTTCCTGGCTGAACTTTCACTAAGCTTCATTTCACTTATATATGCCTTCTGAGGAGTTGCAGGGGAGTCGGGGGCCGCAGAGCACAGGTGCCTCGCGGTCGCAGGAGACTCAGGGACCGTGGGGGCGCGGGGGGCCGCAGGGAACGGGTGACCTGAGGCCGTGCGCACGGCCGGCGGGGCGTGGGTCGCGGTCAACGTGTGGCGAGGGCCCGTCACAGCTGCTTGCAGCTTTAATTATTATTATTATTATTTTTCCGCGTCTTTGGGCCCCAATTTGGCCCCTTTCCCAAACTCGAAAATGCTTCTAATTTTGCACGGACGACCGCATGGCCCAAAATAGACGTCTGATAGGGTCGTCGCACAGGGTCGACGCAAAATGGCGAAATAGCGCCCCCTAGAAATTTTCAAAAACCCCTCCGCATTGGGGTTTTTTTGGCGTAGGATAACGAAATTCGGTACACATGTCTATCATCCCAAGACGCACAAAAAAGTCCATGAACATTGTGGTGAAATGTCGACAGGAAGTCGGCCATTTTGATTTGTAGTTTCTTCGTATTTGAACGAACTCCTCCTAGGGCTTTCGCCCGATCGACTTCAATTTCGGTACAGGGCATCTAGAGCCCATGCTTATGAAAAGTTATTAAAAGAATGTCTGTAGGTCAAAGGTCGTGGCTGCTAGGGCCCGCCAAAGTTCGGCGATTTTTCGTTTTCTCGCAATTTCGTTTCGAACGGCTCTCACGCCCACATACTTCGTCCGAGCGGCTTCAAACTTGCTGGACATGTCGATGGCTCCGCCCTGAACGTTCCGATGTATTGACTTCCCACCTTACTCATAGCGCCCCCCGGTGGTAACAGGAAGTGTGCAGCTTTTACTCTAACGTCAATAAATACCACATAGTTCACCCCATCGGCTTCGTTCCACTTCTAATACATGCAGGACAAGATGGTGAAGCTACATTATTAAGCTTGTCAAGCTATGACCAATGGCGTCCGTGTGGCGGCGCCGCGACTGTCGATCCCTCGCCACCAATTACGATTGGCTTTTTGATGGCTTTAACAAACTCGTACCAACCTGAACTTTGGCACGCAGGTCGAGACTGACGAGCTCTTTCATTTGATATGCGGCACGCCCATGGGCGGGGCCAAACGCCTTAACAGCGCCACCTTGAAAATTTCAAAAACCCCTCCCCATAGGCCTTTTTTTGGAGGAGGAATTTCAAACTTGGTACACATGTCTATCTTATCCAGACGCACAAAAAAGTCTCTGGCACCAATGGTCAGAACCAAACAGGAAGTCGGCCATCTTGATTTTTATTGTCAACTTTCGGCGATTTCCACGCTTCCTATTTGAACGAACTCCTCCTAGGAATTTCATCGGATCGACTTCATATTGCATGAACATCATCTCAAGACCTCTGTCATCACCAGATATCAAAAGCTTTGCTCTACGTTAAGGGGCCTGGCCGCTATGGCGCCGCCATTTCTGATGCCTCGCCATGGAACATCAAATCCTTATAACTCCATCATGCATTATCCCAGTGGCTTGAAACTTCACATGTGTGATGAAGGTCCGCCCCTGAATGCACCTGACCACGTCTGGTTGCGCTCGTAGCGCCACCTGGTGGATGACCCATCAACGTGCTGTAACTCCTTCGTGCATTGTCCGATCTACTCCAAACTTCACGTGTGTGATGAGTCTCTGCCCCTCAATGCACCCGACCGGCTCTGGCAACGCTCGTAGCGCCACCCGGTGGACGAGCCCAACATTGCGTTTTTCCTCTTTCTCCGGGTTTCTCCTCTCTTCCCGCTTCGGGCCGCGGGGCCCTCCCCGACCCGCGGGGCCCTCCCCGGGCCGCAGGGGCCCGCGGTCGCATGTGGCGAGGGCCCGTTCACAGCCGCTTGCGGCTTTAATTATTATTATTATTTTAAGTCCCTCTTAAATCGCATTTTCGGAGCCTTTCCCGTGCTCAAAAACTCACGGAATTCTGGGAAACGTTGCGCTCACACGAAAAATTTGATATTTTATGGTCGTTGCACATGGGCAGGACAAAATGGTGAAACAGCGCCCCCTTGGAAATTTTGAAAAAGTCCATAGGTGAGATCACAAAAGCGGACGAAAATCGGTACACAAGTGTATTATACTCAGATGAGCAAAAAAGTCTCTACAAAGACCCCCCAAATCTCAACCGGAAGTCCGCCATTTTGTTTTGAAAGTTTTACGCTGCGAACGCGCTCCTCCTAGGGATATCGCCCAATCGACTTCAAATTTGGCTCAGATCATGTAGAGACGATGCCAATCAAAAGCGCATCAAAAGGATTTCGGCAGGTCAAAGAATGTGGCCGCTAGGGGGCGACAAAGTTTTTATGCTAGCTTTAAAATTTCCTTTTGCTCTCACACGCACATACTTGATCCTAGCAGCTTCAAACTTGGTACACATGTGTACGTGAGTGAGACGCACAAAAAAGTCGGCCTATGTCATGGTGAAATGTCAACAGGAAGTCCGCCATTTTGAATTGAATTTTTTTCGTATTTGAAGTCCTACTCCTACAGATTTCGCGTGATTGACTTCAAATTTGCTACAGACCATCTACTCTCCATCCTAATGAAGTGGTATTAAAAGAATGTCAATAGGTCAAAGGGCATGGCTGCTAGGGGGCGACAAAATTTGGCGAATTTCGATTTCTCGCCGTAAAACTTCGAACGGCTCTCACGCGCACATACGTGATCCTAGCAGCTTCAAACTTGCTGGACATGATGAGGGCGTCGCCCTGAACGTCCTGATATATTAACTTCCTACCTTACTCATAGCGCCCCCTGTTGACGAAAGGAAATGACCAGCTTTTACTCCAACATGTATAAATACTACATAGTTAACCCCATCAACTCCATTCCACTTCCAGTACATGCAGAACAAGTTGGTGAAGCTACATTATGAATGGCGCGAAGCTACGACCAATAGCGTCCGTGTGGCGGTGCGACGACCATCGACCCTTCGCCGTGAAATTACGTTTGGCATTTTGATGGCTTTAATGAACTCGTATCCACATGACATTTCATACACATGTCAAGACTGACGAGCTCTTTCATTTGATATGCGGCACGCCCATGGGCGGGGCCAAACGCCTCAACAGCGCCACCTTGAAAATTTCAAAAACCCCTCCCCATAGGGGTTTTTTTGGAGTAGCAACATGAAACTTGGTACACATGTGTAACGTGTCCAGACGCACAAAAAAGTCTCTTGCACCAATGGTCAGAACCAAACAGGAAGTCCGCCATTTTGATTTCATTGGTCACGTTTTGTCGATTTCCACCATTGGTATTTGAACGAACTCCTCCTAGGGATTTCGCCCGACCGGCTTCAATTTCGGTACAGGTCATCTAGAGAGCATGCTGATCAAAAGTTGTATAAAGAATGTCTGTAGGTCAAAGGGCGTGGCTGTAAGGGCGTGCCAGATTTTGGCGAATTATCCTGTTTTTTGAACGGCTCTCACGCCCAAATACTTTATCCGAGCAGCTTCAAACTTGCTGGACATGACGATGGCTCCGCCCTGAACGCCCTGATATATTAACTTCCCACCTTACTCATAGCGCCCCCCGCTGGTAACAGGAAGTGTCCAGCTTCATTCTAACACGTATAAATCCTACACAATTGACCCCAACAACATCGTTCCACTCCTAGTACATGCAGAACAAGTTGGTGAAGCTACGTTATGGACGTTGTGAAGCTACGACTAATGGCGTTGCAACGAACAGCGATCCCTCGCCACCAATTACGTTTGGCCTTGAAATGGCTTTAACAAGCTCGAACCGTCTTGAAAATTGATACACAGGTCAAGACGGAATCACCACAGTGACACAAGCCTTGTGTCATGTGACAGGCTGCCCGTGGAAGCAGTGGCGGCTTCGGATCCCTCGCCACAGAGCATCAACTCCTCATAAATCTATCATGCATTGTCTGATTTCCTTGAAACTTCACATGTGTGATGAGGGTAAGCCCCTGAACACAACTGCCCATGTCTGGTTGCGCTTCTAGCGCTACCTGATGGATGAGCCTTCACCTTATCATAACTTTAACATGCGTTGCCCGATTCAGCCCAGACTTGACGTATGTGATCACGGACGGCCCCTGAATGTAACTGCACACATTTGGTTATGCTCTTAGCGCCACCTGGTGGATGAATATTCACCTTGTCGTTACTCCACCGTGCATTGGCAGATTTGGCTGTCAATTGACATGTGTGATGAGGGTTAACCCCTGAACACACCTGCAGGTGCCTCTGGGGCCACAGGGGCTGTTACGCAAAGGGCAGTGGGTACGGTGGGGCGTGGGTGCGGCGGGGCGTGGGCGCGATCAAGCGTCGGTACCGCGAGGGCCCGTCAACGCCGCTTGCGGCTTTAATTATTATTTTAATTCCCTCTAAAATCGCATTTTCGGAGCCTTTCCCGTGCTCAAAAACTCACGGAATTCTGGAAAACGATGCGCCCACACGAAAAATTTGATATTTTATGGTCGTTGCACATGGGCAGGACAAAATGGTTAAACAGCGCCCCCTTGAAAATTTCAAAAAAGTCCATAGGTGAGATCGCAAAAGCGGACGAAAATCGGTACACAAGTGTATTATACTCAGATGAGCAAAGAAGTCCATAGAAAGACCCCCCAAATCTCAACAGGAAGTCCGCCATTTTGTTTTGAAAGTTTTACGCTGCGAACACGCTCCTCGTAGGGATATCGCCCAATCGACTTCAAATTTGGCACAGATCATGTAGAGACGATGCCAATCAAAAGCGCATCAAAAGGATTTCGGTAGATGAAAGAGCGTGGCTGCTAGGGGGCGACAAAGTTTTTATGCTAGCTTTAAAATTTCCTTTTGCTCTCACACGCACATACTTGATCCTAGCAGCTTCAAACTTGGTACACATGTGTACGTGAGTGAGACGCACAAAAAAGTCAGCCTATGTCGTGGTGAAATGTCAACAGGAAGTCCGCCATTTTGAATTGAATTTTTTTCGTATTTGAAGTCCTACTCCTAGACATTTCGCTTGATTGACTTCAAATTTGCTACAGATCATCTACTCTCCATCCTAATGATGAGGTAGTAAAAGAATGTCGATAGGTCAAAGGGCATGGCTGCTAGGGGGCGACAAAATTTGGCGAATTTCGATTTCTCGCTGTAAAACTTCGAATGGCTCTCACGCGCACATAGGTGATCCTAGCAGCTTCAAACTTGCTGGACATGATGGGGGCGTTGCCCTGAACGTCCTGATATATTAACTTCCTACCTTACTCATAGCGCCCCCTGTTTACAAAAGGAAATGACCAGCTTTTACTCCAACATGTATAAATACTACATAGTTAACCCCATCAACTCCATTCCACTTCCAGTACATGCAGAACAAGTTGGTGAAGCTACATTATGAATGGCACGAAGCTACGACCAATGGCGTCCGTGTGGCGGTGCGACGACTATCGACCCTTCATCGTGAAATTACGTTTGGCATTTTGATGGCTTTAACGAATTCATATCCACATGACATTTGATACACATGTCGAGATTGACGAGCTCTTTCATCTGATATGCAGGTCGCCCATGGGCGGGGCCAAATGCCTCAACAGCGCCACCTTGAAATTTTCAAAAACCCTCCCCATAGAGGTTTTTTTGGAGTAGCAACATGAAAATTGGTACACGTGTGTAACGTGTCCAGACGCACAAAAAAGTCTCTTGCACCAATGGTCAGAATCAAACAGGAAGTCCGCCATTTTGATTTCATTGGTCACGTTTTGTCGATTTCCACCATTGGTATTTGAACGAACTCCTCCTAGGGATTTTGCCCGACCGGCTTCAATTTCGGTACAGGTCATCTAGAGACCATGCTGATGAAAAGTTATTGAAAGAATGTCTGTAGGTCAAAGGGCGTGGCTGTAAGGGCGTGCCAGATGTTGCCGAATTATCCTGTTGTTTGAACGACTCTCACGCCCAAATACTTTATCCGAGCAGCTTCAAACTTGCTGGACATGATGATGGCTGCGCCCTGAACGCCCTGATATATTAACTTCCCACCTTACTCATAGCGCCCCTCGCTGGTAACAGGAAATGACCACTTGTTACTTTGCCTGCAGCCAATGTGACAGAGATGGCCCTATTCACTTCATTTCTGCTCTAATAGATGCTCAACAAGTTGGTGGAGCTGCAGGACGACCGCTGTGAAGTTTCCTGTAACGGCGTCCCCGTGGCATCGCACAAAGTGCCATGATGTGTCCTTGAGATGCCACAAAGTTCGAATGGTTCTCACGCCCACATACTTGATCCTAGCAGCTTCAAACTTACTGGACATGATGACAGCTCCGCCCTGAACGGCTCGATATATTAATTTCCCACCTTACTCATAGCGCCCCCCAATGGTTACAGGAAGTGTCCAGCTTCATTCAACACATATAAATCCTACACAATTGACCCCAACAACTTCGTTCCACTCCTAGTACATGCAGAACAAGTTGGTGAAGCTACGTTATGGACATTGTGAAGCTACGACTAATGGCGTTGCGACGAATAACAATCCCTCGCCACCAATTACGTTTGGCCTTTAAATGGCTTTAACAAGCTCGAACCGTCTTGGAAATTGATACACAGGTCAAGAATGGTGAGCTCTCACATCTGATAGGGCCTTTGCCCAAGGGCGAGGCCAAACGGCTCAACAGCGCCACCTTGAAATTTTCAAAAACCCCTCTCCATAGGGGTTTTTTTGGACTGGGAAAATGTAAATTGGTACACATGTGTAACTTGTCCAGACCCACAAAAAAGTCTCTTACACCCATGGTCAAAACCAAACAGGAAGTCCACCATCTTGATGGAAATGCCATATTTTAAATTGACAAACACCAACCCCAACCTCCTGACCTGGTCTTCTGTATTTTGTAGCCATGTGACAATCAGGTTGATGAATCACCACAGTGACACAAGCCTTGTGTCATGTGACAGGCTGCCCGTGGAAGCAGTGGCGGCTTTGGATCCCTCGCCACAGAGCATCAACTCCTCATAAATCCATCATGCATTGTCTGATTTCCTTGAAACTTCACATGTGTGATGAGGGTTAGCCCCAGAACGCAACTGCCCATATCTGGTTGCGCTTCTAGCGCCGCCTGGTGGATGAGCCTTCACATTGTCATAACTTTAACATGCATTGCCAGATTCAGCCCAAACTTGACGTGTGTGATCACGGACGACCCCTGAATGTAACTTCACACTGTTGGTTATGCTCTTAGCGCCACCTGGTGGATGAATATTCACCTTGTCGTTACTCCACCGTGCATTGGCAGATTTGGCTGAAACTTGACATGTGTGATGAGGGTCTGCCCCTGAACGCACTTGCAGGTGACTCTGGGGCCACAGGGGCTGTTACGCAATGGGCAGTGGGTACGGCGGGGTGTGGGCGCGATCAAGCGTCGGTACCGCGAGGGCCCGTCAACGCCGCTTGCGGCTTTAATTATTTATTATTATTATTTCGAACACGTCATGTCCAATTTGACCCCTTTCGTGTTCTCGAAAACTCTTGAAATTTGGCACTCGTGTCCAGTCTGGTGAAAAATTTAACATTTTGGCAACCAGCAATCAGGGTGGGGCAAAATGGGGAAATGGCGCCCCCTTGAATTTTTGAAAGTGTGGGCCCCTCGGCCGTGTTTGACCTACATGCATGAGATTTGGTGAGCTTATAGATCATGCCAAAGCGCACGAAAAAGTCTCTTGGAGCGAAGCCCTAAACCCAACAGGAAGTCCGCCATTATGGCGTGACCTTTCACGTTTTGCTGATTTCCACCATTGGTATTTGAACAAACTCCTCCTAGGGATTTCGCCCGATCGACTTCAATTTCGGGTCAGGTCATCTAGAGACCATGTTGATGAAAAGTTATTGAAAGAATTTTTGTAGGTCAAAGGGCGTGGCTGTACGGGCGTGCCAGAGTTTGGCAAAGTTTCCTGTTTTTTGCCTTCGGGTTTGAACGGCTCTCACGCCCAAATACTTTATCCGAGCACCTTCAAACTTGCTGGACATGATGATGGCTGCGCCCTGAACGCCCCGATATATTAACTTCCCACCTCACTCATAGTGCCCCCCGCTGGTAACAGGAAATGACCACTTGTTACTCTGCGTGCAGCCAGTGTGACAGAGATAACCCTATTCACTTCGTGTCTGCTCTAATAGATGCTCAACAAGTTGGTGGAGCTGCAGGACGACCGCTGTGAAGTTTCCTGTAACGGTGTCCCTGTGGCATCGACACAAAGTGCCATGATGTGTCCTTGAGATGCCACAAAATCTCGAACGGCTCTCACGCCCACATACTTGATCCTAGCAGCTTCAAACTTGCTGGACATGACGACAGCTCAGCCCTGAATGGCTCGATATATTAACTTCCCACCTTACTCATAGCGCCCCCCGGTGGTAACAGGAAGTGTCCAGCTTCATTCTAACACGTATAAATCCTACACAATTGACCCCAACAACTTTGTTCCACTCCTAGTACATGCAGAACAAGTTGGTGAAGCTACGTTATGGACGTTGTGAAGCTACAACTAATGGCGCCGCCACGAATAGCGATCCCTCGCCACCAGTTACGTTTGGCCTTTAAACGGCTTTAACAAGCTCAGACCGTCTTGAAAATTGACACACAGGTCAAGAATGGTGAGCTCTCACATCTGATAGGGTCTTTGCCCATGGGCGGGGCCAAACGGCTCAACAGCGCCACCTTGAAATTTTCAAAAACCCCTCTCCATAGGGGTTTTTTGGAGTAGGAAGATGAAAATTGGTACACATGTGTCAGATGCCCAGATGCACAAAAAAGTCTCTTACACCCATGGTCGCAACCAAACAGGAAGTCCGCCATCTTGATTTTAATGGTCTAGTTTTTTTGGCCATTTCCACATCATGATTGAAACTTGAATAACTTTGCGTGTGTTTCACCTACGAGCATGAAATTCAATAGGTTGATAGAACTCATCAAGACGAACAAAAACAACACAGGCTCGAAGCTGTTAAGTCAACAGGAAGTCAGCTATTTGACCTCAAAGGTCAAGTTCCGTTTTTTTCTACACGGCATATTTAAAGAGCCACCTTCTAGGGATTCCATCTTATTGACTTCATATTGTATGACCATCATCTCAAGACCTTTGTGATCATAAGTTATGAAAAGCTTTTCTCTATGTCAAGGGGCGTGGCCGATACGATGCCGCCATTTCTGATGCCTCGCTATGCATATTCCAGCAGCTCTCTGTCCCACATACTTGGTCCAAACTGCTTCAAAATTTATGGACATGATAAGAGCCTCACCCTGACCGCCTCCACGTGCTCATAGGTGACCTCACTCATGGCGCCACCTTGTGGAAATAGGAAAAGCCACATTTTACATTGACTAACACCAACCCCAACCTCCTGACCTCATCATCTCTATTTTGTGGCCATGTGACAATCAGGTTGATGAATCCCTACAGTGTACAAATAATTTTGGCGCTTAGGCCCCAGGGGAGTAGATCAGCTTAGAAGACAGATTAATGGATGTGAAGTTTCTATCTGAAAAGGACTTCCCCTGGCCCAGACACCAATGGTGGTATGGATGACACCTCCTGATATGGAAGCCTTTGGCTGAAGATGGAGATGACCTGGATCTTGAAGAGGTGAAGGGGAGGAGGTGGGTTGAGAGATTTCATGTGCAGGATGACAGCTGGATGAGAGTAGAGAGAGAGCACTTTTAAACATCACAGCTGATTGGAGAAGGAGAAAATGTGGCAAATCCGGCTTGGATCGGGAGAAGTGATGAGGGGTGGATCAAGACGGAAGCAAGACAGATAAAATAGACTCAGTGAACGTGCTTAAAGAGATATTCTTCCTGACTGAACTTTAACTAAGCTTCATTTCACTTATATATTCCTTCTGAGGAGCTGCAGGGGACTCGAGGGTTGCAGAACACAGGTGCCTCGGGGTCGCAGGAGACTCGGGGACCGCAGGGGCCGCAGGGGCCACAGGGAACGGGTGACCTGAGGCCGTGCGGACAACCGGCGGGGCGTGGGTCGCGGTCCACGGGTGGCGAGGGCCCGTCACAGCTGCTTGCAGCTTTAATTAATATTATTATTATGGTTTCATGTGATTTTATTTGAAGGAAAACAAAAACGAAAGTTTGTTGTTTTAGCTTGTTTCATGATTTAACAGCTTGTTGCTGTAGTGTTGAGTTTCTTTGCTGCACAGTTGCTGGACCAAACTGGTACATTGACTCGTTTGAACAGTTTCTGTGTCTGTCTCTGTGTTTCCAATAAACAAAATCCCATCACGCCACACACGATGCACCCCCGCCCATCTGGTCGACCCTTGCATTGCAGATTTACATTTCCCATTATCAGTAACATGAATCGTGGATGTTTCTGTATCTGAGCCATGGAAGCAGAGCCCGAACCCAGAGGACATTTGCCTACCGAGACTTAAGGTAAACGATATCGGTGCATTAATAAGATACCTTGAGTAGTTTTGTGATATGCAAAGAGAAAGCCCACACACCGACTACTGTCCGTCCTCATGCACGCAAATGCAATTTTAAAAAAAACCAAACAAACAAACAAAAAAAAAAAATGCAGACGCTCTCGAACGATAAATCCTATATCTGGAGTCGGATGTCGGAGCTGAGCAGTCGAGTCTGGAGACGGAACGAAGCACAGCTGAAAAAGGTGAGAGGCTTAAACTTTGATCTTTGTTGTGTCTTTGATTTGGTGAAATAAATCTTACTGTTACACTTTATCACCACTGAGACATTCAGTATCCTTTTTAGCGATGAACACATTCTTGATTGTTTGGGACTGAATGTATTTCTGACATTCTAATTTTTTGTTTGTCTCGTGTCCCTTTATCCTTGTTCTCTCTCCTCTTGTTCCTCCTTCCTTTAGCCATGTTTGCCAAAATTTTCTCTGCTAACACCTCCCTCCCTCCACCTCAGCTCTCCTCTAATTCCTCCCTCCTTCCTTCCTCAGGGTTCTGCTTTTACTTCAGATCGACCTTCTTCATCTTCACCAGCTTCTCTGTCACCAACATCCTCCTCCTCCTGCCTCTCTGCATCCTCATCCTCCACCTTGGGCTCCAGCGATGGAGGAAACAGCACTCGGCCTCTAAGGCTGCCACAACGAGCCACTCCGATGTTTTCACGTACCATGTGGTTGCCATGGAGATGATCGGCATCTTGGGATGTTTCTTCTACTGTCTTGGTATCTTTGTGCATGTGGAGTTCCTCGTGACGCTGGGTGTGACCTTTTTCTCTGTCACCTCAAAGGGACAGATCTTTTTTCACATTCTCACCTGCGTGGAGCGCCACCTGGCCGTTGTTCATCCAATCATGTACATGGGCCTGAGGAACAGGGGTGGTGTCCGAATCAGGAACGTCGCCATCGGGTGCACTTGGTTGCTTTTTCTCGGGTCGTTCAGTCTAACTACATTTAGTGGTTTCAGCACTGTCCCTAATTTCTTACTCAATATTTTCTCCATTGTCGTCGTCTTGTTCTGCAGCCTGTCCGTTATTCACAGTCTGATTCGTCCAGGGCCAGGCGACGGCGGCAAAAACCGGGAGCGGCTTGTCCAATCAAAGATGAGGGCATTTTACACCATCGTCGCCATCATGGCAACTCTGTTGTTTAGGCTTGGGGGACATCTGCTGGTTCTTGTGTTTTACTCCTCGTCAGCAGTGAGTGAGCATATCAGGTGTGGGGTTCTGGTGTCGGGGGTCTGGTTCTGTCTGCCCAGCAGTCTGGTTCTGCCTCTGCTGTTTCTACACAGAGCAGGAAAACTCCTGTGTTGTACGAGCAGCACTGACCCCGGACCAGCATCAGAGTAGAGCATCCTACATCTGATCTCGATGAATATAGTCATTTCTATGAATTCTTTAAAACGTTCAATAAAACACAGAATATTTGAACAAATCTGACTGGGTAGAGACAACTGCCTGGAAGCATTGTATTTTTCACAAGGTCATTGACATGAGATGTTTTTGGTTCTTTAACAACACAACTTCAAACCAACCAAACATCAATATAAGCAATGTCTTCTTCTACATCACACTTCCTGACACCAGGTTTTGGTCACTTCACAACCTACATTGAATCAAATATCAACATCTGACAAAAAGTTCAATTAATTTACAATTAAAACATAAAACCTTTCAGACGCCTTGTAATGTTCAGTGAAAAATTCTTAGAAGAAGAAGCTGCATCAGCACAACAATCGGTGATGTAACCCAGAGCTGCCTGAAGACAATTTCAAATCATTTTTACCCAAATTTAACCGCTTGGGACAAACGTATGTGTCTTGTACAGACTGTTTGGATATTAAACTAACAAATGAGACACAAGGACAGACAGATGCTCTGGTCTTAATGACACCGAGTGATTTGAATAAGCACCGGTTTTGAGTTACAGCTCATTTGAATGCACTCAAATGGAGTGAAGAAGAATCAACAGCGTGATCTCGTCTCAGCTGCAGAATCATACAAAGAATTTCGGCAACATATTTTAGTGAATTGTGACTGTAGTGTAGATTACTGAGGAACTGTCCTGACCCCTAAAGCATCATAGATCATAGAAATGCTTTTCAAAAGACATCGTAACGTCTTTAGTGACATATTGTATAAGATGTATGTGCATATGTGTGTATGACTCTAATTCTAACGATGGTCTTTGTTTTGTCGTTTTGGCTTCATCTCTAACATTTTTCATATCTATCACAAATAAAGGTGTGATCATTCAACATGGTACCAACACGACTTCAGCTACATATGGCTTGGTTCTCATTGAAGTGTCGGCCATGTTGGATGTGACGGGCGAGCATGCGAGCAGGTGTCCCTAATGGCAACAGCTCATTTGCATGTGCGGCAGTTTCTGTTGACATTGTCATTTAAATCCCATCTGTTCATTTTAATGGAGAATTTACATGTTTGTGTTTGTGAGACATTTATCACCTGTCACTGTCTCATGTTTGGCATTTGTTTGGTGTTTATTAAAATCTCATATCCAACCTTCATATAACGACTCCATGTCTGTTGTTTTAATTTAAGGTGGATCTTACGTTGTTGGATGGTGAATTGGTGTTTAAATCACTAAATTAATGAAGCCAGGTCTTGAGGTCCTGATGCTGATGTCATCAAGTTGACTTGTCCTCAGATGGATGGATTGTTGAAAATAAATTTGACTAATGCCTCACGTTAGCTCCAGCCATCTTTCCTCCATGTAAAGAAACACACACTGTACATCAACAACACGCAGACACACACTGTGGGTTTGTTTGGAGGTGATACTGTTGGGGGCTGGTTTAACAACTTAGGACTCAGAGTGGAAAGAAGGTTGGAACCAACAGCTCCTGGAGAGGTGAGCAGCTCCTAATGAATGTTTATATGTTTAATAATTAATGTATTGTATTTAAGAGACATTGGACTTTACCATTCTGATGGTAGTTAATTACTTTTTGTTTGTTTGTTTTTTAAACTTTTCCTCAAACAGGAAACTACTGAACTTTTGATAATGACTGTGAGACCATCGGAGTCTCACGGTCACTTTTACTGGTACAAATTTTGTGAAGAACAAATTTTAAGAGCAGATCCATCTGTTCACTTCATCCTGGTATTTTAACGCGATGTGTTTTGGTTTTAGTCAGTTGGTTCGTCTCCTGCTCATGTTGAACTCTAAACATTTTTTATCAATTCAACATGAGGAGTTGATCTTGTGTTGATCGGTGCGACTCCCAGCAGCCACCTGACAACATCTAAAGGGGAAGTATAAAAAGTCTGGTTGTTTTTTCTCTGTTTTTGTTAACCATAACTATCATATATGTTTTATGATGTATGATTTTTGTAGTCTTATCTGTCTCCCGTCTGTCTGAGAGCTGGGACACCGGGTCGGAGGCGCTGATCTTACAAGGTGGGGTTTCGGGCAAGAGACGCCAGGTGGAAGACAGAGAGCCTCCATTCTCCCTGTAACAAGTCATTTAACCATCTCAGTTACTCTGAAGCTGTTTAATTAAGGTCAAAATCTTGCAAAATCTTGGTGTTTGGTAAGATGTCGTTTACATGACATGGTCAATCTTGGGGACAGAATGGTCAGCGTCAGCTGTCGTTGGCATTAAGAGTCTTGTCACTGGGCCGTAGAAACTGACAACACTGTGTCACCCAGTGAGCAAAGCTGTGCAGCATCTTGTGTTTATGAATAATTTACTTTTTGACTTTTTCTCACTTTTCATCACACAGATATGTCGACAAACTTCCCTCCCTCCTTGAATCTCTCGCTCCATCCTCCCGCCTCACTCAATTCCTCCTCCCATCACATCTACGACTGCTTTGGGTCCGAAGTCGGCTTTCAGGCCTTCCTTGTCCTGTTGTGCACCTACATCCTCCTCTTCCTCCCTCTCAGCATCTTTGTCTTCCACCTGGGGCTGCAGCGATGGTGCACGCATAGCGCCGCCTCTGCTCCGATGGACGTCTTCACCTACAACATCATCATCATAGAGATGATTGGCGTGTTTGGCTCCTGCCTCTGCGTGTTCAGTGACACACCTCAGATAAAGTTGGTGGGGGGTTACGTTTTCTACATTGTTCCATTTGAACAGGGGTTGCTTCACATGCTCACCTGCCTGGAGCGTTACATTGCTGTCGTGCATCCGGTTCTCTACATGAGTTTGAGGAAGTCTGTCGGCATCAGAAACAGCAGCATTGGGTTCATTTGGGTTTCAGCCTTGGGATGGGTGGGGCTAGCCATTCTGTGCAGTCCTAATTTTCCCACAATCCCTTTTACCATCTTCATGGCCCTCTCCCTTGCTGTCATCGCTTTCTTCAGCTTCTTTGTTCTCCACACACTGATTCAACCGGGGCCGGGGCAAAGGGGCGGGGACAGGGAGAGGGTGACCCAATCAAAGAGGAGGGCAGTCCACACCGTCATGGTCATAACTGGTGCTCTGTTGCTGAGGTTTGTTGGGCAGATGATTTGTATTTTGATTAGCATCTTCATGGTGCTGAGCGACAGGGAATTGTGTATAGTGCTTATAAATGTGGTATTCTTCGGCGTGCCCAGTAGTTACATCCTGCCACTGCTGTTTTTACACCGAGCAGGAAAACTACCGTTCTTCACACAACACTGATGTCGGTCAAAGAGAGAAAACTTAGTCAACACAAAGACAGACAGGAGGTTATCGCGTTTGATTTGTCAGTTTTCTCTCTCTAATGTAAGAAAACAAGGCTCATCACTGGTTATAAAATGGAGGATTTTGTTCTGTAGATCCAACAAACATGTGAAAAGATTGAAACTGCAAATGTTTGAGATGAAAGTGAAGAAGTGTGATCAAATAACATTTTACAACAATTCTTCTTTGATAATGAATTGATTAATTAAACAAATCTTAAGAAAAATTACAGATCATGTTGGACTACAGCTGCTTCATCAGGTGCTTCATGACTTATTGGTTTGAATAAGCACCAGTTTAAAGTTACAGCTCATTTGAATCTTTTTAAAAAGGCCTGTCAATGGAGACATGGCCTGTGGTTTTATTACACACCATGATGATTTTATATACATAACAATGTTAGAATTAAAAAAAATAAATAAATAAAAAAAATCCACAGTGTGAATCACTGCACAAAATATCAACTTTGTCGTGAATCTTTAATCAAATAACTTCAGTAACAAGTCAAACATGTAAAATATAATAAAGATTTTACCAGCAAACTTACATTTTGACAGTATCACCCAAAATGTGAGTAAATATATGTAATTTTTTGTAAATTATACTTAAGTTTAAAATGTAAATGTCGTGTTTGTGCAGGAGAAAGTTTCCCTGTGACTGATATGTTATATGATTTTATTTAAAAAAGTAATAATAATGTGTGAGCTTCATTTATTTTATATGGGTTTTTGACTTTTTTCTTTTTTGTGATGAATCAGATCTGTGGGTCTGCAAAAATATGTATTCAATCAATATTTATATAAAGTTTATATATGATGAAAAACTTTATCATGTTTGTTTTTACAGTTATTTGATTGAATTAATTAACAAATCATTGCAGCTGCAACATGAATGGAAACCAATAATGGAATGTGTGTGTGTGTGTGTGTGGATAAGGACTCTCAGATGTGTTGGTGTGTCACACGCTGACATGAAATTGAAATGATGCATTTGAGGAACAAAGAATAAACCTTCAGACCTGTGTCAATAACAGTCTGTCCCGCTGATGTGTCCTCGAGCAAGGCGGCGTTTGTGGACGAATGTCAAAAATCATCTTCACATGATCCACTCCACCACACTTCTGTAATATGGATTAGTTTTTACAGGCCACTCAATCAGAGCACAATACTGCAGATGACTGTGGTGTTCATAAAAACGAACGGGTTCAGGGGTTAAATTGAAATGAGGCTGCGGTGACACAGGTGCTCTGAGCTGATTTGAATGAGAGTCTGATTTAGAGCTCATTTGACTGTCAGATACAGTGTATTTATAATTTAGGGTTGGGGAGATTTTGTGACGTAGCTGAAAATTGAGAAGCGTTGGATTCTATATGAAACAATAATCTGCGTCCAATTAGATGGTCCACTTGTAAAGGATGTTGCATTATAGGTGTCCAGCCTGTTGAAGTGTCCTTGAGCATGGCACTGTCACCACCACCACCACGACTGCTGCTGCTGCTGCTGCTGCTGCTGCCCTGCAGATGACCCTGAACACTTACCTAATCAGTTTTTCTACATGCAAAAACCAGTTCAAAAATCCCAATCACGCAAACATCATGACACACACACACACAGACACACACACACACACACACACACTATATAATATGGGATCAGACACAGTGCTCATCAGTCTGGTTCTGGAGACACAGGACGAGGTTGGTTCCTTTCATAATACAATATAATAATGATGATAATAATTCATTATACATTGAGACTGAAAAGAATTCAGATTGATCTTGTTTTACCACGTGCAAATGACTTTTTGTTGTGTTTGGTTTTGTTTTCAAATAAATGTTATTCATTTCAAATTGTTGAATATATTTGTTTGTTGTTCACCTGTTTGATGAAGTGGCTGCTGGTTGTTTAAGGATTATTTACATTTAATCTGTAAATTATATTTTTAGTCAGTGTTTCTTCTTATATAATCATTCTCATCAGTAGCATGAGTAGTTGCAGAGGCTTTAATTTTGAAAAAATCTGTAATTTCTCTCATTAATAAACCAAATAGAAATGTGTGTGTCTTAACAGATGAAGTGTAATGTCTAACTAGCTCACTCACTCAGCACAGCAACAGTCCTGTCGAGCTTTTGTCTTTGCCTACACCTTTCAGAATAAAAGTCTGAAGATTTTAAGTTTATGTGAAGACAAAACAAAACAGGAAGTGTTGAGTTTTGTAACTTAACGTTGATCAAAAGAACGGCAAAGACCAGGAGTGTGAACCTTCATATCTTGTGTCACATGACTCATGAATCTTCTTGTCCTCCTCAGCCCGATGGAAAAGTACGCCAACTCCTCCTCCACCCAAAATGACACCCTACCTTCCTCCCCCGACTCCCCCCTCCCCAGCTGCTTTGCCTCCTCACCTGGTTCCTTCATTTTCACCGCTGCCGCCATCACCAACATCCTCCTCCTCCTCCCTCTTGCCATCTGCATCCTCTTCCTCGGGTTCCAGAGTTTGCGGAAACAGCGTAGCGGCGCCTCGGTGAATCCCGCTGACCTCTTCACCTATCACATGGTTGCCATGGAGATGGTTGGCATCTGTGGGTCCGTTTTCTGCTGCTGCGGCGCCTTCATGCACCACCAGAGTATGACCAAGGTGGGATGCAACTTGTTTGCGATTGTCTCTTGCGTGAAAATGTTCTTTCACTCCCTCACCTGTGTTGAGCGGTACCTGGCTGTGGTTCACCCCATCACCTACCTGAACCTGACGCAGGTGGGCGGGCTCACGGTGAGAAACGCCTGCACCGCCTGTGTTTGGACTGTGTGTACCGGACTGATGGCCGTAAGGTTCGTTGTCGACCGCAATTTCAACCTCATCCTGTTTTTCTGCAGCTTGGTTTCGTCTGTGATCATCATCTCTTTCTGCAGCCTGTCCGTCCTCCGCGTCCTCACCCGCCCGGGGCCGGGGGACGGCAGCGAGAACAAGGCCGATAAATCAAAGCGGAGGGCCTTCGTCACCATCATGGCCATCATGGCGGTGCTGTTGTTGAGGCTCATGGGGAACCTGGTTTGTCAGGCGCTGGCCGCCTCCTCGGTGCTGAGTCAATACAGTCGCTGTGCAGCGCAGGTGTCGGGCATCTGGTTCTGTCTGCCCAGCAGTTATGTTCTGCCGCTGCTGTTCCTGCACCGGGCAGGAAAGCTGCTGTGTTTCAGACACACCACTGACTCTGCATGAGGCCCAGACATGAGCACAGAGTCGCTTTATGATTGGAGGTAGAGGTCAAAAGGCCTCATGGTGGCACAGAGTTTGCATCCAACCGCACACCTTAGTTTCATTCCCCTCACTTCCTCTCATCTCTTACCTTTCTTCCTCTTTGGGATTTTGTGGAATTCAAGTGTAGAAAAAAGAAAATATTATGAGTCGTGTTTGTGGCTTTTATTTGCATGCGAAACCTTTCTCCACCTGTGGCTGGGTCATTATATTCTCATTTGCATGACTACTGTGTCTGTGTGAACGAGCCATGAAACCCAGAGGCCCGTCTTAACCAAGACAGGTGTTACCTGATTATATGTTTATCATCTACAATTTGATTACCTGGATTTCAGCTATTTCACCTCTCTGGACACATGACCGAGGCATTTCACATGTCAATGGACAGCTGTTCTACAACATACACACAGGAACAACATTTGTCCAACTAACGTCTGATCATTTTTCATGTTAATAAAACATTTAAAAGACACTTTTCATTGTTTATTTGAGATTATTTATCAATGCACATGATACACAGCAACTTAAAAATAACATGTTTAATTACTACAAGAAAATCACGCAGATATGAACTTTTAAAAACAGAGCTAACATGCTCACAATGTAGCTACACACTCTTTTTGAACTGATTTTGCCAATAGTCCAGGCCCATTGAATTGTAGTATATCAACAATGATTAAAATGACTGTGACGTCAAACTGCTGCTTTTAAAACTCTAGTCTTCACTAGATTTTCTATCGAAAGGGATCATACTTTAGTTTAAAGCTAGAGTCTGCAGGCTTTTCTTAAAAAACTAAGTACAGACTTACACAAAAGAAATCCGGCTTAATCGTCACCTATGGGCTTCTACTCCTCCTCCCCTGCATGTATTTGGATGTTTTGGTGTGGACGGGACGTTTCTGGGTGGGAGTCGGTGCTTTCTCTCCAGCCAGTGGTGCTAGCGGTGGATGCTAGTACCCGCTTCCATGCTCACCACCATGGCCCTCCTACTCATCGCAGCATATCCCTTGAGGCTCCTGTTGCCAGCAACGGCCAGCGCTTCACTCGGACTGTATTTCCTCTTCTTTCCAGCCCTGACAACTGCTGCTGCTGCTGCTGCTGTCGTCAGGGACAGGAAGCTGCCTAGGTGAGTCTGAAACGAGGGGCCCAGTTCAAATGTGTTTACAAACTGCAACAAACAAACCTACAGACTCTATCTTGAAATTCAAAACTCTGATCTTAGATGCTCTTACAACACACTAATTTTCCTGACCTTTGTAGGAACAACATGGGCAGCACCAGAGTGCTGGGCAGATTGAGCCACACTCCACAAGCGACAGTCAAACAATCTATGCTTTCTGTGATCAGAAGCGGCACAGCCCAAACCATACTCCCTGAAATCTTCGCCAGCAGCACCCCCAGTATGACCATGATGATGTAGAAAGCCCTCAGCTTTGACTGATCAACCCTCCCCCTGTCTCCGCCCTGTTCCCCCGGTCCTGGACGAGTCAGGACACAGAGGACAGACAGGCTGCAGAAGACGATGATAATAAGGATGACAATCAGGATGCACAGATTCCAGCATGCATTAACTAACATAAACACATAAGTCATGATGATGCTGAGCAGCCAAACACACCCATTGGTGATATTTCTGATTCTGATCCCTCTCTCTTTCCTCAGGCTCAGGTAGGTGATGGGATGGACGACGGCCAGGTATCGCTCCACACAGGTCAGGGTGTGGAAGAACATCTGACCAGACCAGTTGAAGGATAAAAGATGGGACCCCAACTGTATCACATCTAAATGACCACTGTAGATGCCACAGAGGGAGAAGAAGCTCCCAAAGACACCAACCAGCTCTATGGCAGCCATGTGGTAGGTGAAGCTGTCGGAGTGACTGATTGTTGCCGTGGCGGAGGAACGCTTTTGACGCCATTGCTGGAGACCCAGGTAGATAATGAAGGAGCAGAGAGGGAGGAGGAGGAGGATGCTGATGATGTTGAAGACAATGATGAATATGGAGGACGATGCAGAGAGTAAGCAAGAGATGTACCAGGGAAGAGAGGCGTTGTTGGCAGAAAGGTGAAGATGATCAAAGGGTTCACTGGACGAAGAGTTGACGACCATGTCTGGAAGAGAAGGAGGTGTAGTCGTTTCACTCCAGTTACACACCTGTTTGAAGTCTTAAGTCTAACTCAACATAGTCCTGGTAACATTTTCACCCTCATCTTCTCTGCTGTGAATAAACTCCTATAAAATCTGTGGATATAAGCAGGTGATCATATTAAAAGTAAAACAACAACAGAAAACCACCAACCTTATCAATGTTTGACCTTTGTCCTCCTGCGTCTCTGTGTGTCTGAGCGTTCACACATCCACTGTCCTGCCTTTATGTTTCAGCCTCACTCCAAATTCAAATAAAGGCTTTTATTTGCATGAAAATAAACATGTTTTTAGTCCAATCCCAGCCACATCACACCAACCTGACAGACCTCACAGAGACTTATGACACGTGTCTATGATTTTTTACTTTATTGTTCATCATTATATAAACATTTTGAGGAATATATTGACACAATTCAGTGTTGTGAAAACGAACGAAAACGACGCCGTCTTTGCTGATACATGTATCGACGCAGATGCTACTGTATGGATACGACATAAAATGCTGTTTTGAAAAAGAAACCTCACTTATGGTGCAGTGCACAGTAACGCCAATAGATGGCAGCATAGACACAAACAGCCAAATGGATGAAAACTATGAAAAACGGTATCGGCCGCCGGCAAAACTGAAGGCAAAGATATGGGAGCATTTCGGATTTTTGCAAAGATCAGGAAGTCGGGAGTTGGACATGAGTCATGCAATGTGCAGGTTAATTTGGTGCAGGACAAGGTCATTATTCAAAATCAACATGTATCATGATATGTATCGTATCTTGGCCTCAGTATCGAGGTACGTATCATATCGTGAGGTTGTAGGCAACACCCAGCCCTGATGCAGACCATGCAGGGAGGCACAGTGTTTCATCTCATTGCTGACATTGTGGTTAATATACTTTTGGCTGTTGAATGTCTCTGACTGAGTGAAGGATAATAGTTCCTCTATTGGTCAATGAAATGATCACATGACTGGAGGTCAGGTGAAGTGCCGCGACCCAGTTTGGTATATCTGACATCATCGACATCATGTTTGTTTGTTTGTTTGGAGCCAGAAGAAATGATCATAACCACATTAGCCTGACTCTGTGATGCTGTGTGTGTGTTGTGAAAGAGATGTCACCGTTGAAACTGATCACTCACTGCAACATAATTGTCTTTATTTTCCCACTGCAGAAAAACGTTTACATTTCATCATTTAGGTTGAACATAACAAGCTCTGCGTTCTTACAGGAAGCTGATGCCAATAAAGTACACAAGCAGCATTAAGAGGAAACCGTCATGATTACACGAGGCCACATCCATGTTTTTCCAAATCATGCAAAACCAGCCTATTGCTCCGTCTCAGTTTTCTTCTTGCAGCATCCTAGTTTTCCTGACCTGTGGAGATACAGGAGAGGTAGCAACAGACTGCTGGGAAGATTAAACCAGAACTCAATCATCGTGATTAAACATTCACAATTTAATCTCAACTCAGAGACGACAAGCCAAAGCAGATTCCACAAAGACCTCAACAACAGCACCCCCAGTATGATCATGATGGTGTAGAAAGCCCTCAGCTTTGACTGGTCAACCCTCCCCCTGTCCCTGTCCTGTCCTCCTGGTCCTCTACGAGTCAGGACACAGAGGACAGACAGGCTGCAGAAGATGAAGACGACAAAGAATACAGAGGAGAGGTATAAATCTAATGTGGTAATTTCTAAAATATAAAGCCATGAATGTGTGATGCAAAGCAGCCAAACACAGCCATTGGTGACATTTCTGATTCTGATCCCTCTCTCTGTCCTCAGGCTCAGGTAGGTGACGGGATGGACGATGGCCAGGTATCGCTCCAGGCAGGTTAGGACGTGGAAGCATATCTGTCCAGTCCAGGTGAAGCATGTAAAGAAGAACCCCAACTTCACCGCAGCAGCATTACGAGTGTAGGTACCATAGAGGCTCATGGTGTACCCAAAGACACCAAGCAGCTCCATGGTGACCATGTGGTAGGTGAAGCTGTTGAAGTGACTGATCATTGCCGTGGTGGAGGAACGCTGCTGGCGCCATTGCTGGAGACCCAGGTAGAAGATGAAGAAGCATAGAGGGAGGAGAAGGAGGATGGTGGTGATGCTGAAGAAGGCAAAAACCAAGGAGCTTGGTCTGCTGATGAAGCAATGCATGTTCATAAACAATGAGGAGTTGATGGGGTAAGGTTCGATATCAAGAGGGCAGGCATTGTTGGAGGAGGAGGAGGAGTTCACTGACATTTCTGGAAGGAGACAATGAGAAAACATATAAATTGCATGTCCATACGTGCTGATCCCTTCTGTCTTCACCATATGTTTGCTCTCAGGTTAAACGCTGGGCAAACATAGTTTAGCACTGAGCGGTGAAAGATCCAAGTCGTTCTCTCAAGAGAAGGTTTAAAAAAAATAATAAGCTAAAGGAAAGTGAATACATGACTTCAACAGACACTTCGCTGCCATAAAAGGCCACTCTGAATCAATATCGATGAGCTACTACGATAACCACCTGTCCTAACAGGTAGGTCGGTTCATCCTTTAAAAGTAACACACCTTTCAGTCAGTAGGTGGTGCTCTGGTGCTGTTGTGGATCTTGAGTGATCATAACTTCCGGTTCCGCGTTAAACGAGCTCAAACGCCATCTTTGGTCCTGACAAACTACAGGTAGCATCCTGCCAGTCTGGACACTCACGTGCATCGTCCCCACGCGCTCCTGACGCGCATGTCAGCGGTAGCCAATAGAACTTGCTTCGTGTAACGAAGTTCGTCTCGGCGAGCGTCGCCATGCCAACAGCAGTTGCCTTAAGTAACGTCACTGCCCACGCTTGTCAGTATGTAGCACGCGCATATTGATTGGCATCGGTGATCAATAACACGATTACGTAAACGTGTTGTGTAAAAACGTGGTTAAGATATTAGCCAGCGAGCAGCAGTGAAGTGGTGGGAGGAGAAACCCCACATTTAAGCTAGTTTTTTCTGTTCAGTTGCTCGCCGCCATTTTGTGACGTCGTCTCGTTCACCGGCGAGTGATCAAACACTGATGATGATGATGAAGAACTGAGGAGAACACTAACCTTAGTACCAGTGTTTGCTTCTGACCGTCCTCTCTCTGGTGTCGGAGCACCTGCACCACCTGCACCACCTGATGCCCCTGATGCCCTGGGTTTTTATGCCCCAGTCACATTCAAATATGTTTCATTTGCATGAAGTAAAAACAGTGACGGGGGCAAATAGCACCTGCTGCTTTGGTACAAACTTACTGCAACCTGCAGTGTTTGTGTTGTTTTAACGTCTCGTGGTCTTTCACAACCCGAGGAGATCCAGTCCCACACTGCTCCAGTTTTCTGTTCATCTACTTTATGGTTTTCCTGCTCTTTCCTGACCTGCAGTTGCCAGGCGACCACCTGAGACTTCACTGTTATAGAGAAATAGTTGTTGTTGTTTTTCTGCAAAAATCAGGAGCTTTTGGTTGGTTATCATAAAATATGGTTGAGTTGAGAAACATGAAATATGGTTCTTACTGCTGCTTACTGATGTGTGTGTGTGTGTGTGTGTGTGTGTGTGTGTGTGTGTGTTGGTAATGGATTATTCAGATCCCAGTGAAATCAGCTTTTGCCTCATTTTCCTCGCTCTGGTTTGTGTTGTGTTGTCGTCGGTGTCAAAATAACGAGCCGTGTTCAATCACTGTCAAGCCAGGCGGCGGCTGTCATCTGCTGCGTTTACACTGGAAAGCCATGATTTATTGGCAGCAACCACTTCCTGTTTGAGCCCTGATGACATACCGTGTCAAAAAAGACGGTGATCCGGCCTCAGTGACGACCTGAGCGTACGGTTCACGGAGCAGGTGTCAGGTCAGTGCACACTGGATTTGAATAGGCCTCAGTTTCAGATCCAGGTGATTTGATTCCCGTCAAAGTGATGATGAATCGATCAATGTCAAGTTACACTGATGAGTTTTATATTGTTAAAATGCTTTTAGTGTCGTCTTATCTCAATGGGCTGATCTCCATGTTTGTTTCACAGGGATGAAGAACCCAGCTCCGGGCCGAGTCGCACCTGAGGGTCTGCAGGACTTCTCAGGTTTGTGCAGAGGAAACTGTTGGAGGACATCTACAAGTCGCTTGTTGTGTCCTCTTTTTGTTTTTATTATTAATCTTTACATTTCGTAACATGTTCAACAAGCCAGACAGTGAGCTCTTGCTTCACGTCCTCATAACCATGTAAATGAATTAAAAGTGCAGAAAGTGATTTCACAGCTTTTCCTGTAGAGCTCATGCAGAACAGGAGGGTTTCATGTGTAACAGCCTACGTTTGCATGATGTTTGTCCAGCAGAGGGCGACATTGACCTGCTGTTTCACTGCTGCATGTCCCCAGTGCTGAGGGCATTTACTTCTTGTTATGGCCTGTTGCTGCTGGTTTTCCATTTCAACTCCATGTGAAGCCATTAAACCCATTCAGACCACATGTCATTCTGTAAACTGGTGTAA